>CM052544.1:68748961-68770337 GCA_028533065.1 Trachops cirrhosus
GATTCTTCCCTTGAGTATTATGAAGTGACCTTCTGGGTCTCTCTATATGGCCCTTTTCTGGAAGTCTATTTTGTCTAATATGAGTATTGCTATCCCAGCTTTTTTTTTCCCATGCGTTTGCTTGGAAAATTTGTTTCTAACTCTTCACTTTCAGCCTATGTAGGTCTTTGCTCCTGAGGTGGGTTTCTTGAAGGCAGCATATGTGTGGTTCATGCTTTCTTATCCACTCAGCTATTCTATGTCTTTTGATGGGGCATTTAATCCATTTATGTTTAAGGTTATTATTGATAGGTACTTATTCATTGCCATTTATGTACCTGTGTTCCTCTCTCTCTCTCTCTTTTCCTTTCTTTCCTTAAAGCAGACCCTTTAGCACCTCTTGCAGAGCTGGCTTGGTGGAGGTGTATTCTTCTAGACTTCTTTCATCTGGGAAGCTTCTTATTTGGCCTTCTATCTTGATTGAGAGGCTTGCTGGGTAAAGTAGCTTTGGTTGCAGACGTCTGGTTCTCATTACTTGGAACGTTTGTTGTCATTGTCTTCTGGTTTGGAACGTTTCCATTGAGAAGTCAGCTGTTAGCCTAATTGGGGCTCCCTTGTATGTTACTTCCTCTTTCTCCCTTGCTGCCTTTAAGATTCTCTCTTTGTCTTTGAATTTTGTCATTTTAATTATGATGTGTTTTGAGATGGGCCTCTTTGGGTCCCTCTTGATTGGGACTCTCTGTGTTTCCTGGATTTATGTGGCTTTTTCTCTCATCACATTAGGGAAATTTTGCATCATTACTTTTTTAAACAGGTTTTCTGTCCCTTGATCCTCTTCTTCTCCTTCTTGTATCCCTTTTATATGGATATTATTACATTTCAGATTGTCTTGCATTTCTCTTAATCCCTCTTCATTCTTTCTGAGCCTCTTTTCCTGTTCTTGCTCTTTCTGGGTGTTTTTTCAACTCTGTCCTCTAATTTGCTGATCTGATCTTCTGCTTCATCGATCCTGCTTTTGATTCCTTCTACTGTGTTCTTCAGCTCAGAAATTGTATTCTTCATTTCCTTTTGGCCCTTGTTGATAGTTTCTATTTCATTTTTCATGTTGATACAGTTTGCAGTGAGTTCATTGTAGCTTCCCTGTAGTTTCTGGTAACTCATTGTGAGCTCATGAGCTTCCTGATAATCATTGCTTTGAACTCAATATCTGATAGTTGAGTTGCCTCTATTTCATTTAGCGTTCCTTCTGAGGCTTCCTTCTTTCCCTTCATTTGGGGATTGTTCCTTTGTCTTCTCATTGTTCATGAGACTCTTCTCGTTAGCTTCAGCTTCTTAAATTGATCTGTTCTGGCTCCCTGGGTTGATGGTGTGCACTTCTGTGGTAGAATACCTGTGAGATTCAGTGGTGCAGTCTCCTTCTGGTATCCAGGTGTTCACAGCTTCCACCTATTCTTTTTTGTGATCATTTGGAGGGGCAAGGCAAGATAGTTTAAGACAGCAAGAGAGTATTCTATGATATTTACAGTAGGAGCTAGTAGAGAAGAGATAGGAGATCCTTTGTCTATGAATAGTGTTAACTGTGATCTTCCACCCTACTAGCCACTTTTTAGAAAGGATGGGAAGAAGATAAGACCCTTTTTGGGAAGGAAAGGATTGTGAGTTGGATCTAGAAAGCAGTGAGGTTGTGGGAGGTCAGATTGTGAGGTAGGGTGAGAGTAAAGAGTAGTAAATAGGTGTAGTGTGTGAGAGAATAGAGTTAACCCCTACAGTAATTGAGTTCAGGAAACAGAATTGGGCTATGATCTGGGAGGGGTGTTGTGTAGTATTTGCAATTGTATGGAATAGCTATTATTTACAGTAATATTAGAGCAACAATCATATGACAGAATCTATGAGAGCTAGATAACAAGAATAGAGAGTACAGAATGTTGAGTCATATACGATTGGAACCCAAATGAAGGGCAGTAAATTATCAATGCACTCTGAATGAAATAACAGGAGAAACCTATCAAATGATACAATATAACCAGCCAAGCAAAGAAGACTACACAGAAAGAAGAGGAATACCAAAATACTATTATAAGAAAAAGTGTAAGAGTAATGAAATAATGATAATACAAATATGCAATTACTTGCAGGTTCAAAAAAAAAAAGAAGGAGAAAGCAGAAGATTGAAGAAGAGATAAATTTTGAAAGAGAGAAGGATCAACAGTAGAATGAAAGAAAGAGAAGCATAAGGCACTGATAGATATAAAAATAATAAGAATTAAAAAATAAAAAGTTACTTAAAAAAATCAAGCAAAAACAAAACAAAACACCTTTTGTTCATTTCAGACTGGCCAAACTGGTTTTTCTGGTCTTGTTGGCTTCAGTAGGCTGAGGGGCAAATGCTGTCAATTTTTTTCCTTTTAGTCAGCCTCTGGTGCACTGTCCCCAAGGCTAGCTGCATGCTCTCCCCATAGCTGGTCTGGTGCCTCCCTGAAGTGCCCTGGATATGGGATCTGGACGCTCCTAAGCATTCTCTTCGGAGCTCACTGTGGAGCACCCGTGCCTTTTCCAGGTTCATGAGTGTGAGCTCTGTGGACCCCGAGGGGCACCCACTTCCCCAGAGTTCACGGCCTGGGCACCAGAGGTCCCTCAGAGCACCCGTGCCTTTTCCTTGTTCACAGCTGTGGGCTCCAGGTCTTCCACAAAACCACACTCTTCCCGGGTTGGGGGGTGCAGGCACATACCTGGGTGCATGGCCAGGCTGTCCAGCCAAGCCACCCTTGGTCGCACAGGCTGTGGCACACACTCCCACCAGGGCTATGCACTCACAGCCCTTGTGTGAGTGCCCCTCCATCCTCACTCCCCTCTCTGTGCCTTCAAGCAAACATGCCTCCTCCAGTGCTTCTCAGTCCTTGTTGGGCTGGGAAGGGAGCCCTGAGGCAGACCCCAGAGCTTCAGGGCTGGGGCTGCAACCTCCCTGGTCCCCTTGCTGATCCCTGGGCCCTTATTATCCTGAAGTAGTCTCCTTACCGTCTGGTCCTTCAATGTCTGCTACAATTTTTGATCTCCTGTTTTCATATATGTTGTGATAATGTTGGCTCTTTGCTCTGTTCCTCCGTAGATCGGCTAGGTCTTTCTCCTGTGTGTAGGGGGGAGTGGAATCTGCTCCCTCCTACCATGCTGCCATCTTTCCCCTCCCAAATTTTCTTTATTTATTAATTTATTCACATTTCAAAAATTTATATGGAGCCATAAATGACCCCAAATAGCTGTAGTAATTTTGAGAAAGAAGAACGAAGTAGGAGGGATCACAATTCCTGATATCAAACTATATTAAAAGGCCATTGTAATCGAAAGACCCTGGTACTGGCATAAGAAGAGACACATAGGCCAATGGAACAGAATAGAGAGCCGAGAAATAAACCCATGTCTCTATGGTCAGTTAATATTTGACAAAGGTGGCAGAAGCATAAAATGGAGTAAAAATGGCGTCTTTGACAAATGATGTTGGGAGAGCAGGACAGCTACATGCAAAAAATGAAACTCTACCACCAACTTGCTACACCATACACAAAAACTCAAGATGAATAAATTAGTTAAATATAAGTCATGACATCATAAAAGTCCTACAGGAGAACATAGGTGGGAAAATCTCAGATATTCCAGGCAATAATATTTTCACTGATATGTCTCCTAGAGCAAGGGACATAAAGGAAAGAATAAACAAATGGGACTTCAACAAAATAAAAAGCTTCTGGACAGCTAAAGAAAACATCAGCAAAGTGTTGGAGACAAATACCATATAAGCTCACTTATAAGGGGAACCTAATCAACAAAACAAACAAGCAAGCAAAAAATAACCAGAGACAATGAAATTAAGAACAAACTGACACTAACCAGAGGGGAGGTAAGAGGGGATAATGGGAGGAAATGGGGGAAGGGTTGTCAAGGAACATGTATAAACTACAGATGGACAAAACCAATGGGTGGTAGGATCAAGGGTGGGAGGTGGGTATGGCTGGAGTATGAGGGAGTGGTGGAGGGAAAATGAAGACAACTGTACTTGAACAACAATAAAAAAAGAAAGAAAGAAATTAAAAAGACAAATGAAAACATCAGCAAAATGCAAAGAGAATCAACCACATGGGAAAATATATTTGCCAATGATATCTCAGCTAAGGATTTAATCTCCAAAATATATAAAAAACTGATATGACTACACACCTGTTAACAAATGATACAATTAAAAGATGGGCGAAGAACCTGAACAGACACTTCTTTGAGGAGGACATATAGAGGACCCAGAGATATAAGAAAGGATGCTCAGTATCACTAGCCATCAGAGAGCTGCAAATTATCTTTGAAAAGATAAACAAAATTGACACACCTTTAACCAGGCTCATCAAGAAAAACAGAGAGAAGACCCACATAAAGTCAAAATAAAAGCAGAGAAGTAAGAACTTTTACCACAGAAATATAAAGGAATGTAAAAAATTAGTATGAACAACTATATGTCAAGAAATTGGACAACCTGGGAAAAATGGATACATTTCCAGAAACATACAGTCTTCCAAAACTGAATCAGAAAGAAGCAAAAAACCTGAGTAGACCAATAACAACTAGAGAAATTGAAGAATTAATCAAAAACCTTCCAGCATAGCAAAGCCTTGGACCACATGGCTTCACAGGCAAAGTTTACCAAACATTCAAAGAAAATCTAATATCTACCCTTTTCAAACTATTCCATAAAAATTCAAGAAGAGGAAGGACTTTCGAAGTCTTTCTATGAGGCCAGGATTATCTTAATTCCAAAAGCAGGTAGACATAACAAAGAAAGAAAAATACAGGCCAATATCATTGATGAACGATAAATCATCAACACAATATTAGCAAACTGGATTCAGCAATACATTAAAAAGATCATACACCATGATCAAGTGGGGTTCATCCCAGAGATGCAAGGATGGTACAATATTTGCAAGTCAATAAATATGATACATCACATAAAAAAATGAAAGACAAAAATCACATGATGATATCAAGAGATGCAGAAAAAACATTTGATAAAATCTGTACCCATTTATGATAAAAACACTCAGCAAAGTGGAAAAAGAGGGAGCATGCCCCAACATGATAAAGGCCATATATAAAAAACCTACTGCCAAAATTATACTTAATGCGCAAAAACTAAAATCATTTCCCTTAAGATCAGGAACAAGACAAGGGTGTCTGCTTTCACAACTTCTACTCAACATAGTATTGGAAGTCCTAGCCACAGCGATCAGACAAGAAGAAATTAAAGCCATACAAGTTGGAAAAGAGGAAGCAAAACTGTCGTTGTTCACAGATAACATGATAGTGTTCACAGAAATCCCTATAGGCTCCACCAAAAAACTACTTGACAAAATAAGCAAATTAAGCAAAGTAGGGTGATACAAAGTCAATATTCAGAAGTCAATGGCATTTTTGTACACCAACAATAAAATATCAGAAAGAAAAATTCCATTTACTTTAGCAACAACAAAATTAAGTACCTAGGAATAAATCTAATCAAAGAGGTAAAAGTCTTATTCTCAGAAAACTATAGGACACTGAAGAAAGAAATTGAGGAAACTACATGTAAATGGAAGCATATACCGTGTTCCTGTGTTGGAAGAATTAACAACCTTAAAATATCCATACTGCCCAAAGCAATTTATCAATTCAATGCAATTCCTATTAAAATACCAATGGCATATTCATAGATGTAGAACAAATATACAAAAAATTTATATGGAACCAAAAAGACTCCAAACAGCTCAGCAATTTTGAAAAAGAAGAACAAAATTGGAAGGATCACAATACCTGATATCAAACTATACCAAAAAACCACTGTAATCTAAACCACTTGGTATTGTCATAAGAACAGACACATAGATCAATGGAACAGAATAAAGAGCACAGAAATAAACCCATGTATTTATGGCCAATAAATATTTAATAAAGGGGGCACAAGCATACAATGGAGAAAAGATAGTCTCTTCAATAAATGGTGTTGGGAGTAGTGGACAGGTGCATGGAAAAAAATAACCAACCAACTTACACCATACACCAGAATAAACTCAAAATGGACAAAATAATTAAATATAGCCATGACACCATAAAAGTCCTAGCGCAAAAATAAGCAGAAAAATTTTAGACAGTCCTCATATCAGTATTTTTGCTGACATATCTCCTAGGCCAAGAGAAATAATGAAAAAAAAACAAAAACAAATGGGACTACATCAAATTAAAAAGCTTCTGCAGTGCTACTAAGGAAACTATTGTCAAAATGAAACTGAACAATAAAATAATTTAAATTAAAAAAAGGGAAGGACAAAAATGAAAAGGGAACTGACTGTATGGGAGAACATATTTGCCAATGATACATTGGAGAAGTATTTAATCTCCAAATATATAAAGAACTTACATGACTTAATACCAGGAAGGCAAACATTCCAATTAAAAAAATGGGCAAAAGATCTGAATAGACACTCCTCTAAGGAGGACATACAGATGGTCCAAAGACATATAAGAAGGCGCTCACCATCACTAGCAATCAGAGAGATACAAATTAAAACCACAATGAGATATCACTTCACACCTGTCAGAATGGCTATCACTAATAAATCAACAAACAAGTGTTGGAGAAGATGCGGAGAAAAGGGAACCTTAGAGCACTGTTGGTGGGAATGCAGACTGGTGTAGCCACTGTAGAAGACAGTATGGAATTTCATCAAAAAATTAAAAATGGAACTGCCTTTTGACCCTGCAATTCCACTTCTGTAAATATACTCTGAGAATCCCAAAATACCAATTCAAAAGAACTTATGCACCCCTATGTGCATAGCAGCACTATTTAAAATAGCCAAGAATTGGAAAAGCCTAAGTGCCCATCAGTAGATGAGTGGATCAAAAAACTGGTACTTTTACATGATTGCATACTATTCAGCTAGAAAAAAAAAAAAACAAGGAATTCCTATCATTTGTGATAGTATGAATAGAACTGGAGAGTATTATGGTAAGTGAAATAAGCCAGTCGACAAAAGACAAATACCATATGATTTCACTTACAAGAGGAATCTAATGAACAATATAAACTAATGAGCATAACAGAATCAGAGGCTTATTGAAAGAAAGTGAAGGGATTAGTCAAAGAACATATATGAAAGACCCATGGACATGGACAGTGGTGTGGGGATTGACTATGGAAGTGGAGGGTAGACTGGGTAGAGGAGAGCAAAGGGGGAAAATTGGGAAAACTGTAATAGCTTAAATGATAAAACATTAATAATAATAATATATAAAATAAAAAAAAAATGAAAATAAAAAATAAAGTGTTATTATAGATAGGAGTCATGTATTTAATCAATTCTCAAAGAGGCAAAGACCAACACTGATGTGGCAGAAAGAGCTTTGCTCTAGAATTAGATCAGTTTAGGTTTGCTACTTCTGTAATTAGGTAACAATCTTTCTGAGCCTGTTTCCTATCTGCAAACAGGGATAACACTATTACAGAAGGATGTAGTTAAGCTGAATGACACATGTAAATGTTATACCCTTTCAGATTGTAAGAACATGCCTAGTAAATGTTAAGTGATCTGCAAACACTGTTTCCTTGAAATGGATGAAATCTGTTCTCATGTCCTTCATACTATTTCTTAGCCAACAGTCTAAATATCAAAGCAATATCTAGTTAAAAATTATTCTTGTCCTTTCACTGTCCATTTGTACTTGCAACATATTTTCCTTGATGAATTGTGTCAATATTAGTGATACTTATCACTGAAGCCATTACTGTTCATATGTTTAAGACATATCATGGGAGATCAATCATTACACACAGGGATGGCTCTGCTGTCTCTGTCAGAATTGAATGAGATATAAAGTATGTCCTAATCAGAATTTACTTTCAAATAAGAAGACACCAAATGGCTTAAGACATTGATGGGAAAACCTTTCTTTTATGTACAAAATGTTATTTTAATTTGCTCTGGTGGGGAAAAAAGATAGCTTATAGTCAGTCTAATTTATATCTTATGATTGATTTAAAAGAAAATGTCACATTGATTTAGAAAGATAAATAAATCTGTTTTCTTTAATCAGTAATGCATAGTTACAAAAATCCTCTTCTGAAAGTGACAAAGCGAAGCACTGTTTGGCCTGCATGTGTAGACTCTGCTGTCATTGTAAGGGCTGATAATCTGAAATGCAAATAGAGTTAGCACTGCACGTGTGGTGATGGAAACAATTTGTGTACCAGCTATTTCAACAACAGGCTTGCAAACACAGCACATGAGTAGAAAAGTAAAATTGATGCCAAATGTGAGTGAAAGTAGAATAAACAGAATTACAGGTGATCTTTGGGGATTAATTATTATATTCCTGCAGAAAGATTGGTGTGACTTATTCTAATTTAAATGGAGAACATTGGTGACCTATGTTATTATGTTGATACCAGGATACTATCAGAAATCTTTTGTGATAATATCTGTGGTAGGAATGAATACCACAGGAGGAACTAATTTACAGGAAGAACCAATTGAATAAATTAATATTTTATTTGTACTTTGGCACAACTGTATCAAGTTGGGTTTTCTTGACTATATTAATACTGAATAGAGATTAAAAAATAAGTTTTGGGTGTTGCTGTTGTTGTTTGTTTTTCCAGAGTGCAAAACACACATGAAAGGGAGAACGTTATCTATGGACATGGGATTACTGCTCCATGGACTTTACTTCTGTGGTAGACACATTCAGTCCTAGTCTGAAAGAGAGAGACCCTGGGTTCATCATTTCCACACATCCACAAAACAATCATGCTCTAACACAAAGATGTGAATAGGTACCAGCGTTTTTTTCTAAACTGCAAGAAGAAACCTGCCTTCAGTGTTCATTCAGAACCTCAGTTTTTGGGTTATCAGGGTGCAGAGTTCCTCAGCAAGCAGCACATGCTTATAGGAGTGCTTTCTTTCTACTGTGAATAGCTTTCAGCTTCCCCACAGTACCCATCTCCTGTCTATTTAATGCCTTTATCAACAGCCCAGGAAACTTCCCCAGTGGTATCTGTTCATACTATTTTGATCACCTTAGCATGTTTAAATCACCTACTTACTAGGGTAGGTTCTGCATACGAGGGAGGACTACCCCCCAAAAACAGATTTTTTAAATAAAAAATTGTGTATTGATTCTTACATTTTTATACTTCAGTCACCTTCAAAGCACTCTTCATTGGATGCAATACACCTTTCAAGATATTTTTTCCACTGCTCAAAACAGTTTTTGAACTCGTCGATTTTGATGCCTTTTATTGCTTCTGCCAGTTTTTGTTTCACTTCTTCCACATCAGCAGAACGTTTCCCTTTGAGGACTTTTTTCATCCTGGAAAACAACAACAAAAATATCACTTAGGGCAAGATTGTGTGAATAGGGAGGGTGGGACACAGAGGTCATGCCATTTTTTGGTCAAAAACTGCTGAACATTCATCTCAGTGTGGGCAGGTGCACTTGTAAATCACCCATCATGAAATGAGCAAATGCTTTGAAAGAGTCTTCAAAAAAATTTCACTGAAGCTGAATGCAGCCTCTCACAAGACCAGCTGGTACACTGATACAGATGGGTTCCTAGAACACTCATCCAGCAGGGGAAGCCTGTACTACAAAGGGCCTGCCCTCCAGAAGATAATTCCATTTTTTATGGGTCCCCCCTTATATGTGAGATTTAAATAAAAGAATGCCTGTAAAGTACTGAGCTCACAGCATAATATGAATAGTCAGTAGCTGCTGACCAGCATTATTATTACATCATTTATATTTAAACCAATCTGTACTAGTTTGGGTGTTGCTTCATGATTCTCCATTTCTATCACACACCTCTACCTTTGGTCCTCACCTAGAGTAAAATAAATAAATGAAGATATACTGATTATCCTTAGTGAGAGGCTATACAGGGTATAGAATTAGTGGAGCATAAGACTAAAACTGACTTAGATTTGAATTCCATCTTTGTCACTTACTTGGACTTCCCTTTACCTCAGTTCTCTTATTGGGACTTTGATATAGTAGATGTTTTCAGGAAATTGTAAGGATAAAAAATAATTAAAATAGTGTTTGAATGCAGAAAAGGCATTCGTTGCCTCATTTAACGTAAATTGTTAGATAATGTGATTGAATTTGGAGGATCTGATGACAGCTAAAATTAAATAAACAAATAAATAAATTGTTCAAAGCATTTTGCATGTAATTCCAGGATTTTGCTATTATAAAAATCAAAGTTTTCAGTTTGCACAAACAAGTCAGAAAAATTGTTATAGAGAAAAGAATTATTGTTTTTCTTGAAACACAGACTACCATCCTGGAGAGAACAAACAACATTCAATGTAGTCAAAATTTTGGTCAAAACTGTGTTTCTATAATGGTGTGTCCACCCGGTCTGGGATTGAAATTTCAGATACAACTGTCCCCATCACAGGCTTGAAAACTTGGCAAATATTGAAGTATAATCTGTAGCTGAAGAGCTTCATTTCCTTGTCTCTAAAATGGGTATATTAATACCATCTGACAAGCACATTGTGAAGATTGAGTAAGAGAGCAAAAATAAACTCTCCTGGCACCACAGCCAAGAAATACATCTTTCTGCTCTTTTATTTCTCTTTTTCCTTCCTTCTTTACTCATCTCCTCTCCTGCCCTGAGTTCTCATTGCTTTATGTCCCATGATGCTGGAGTCATAGCCATGCTTTCACTCAGATAATCTCATATACCTTCTAGCATAAGAAACAAAGAAAGCCTAAGAAATTACTGAGGTAAACAGTGCATTATTACCTCATTTTGAGAACCTGATTTGTCCAGAAATATAACTATTGATTCTTCTTTACTAGTTGCTTCTTATCCATGGGCACATATTGGGTGTGTATCAACTATGTTAAATCCCTGGAAATTTATCTCTGTTGTCATTTTGGGTTCCCTTTGTATCCTATAGCTTTCCTAAAAGTAAACTATTATTTCTATCCCTCTTCTGTTTTTATAACTTCAAAACTTCTTGTTTTGAGTTTTACTTTTTATTATATTTTTATTACCATTTAGTCCCCTTATACTTCCCCCTCACTGCAATCACCACACTGTTGTCCACATCCATGAACTATTTTTCTTTTTTACTCAATTCCTCCACCCCATCTCCCTCCCTTTAGCTGTCAGCCTGCTCTCTATCTATCAATCTGTCTCTATTTTGCTTATTAGTTCAATTTGTTCATTAGATTCCACATATGAATGAAATCATATGGTATTTGTCTTTCCCTGACTGGCTTATTTCACTTAGCATAACGTCCTTCAGGTCCATCCATACTGTTGCAAAAGGTAAAATTTTCTTCTTTGTTTATGGCTAAGTAGTATACCATTGTGTAAATGTCCCATAGTTGTTTTATTCATTCATCTGCTGAGGGACACTTGGGCTGTTCCATAGCTTGGTGATTTAATAGTTATACTAATTGGAATTACATTCATTCTTCTTTGCTTTTTCTCTGATTTATCAAGTATCATCTGACTAGCTAATGAAATGGACTTTCTGAGAATGAGGAAGGTAAAAGCGGAAAAAAGGATGAGCAAGGTAAGACAATCAGTGAAAGCTTTAGCAGTAATAAAAGTAGTAACATTAGAGTTCATTAATTAGTGATCAGGAAAATTTTGTCATGTGTTGCAATTGGCCAACTAGAGTGATTAGGCTCACACACAGTAAAACAGCAAATAGAGGAAAAATCTATCGTTCCTGTCAGTTTCTGCTTGTTGTCACAACAATTTGCTCCTACTTTATGAAACAATATAATTTAGTGGTTGAATTTAAATGCCACTGATGTGAGATATGTGAAGCCTATTATACTTTCTTCATAAGTTTAGTGTTACAGCATCATAAATTCCACAGTAAGAATGATTTAAGTGTAAAATTCATGCAAAGTACAGTAACTGTTTTAAACTCTGAAAAATTAAAGCAGATTGCTATGTCCTGGCACCCTTCTCTTTGTGGAATGTCAGAGCCAGCTTTCTTTTGATTCAGAGCTACTGTGCTCTAGAGAAAGCCTAATTCATTATGAGAACCATCAGGCAAAGCAAGAAGCTGGCTTACTGAAATTAGTGCTTTTTCTTCACTTCTTAGCAAAGAACAGAACATCTGATAAAAAAATAAAATCCCACTTTTGTTAAAAAAATAGTAAATTATGGAATGTTATAAAATTGATTATTGACTTTGACTACTAAATACTGACCCATATAAATGAATTGGAGTCTAGTTTTACTATCTGATTCTAACATGAGATGCATTCATATTCAGGAATCATTTGAAAACAAATTTTTTTGGTAATTGAATAATGGTAATGAGTAATAAGATCAGTTTGTTTTTATTTACATAACTGCTAAATGTAAAATAATAAAATGTAGACTTTTTACATTTTCATTTTAACTTTGCATGTGAGACAAAGCAAACAGTGCTTTCTGTCATATCTTAGTGTTTGCTCAATTACTACCATCCAAATTCTTAACTGACAGTATTTCCTGTTTGTGTCTTTTCAGAACAAACCCCTTGCCTATCAGTGTCACACACAAAAAATTCAGTAGCCATAGGAGACCTTTCAAGAAGTCATTGTTTTTGATCCATCCCTCAAATATGTATGACCCAATTTAGCAATAAAATGATGTTGAAATTCATAGTTTCTTCTTAGCGTGTTAATAACTTTGGTGGGTTTAAATGTCTTTTTGAGATGACAGAATTGGCTTCTATACAAACACACACAAACACATATACACATCATCTTAATATCCACTTTCCATCTGTAGTCCACACTAAATTTTCCCAGCCATTCACCAATACCAAATCCACCTTATCCAACTCCTTTTCCCTGTTTTCTGGTTTGGGTTCAGGAAAGTGGGAGCATATTTCATGTCTGCTTTAGTGAACTATATCGAATAAGGAATGATTTTTATTTCTGATTTCTGGTATCATGAGCCTTTCATACAATTAATTCTCTCCAACTATATGGCTTACAGGACTCATCTTATGATTGGAGATTCAGAACAGTTCTGATGTCTGAAAATGTCTTCCCATCTTACTCACTGAAGCTTGACAGCCACCTCTAATCCCTTTATCTCTAAACCTCATCCCTTTAGCTTACTTAAATCTTACCTTCCACTGAAATCCAAATACTCTCAGACTTTAAGGTTTTAGTCATTTTTCCTCAGTCTGAATGATCCAAAAGCAAGTTTTGATAAAGGAAGAGAAGGATAAAGTAGGAAGGAAGAGAATTTTGGGGCATAAGGCTACTGCGGAGGGTATTACCATATTTTGCTGTGTATAATGTGCACTTTTTGCCCAAATTTTTGAGGGAAAAATAAGGATGTGCATTATACATGGGTAGTACCTGAAGTACCTTGTATCTGTTCTTGCATTTTGTAATTATTTGTTAACGTAACATTTCTTGTACCATAATATGTTCAAAAATAAAGGCTAAAATTCCTTTATAATACACAAAACAAATATGTAAATATAAATAAATAAAACTGAATTAAAAATTAAAATGAAATTTTTTCTGAAAGTTTGGGCCAAAAACATGGGTAAGCATTATACACAGCAAAATATGGTAAGTAACACAGAGAACAGAAGAGTAAATTAACTCACAGAGAAAAGCAGCTCAGAAAATAGAGCTTGATGAAACAAGCACATACAGTTTTGCCCAAGGTCTATTCTAATTAATTAGAAAGTTCTGAAGATGACTGTTATCCCTGTGTAGAAGTTTGCCTGCAAAGCATAACTTATGAATGCTCTGTGCCTCCTGCATATTACAGAATGTATAATAGGATTCAAACAGGGCAAGGACCACACAGATTCCCACATGGCTTCATCCATGTACCATTTTAAAGCCTGCCCACCTTGAGCATCAGAAACTGAGTTGTAGAAATCTGATTCCTATGATTTTAAACTTCTTGTTTCACAAATTTGAAATAATATTTTAAAACTAGGCTCTTTGAAAAGACCACAAAGAAAACTATATTATGATTATCATTATTATTATTTTCAATAAATATTTGTTCATTTTATTGAAAATTTCACGAAGACATATATATCTGGAATGGAAGAGCCCACAGAGATCATTTACCTGGTGTGTGAATCACCTGGACTCTACTATGGCTCCGTGCTTAACCCATCATCCTTTGAGCACTTATTTCATTAAAAAGATCATTACTTTACACATGACTATGTATAGGTAATGAATTCAATATTTATTTTTGAATATATTAATTTTTATTTTACTTATTGTTTTTTCCAATACCATTTATCTCACTTATTCCCTCTTCCACATCTACCCACTCTCTTGTCCCCACAATTACTGTTTTCTATGTCCATGAGTTCTCTCGTTCTCTCTCTCTCTCTCTCTCTCTCTCTCTCTCTCTCTCTAGACTCATATATAGAGAGCAGGCTGAAAGCTCTGGGGGAAGAGGGTGGAGGGATCAAGCAAAAAAAAAGACTGTAATATTATTCATTGCAAAGAAACTAACACTTACTACTGTAATGTATTATGATTATTCCTCTAAGTAAATATTTATATATACCTTCCTCTAAAATTTATATATGATTTTGGTGTTAACCATAAAATCCCTTACAAATTTGTTGAAGTTCTTTACTAAAAAAATATGTCCCTGCCTTAAATCACAGTTTCCATATCAGTGGCACCCACATACCCCAGCAGGTTAATTTTCACTCTGGTAAGCTTCCAGTAAGCCACTTCATTAAATCATGGATAAAATACAAATGGCAGAGAATTTCCCATTTCTGTTCATAGTTTAAAAAATTTTAACTAGAAGTGCAAAGTCTTCATCGATGATTTCTGTAATTTGCTCTCTTCCTAAAACAGCTTGCTTGTAATGTTAAGTTTCTGGATTTAAATATCTGTGATTCACCACTAATGTGTTTTCTGTTAAAGACTTTCTCTTCCTTTAGAATTATTAGTAGGAGAAGTGATATTTCTGTGGGATGAAAAGAGTATCTTCCCTCCTGCTTATCAGCCAGCACTTTAGGACTATGTCCTCAGTTGCACAATCAAAACTCTGGCCTGACATCAATAGTGGGATTAAAATCTACTTTCACTTCATTGTGATGAAAATATTTGCATCAATTTCTCTTTGTTTTAGACATGGCATATAGGATCCAGTGTGGGTGTGGCCCATGATTCTGCGCCGCAGACTTGTTGCTTCCTACTTCCTTATTAATGCACCCTTTACCAGTTACTGGGACCAGCTTTGCTTGCTGCTTGGTTCCCAACAAGTCTATGTTTTATGAAGCATAAAATTATTTCTTTGCTCAGCCTGTAAGTTGTTTCACTCCCCTCCTCTCCACTCAACACACTCTTGTGTTCTGCTGCCTATTTATACTTAACATCTGTAAATAGTCCATTGGGTTTGTTTTTATGGTGGACTGGTTGTTGTCCAAGATTCTGTTGTTGATCTTGTCTGTTTAAGGATGACCTTTCAATGATGTTATAAAACTTCTCAAGAAAAGGAAAACAGATGTGCTCAACTAATCATCTACTAAAGACTTTGAAAGAATGTCAGTTGTTTTAAAACAGAATGACTTGATATAAAGGACTGAAGCATATTACATCTGCACCTGCATGTTTTCAGCTCCCAGAACTAAAAATCAGTTCTGCAACATATAATCAGACACAAAGAAAACCAAAAAGAAGCCAGTTACAAATTTTTTCTGCCAGTCATTTGAACAATATTAGTGTATGGACCTGGTACTTCTAATATTCACATAAAGATAGTGCCTAAGTAACAAATTCAATAAAACAACCAATTCTTCCATGAGAGAAACAAGAATGATGCTACTTAGAGTTGATGGTCATGGACATGGTGTATTAGACCTGGAAGGAATATTGGCAGTGTTCTTTTTAAAAGGAGGAATATGAGGTCTACAATGGTTAAATGACTTGTTCAACATAGAAAAAGGACTAGGATCAGAGCAGTGGTCTTCTGCCTCCCTATCCAGGACCTGAACTTATTCTTTGAATTTGTTGAGTGTTTACATACAGGGACGTCCAACCTGCGGCCCAGGATGGCTGTGAATATTGTCCAACACAAAATCATAGATTTACTTAAAACAAGAGATTTTTTTTTGTGATTACATATCACAATATATTTAATGTGTGGCCCAAGACAACTCTTCTTCCAGTGTGGCACAGAGATGCCAAAAAGTTGGATACCACTGAATTGAGACCACATGTACTGGATTTGTTTCCATTATTACTAATAGAAGCAAGCCCATGGTTTTACCAGTGTTGTAGTATAACATCAGCCCATTAAATTAAACTAGTCAATTTAATTAATCTAGTATTCCCAAAGAGACAGAGCTTTGAAGCCTTTTTGTTTGTTTGTTTACTGGAAATGGGAGTTAGATAATGCATATATATTTCAAATTCAAAAAATAAGAAAAAATTTTTTGATTTTTGTGTTTTTATTAATAATATCCTTGTATTTTTGTGCAGAGGCTTTATTCTAAGAAGCTGTATGAGAGGGCTCTTCATTTTAATATATGGTTCTATAGGGTATAAGTGGTAGAATGGTGTTTTCCAGAAAACTGAAAGAATGCCAGCAGGGCACTGGAAAAGTACAGGCCTTACTTCCTCCTAGTATGCCTTTTTTTTTTCTGGTAAAGGGTAAAATCACTCACATGGCAAGTCAAGGAAATCACCAAAGGATTTCACAGAAATGTAAAAAAAAAACAAAGATAGTCATTTGCTGACTAATTTTTTTCTTCTCACATCAAATTCTTAAGAAAAATTATCAAGCCGTATTATTTTGAAAAATAAGTTTCATATAAGCTTAACAAGGGTGTTTCAATTTTATCAGACTTTCAGATAAACTAAATTGTTAATTGGATTCTCTCTCCTTGCTTATTCTTTTCTCAGACATCCCTCCCCCGTTCAAGAATATCTTCCTCTTTTAAAGTTTCTTTAACCAGAAGGGACTGGCACCAGAGGTTTTAATATTTCCTGCTGATATATAGGGACATAAGGGGATTACCAACACATCTCTTGCAGATAGAGTTAAGAGCATTCCCAAACTGTATCTGAAAAAAACAAAAAGGTTGATTTTTGAAGCAGGCTTTTTACGTGATAATGGAATCAAATAAACAAACATATTTCTTAAGCATCACAATGTCCTAAGTTCACGAGAAGAGCCCCACTAATGTCATCTCCATGTCCATCCAATGTATAGCTGATGCTGCTGCCAAGAGACATTATCTCTTTGTGGTGATACCACCATCAAAAGTTTTAGAAGGTATCCCAAAACATTGCCTGCCTGCTTTATAGCCTTCCTTGTTTCTAGCATTTAAAAACACATCTAGTCCTGGCTGATGTAACTCATTAGATTGAGTGCCAGTCTGAGAACCAAAGGGTCACCGGATGGATTCCCAGTCAGGGCACATGCCTGAGTTGTGGGCCATGGTCCCCAGAAGGGGAGCGTGAGAGGCAACCACACATTGATGTTTCTCTCCCTCTCTGTCTCCTTCCCTTTCCCTCTCCCTAAAAATAAATAAGTAAAATCTTAAAAAAAGAAAGTAATCTTAAAAGTATATCTAATATTCTGTCAATTTTATTTATATTTTGAGGGTGATCCCTTCTTAGGGGTATCATCTGATACACAAAGTTAAAAGTTTTAATTATTTTTCTCTTTCTCTAAAACTATTATAATTTAAGTTTAAAGCAGCCAGGTTTAATGGCTTTATAACTTCAGGCCTTAAAGGTGAGAGTTGAAATCTTGGCTCACTGTATTATAGCTATATGGCCCCTATAGGTGTCAGTTTCCTTACCTACAAAGTGGGGTTTGCAATGCTTTCCTCACAGATAAAGGATTCAATCTGATATGCTAACATGGTGTCTACCATATAGCATGTAGTGTACATTAAATGTGAGCCCCCTTCCAGGGGTGTGCTCCCTTTTAGTTTTCTAGGATTTACTAGAAAATTTATACGTTGTAGGAATACCTGGCCTTAGATAATATTCCCTTACAACCTTCAATTTATCAAAACAAAGGCTCTTATTACTTTTGTAATTCCCACATTCTTATTTCCCATGTCACCACCTTTCTCTGAGTTTATTTTAGAGTTCAGTTTATTTTTTCAGGTGATGATTAAGGTACTGTGAGGTCAGGGCCATTACAGTAGGTCCTGAGGTTAAAAATATAAACAGAATGGTTGTCTTCAAGAAGCTTGTAGTCGAGTGTCCAAAAATTGCACTTTGACTTGATACATTTGTGACATTGGCATGCATGCCTGTGCCACCATGAAAACAGTATGTTGATTTTCTAAACCAGACTAGGGAGGATGGGAGATTAAGGGGTTGCCTGTTATCATAGGCTTTTCTCTAGATTTGACAAACAGATCTGTATCTGTATTCCAGGTTTGGATTAACCAAGATGGCCTTCAACTTCAGACAGATTTCTTCCTTATGATGAGCCTGAGACATCCACTTAGATCATTTACTTTAGAACTTGCAATCATAAATTCTTTCTCTGCCCTTTTGACATGTAAATCTTCTTCCAGCCTCTAGACAATTTTACAATCAAGGAATGTTTTCCTTAAGGACCTGGGAAATGTAATCATTAAGAAAGATAGGACCCCTATTCTCTGCGGGAGGGTAAACCCAACTTCAATAAGTGCTAGTAAGCAAACACAGGTGACCTAAGCACACTGACCAATCTCTACTCCAGGACAATTCCACTAGTTCACTCCAGTGCTGAAACACTCCTCCAACTTTTGATTCAGTAGAACTGAGTCTAGTCTCTTTGCCCTATTGTAATAGTCTTGAATAAACCTCCCTTTGCCTGTTTAATTCTCCTTTTTGACAGGATGTATCCAGGTTTCCTACAAGGGGGAGAAACTGATTTTTGCCCAATATTTACTTACTTAGATCTAGCACTTGGCCAACTTTTGTAATTGCTGGTTAAAATAGGCCCATCATGCCAATGTCTAGAGGGAAATATTTTCACGGGCTTTGAACTCCTTCAACAGAGAAAAAAAAAAAAAAGGAAACCTCAGAGTTCATTCAGTATCTTGTAATTGTAACTAGAATTATTTTCCCAAAAAATATTTCTTTATACTTATGCACTCAATGTGACTTTCCCTCAAAGAGACTGTGAGTTGTCTGAAGTATTCACTCTTCCTAGTAACTGTAGTCATTCTTTTAGCATTTCAGTGACTTCAAGGGTTCAGAATCGTGAGTGAACTTGAGAGCTGTTCATTGTATTCACCATCTATAAATTACTCAGTCTGAACTCCCCTTGCTGTACTCTCAATGAAGCTCACTACAGGATAAACTCAGGCTCTGGATTCATGGGCGGTCTAAGAAGACTTCAGCTAATTAATGGTTTTAGACAAAATTTTGGATTCTATAAATGGGTGGAAATTTCTAAAACATCATAATAAATTATCTCCAAGAGAGATTGAATAATAAAACTTTCTAAAGATTGCTGTAGAAATTAAACTTAAATTCAAATTTAATTCTAAGGTTAGTAAAAATATTTACTTCACTTTGATACCTTTTTTCAATATAAAATTTATAAAACCAGAATTTGTGTACATCTGCTGTACCAGATTTTTCTTTCCCAAAAATGTTTTACTAACATAAGGACATATCATACAACATATGGCCCCTTATTTTAAAGAAAAATGGGAGAATGATTTTGATTACCTCCTCATGCAATATGGAAATTCATTACTTCTAACTTTCTTGGACAGTTTTTAAAAAGATGCCAATCATCTAACCCTTACAAACATCCATATACATACATTTTTCTTCTTGAGGAAAAGGCATATTGGTGAAAATAAGTGGTAATTAAAGTTAATGTGTTAAATTTATGTAGTTACAATTTAAGATATAGCAGAAAAGTGGCTTTAATATAAAAATATGTACATTTGTCAAATATACTGGAGACTCATAAAACCATTTCATAGTACATATATTGTCCATTATGTGAGGTTTAGAATATACTTTACTACCTGAATGAGCTGAGTATGATATTTTATAATTATACCTTTGCTTTTATCATATGTTGTGAATGCAGAGTCTTTGATCAGAAGCATATCACATGCATTATAATAGCATCATGATTGGAAAATGCAATATTCTTTTAATATATAATTTAACATGAAACTAGGACAGATTTTCAGCAATGAAGGGAATTGCATATATTTGACTTTTATTGGCAGGCCTGTTTCTCCCTGTTAATTACCCAGTCTTAAATGCATATTATACTTCAGTGTGCTGTTAAGGAAATCCAGCTTTCTTTGTTCTTACTGTTTTTTTCTACAAAATATTTGGCAAACACATAGCTATTAGCTCCATTTGAAGTGGTTGTATATATCAAAATTTCTTCACAAGCTCACATAATCTAGGTATTGAGTAATTTGTCCAGAATCCAAACAAATTAGCTGAAGAATTAATTATGCAGAAAATCCTGTAACGCACTATATTCCAATGAGCTGCCTTTTTATTAACTTTATATTACTTAGTAAGCTTAGATTGGGTCCTTGAGTTTCTTTAATTTACAAAATGCTTAATAGCACACTTTAAATGCAGTTATATTATGAAACTATGATATGAAATGCAGTAGAAATATCAGCAATGAAAGGAGAATTAGTCTCATGTGTCCATATTGTTTTATGATGAAAAGAGAATCTCAAATCCATAGTGAGGTTATTAATATGTTTCTGATAGCAACTTCTTATCTTTTCAGAGAGAGCATTAAACATTATATCTGTACTGTTTAATTCTTTTTAACCTGAGATAAACCTTTAGAAATAATACTTTGTTACCATAATAATTTCAGACATGTCAGCTTTTTGTAGCTATTTATCTTGGTATTTATGTGAGATAATTATGAAGGCATTTATTAATAATTTTAAGAATACATTTTAATAACAATTTAGTGTTAGGCTTTTAGAGAAGAAATAAACCAATTAAGGTACTTCTCCTGGTTTAAATTATACAAATGAAAATTCTGAAGTTAAGTAAATTATACAAAATGTGTTGCTGTTTATGAAGTTAAAGAGACTAAATTTAGATGACCATAATTCCTTCATCATATTTTAATTCCATTCAGATTAATCTGAAAAATTTTATCAGGAGGTTTAGTAATATTTAAAGGTGGAAAATATTTTACTGTCTGGCTGATTTTTATTTTATTTATTTATTGATTTTCCTTTTTCTTTTTTTTTATTTTTATTTTAGATTATTCAGTACAGTTTCTATCCTTTAATCCCATTCCATCCCACCCACCCATCCCTCCCCACCTCCCTTCCATTTCCAAGCCCCGTAGTTTTGTCCATGTGTCCTCTATATTTCTTCCTGT
>CM052544.1:68776352-68820853 GCA_028533065.1 Trachops cirrhosus
ATGATACAATATAATCAGCCAAGCATAGAATTCTATACAAAAAGAAAAGGAATATCAAAATACTGTATAAGTAAAAGGTGTAGGAATAATGAAATAATGATTATACTATTATGCAATTACTTGCAAGTTCAAAAAAAAAAAAAAAGAAAAAGAAAGAGGAATGAACCAGGCAGAAGATGGAAGGGAGAAGAGGTAACTTTGTAAAGCAAGAGAGAAGGGTCAACACTAGGGTGACAAAAAGAGAAGCATAAAGAATCGTTAGATCACAACATATTACCAGTTGAAATATAAGAGCTTACTTATAATTAAAAGAAAACACACAAAAAAATCAACAAACAGCAAAAAAAAGAAAACACACACACACTCACACAAACACATACACCTATTATTGATTTCAGACTGGCCCAACCGGTTTTTGCAGCTGGCTTTCGCCCCGAGAGGTTACTGGAGACAGGTTTTCTCCGTTCCCCTTTCAGGACTCAGACCGCCTCTGCAGTACTGTTCTTAGTGCAGGTGCATGTGCGCCTTTTCCCCCAGCTGGTCTGATGTCTCCTGGAAGGGACCCCTGGGTGGGGGCTGGGTACAACTATGTGAGAGCTTGGGAGTTCACCGCAGTGTGCTCCGATGTTCCTCAGAGCGCCTGTCCCTCTTCCGGGTTCCCGCGTTCTAGATCCCAAAGGGCACCCACTTGCCCCCAATTCACAGCTTGGGTATCGTAGGTCCTGGGAAGCACCAGTGCCTTTTTATTTTTCAACGCTGTGGTTTCTAGGAATTTCACCGAACCACCCTCTCTCTCCTGCTTGGAGGTGCAGGCGTAGAGGCGGTGCCTTTGAATGCAGGGGGTGAGGTGCGCACCTTCCCCAGGGCTTTGCGTATGTGCTTATAGACCCTGTGTGGGTGCCTCTTTGTTCTCACTCCTCTCTCTGCTCCGCTGCTCAGTCTTTGTTTGGCTAGGGAGGGAGCGGATGACCCAGCTCTCTCCCGGGTCGCCCCGCCGGGCCGACCCAGGCGCACTGCCGGGTCTGGAGCTGCAACCCCCCAGGTCCCCTCGCTGATCCACGTAGTCTCCTTACCCTCAGGTTTTTCAATGTCCGCTGGAATGTTTGATTTCTGGTTGGCGCTTATTTTTCCCTCCCTGGGTGTGGGAGATGCAAAATCTGCTCCTTCCTACCACACCGCCATCTTCCCTCCCCTATTTATTTATTTATTTATTTATTTATTTATTTATCACTGTGATGGTTAAATTTATTTGTCAACTTGGCTCAGCCACTGTGCCCAGATATTGGTCCAACATTATTCTGGATGTGTCTGTGATGGTGTTTTTCAATGAGATTAAGAATTTAAAATTGTGGACTTTTTTAAAAAAATATTTTATTGTTGTTCAATTACAGTTGTCTGTATTTTCTCCTCACCCCTACCCCTACCCCCTCCAAACCCACCTCCCTCCCTTGCTTCCACCCTCCCCCTTGGTTTTGTCCATGTGTCCTTTATAGTAGTTCCTGAAAACCCTTCTCCCCTCTGTCCCCTCCCACCTTTCCTCTGGCTATTGTTAGATTGTTCTTATTTTCAATGGTTCTGATTATATTTCATTTGCATTTTTCTTTTGTTGATTATTTAAAACAATGACTAGGAGTAGGTTATGACTAATGAGTAGGTTATACAAGCCAAGTCAGTGCAAACAACATCCTGGCCATTCCGCAGTAAACACTGTAGAGTAAGGGGAGGCAGTCTGGCTTCCTCACCCAGGTGTCTGGGTAGCTAAGGGAAGCAGTCTTCCCACAGCCTTGGAGGGCCTGATAACCAGTGTTCTTTCTCATGACCTTGAGACTGGGTCTGATAAACTGTTCCCATAACATGAAGTGGGCTCGCAGGCGTAGAATTATGCTGTGTTATATAATGTTCTGGCAGTTTTCTGGCTTTGTTCCCCTCTAGTACTTAAATAGGTAGGAACTCCTTGCGGGGGGGTGATGATGAGAGACATGCAAGGGGACAGGTGCCACAACAGATGCCACTCTGGGGAGCAAGGGCCACAGCATGAGACATGCAGATAGACACACAGCTTGCTTGCAGTGTTTGTGGCTCACCCACCTGTGAATAAAGGCATGTCAGACATCCCAATGACTCCGTGAATATTTTTCCATCTGCATGAATACCATGAACCTGTCAGGTCTTGAGTGGATGCAACACAGTCACTCTCCTAAATTTAAAGTTTATTGACTAATCACCTTTTCTTATATTTTTCAATTTAGAAAGCCTCAAATTAGCAGCAAGTTTTTAAAGCAGTATAACAAAATTACAGAATAATTTTGTTAGATTAATTTTTTCCTCAATTGAAACACAGATGATTAAGATATATATTAATTAATTATAGAGAAGCCTTATACAGGGTGGGGCAAAACTAGGTTTATAGTTGTGAGTATGTGAAACACAGATTTTATGCTTATATTATTATTTATTAATTATTGTATTATTTTCCATAGGAACAAATTTAAATCTACTTTTGCTCCACCCTGTATTTTTCAATAGAAAGTTTTCCCTTCTGTGTTCCCTATGGTTCTTTGTGTGAAAAATTGAACAAATATTGATTCTACTAATTTTTCTGATTCAAAGCTCCAATGTGAGTGATAATCAGATGTATGACTCAGTAGCCAGTAAACTCCTGAAGCATTTTTTAACCCATGTGTACTGTCTTTTACATGAAGCACCAGCTCAGTAAGTGTTGAATGAATGAGTGGGCAGACCCCAGTCCCACACTATCATATTGACTACATTCTTGTTTAAGAATCTGAGGATAAATTTTGTGGTCAAATGCCTAAAAATGTAAATAGATTTTAATACTTTCACTTGATTTATATATGACCACTGTCCTCAGAAGATGGTTAAAAAGTTTAATTTTACTTCAGCTTCAGAAAACATACTAAACAGGTTAAAAGAACCAAGATATTTAGCATTTGTATATTTAATTGATTTGAGAACTGAGTGAACAGGTATTATTTGTAGGGACAATCAGGTTCCATTCCAATGATATGGCATGAAATGCATGGTTTCAAACTTGGTCCATACCTTATTAATTTTGGCTTATTTCTTAATGCTTCTCCATGCTGCCATGCAACAACTTATTTTAATGTAATAAATGATGTGATTCTGTGTGTGTGTGTATGCTTATATTACACAGAAAACTAGAGGCAAAAGTTTATATATGGTATGAGAAATGTGATACTATGGGCATATTGCTATTTATGATAAACTCAGGTTTACATTAATTAACCTCAAACTGAAAAAAAACATGCTAATTAGAATTTTCTCTTTAAATGGAATTTCTGACAATCTCTTCCTCCTTAGCCATGTGGTCCTCTATTTAAGCTGCTTATCTGTGCCAGATAACAAAGTTGTGACCACCAGAGTATGCCACAGAAGAGGCAGCTTTTCTAAGTGAAGTCAAGAAACCACTCATATTTTTAGCATGATCAGAAAATTAGCAATTTTAGTGTATTTGTTGCTAGTAAGAGCCATGAGTTTTATTTGCTATTCAGGAAACTTTCATTGTATAAAGAGAACCACAGCATGGCCAGTGAACTGGGACAATTTTTGTTAACTATAGCAAGCCTGGGTTTATAAAATAATACCGGAGACATTCTTGATCTAAACTAAAACAGAATGGGATTAGATACATAAATCCTTGCAGTAAGTTTGGACACTGATCTGATTTGTCATTTAGGATGGGAGATCAGTTTAATAAATGAGACAGCTGAGATTATTGGAATATGTCCTTTTCAAGGAAGAATTTACAATGATTTCTATTGATGCTATTAGTATTTCCACAAGCCTGTATTTTCAAAAGGCTATATATAGTATCACAGAAGAACACTGAAACACATAATTAAGTCTTTCTAAAATATATTAAATCTCTCTTGACAAGGAGAATGGAGCTCTTTTATTAATAATAACTATTATTATCATTATAGAATTGATTACACTACCATTAATATTTTCATTATTACACAATGAAGACAGAGTGACATCACATCAGCATTAGTTCACTAAAATCTAATTAGTACACAGAATGTGCTGAGCCTAGACTAGAGATTCTAATTCTGATCTTAAGTTTATGCTAGTTTAGCCCAAACTTTTAGTACACGGGTAGCAAACACAAGTCTCATGGGCTGAATCTAGCCCTCCACTTTGTTTAATCCAGCCTGGCACCTTGTTTCTACCTGACGGCAGCATGGAGCTCTCGCTTAACTGTTAAGGAGTAGTTACGTTTATACAGTCCTAAAATTACATTTGGCCCTTTGAAGACAACTGTGAGGCTGATGTGGCCCCAGTGAAAATGAGTTTGACACCCTAGCTGCCAGAACAGTTTATCAAACTTAACGTATCTTATCCCTCACCATATCAGAAGTATATCAAAAGAGGTCTTGTTAATCATCTCCATTAAAAAAATCTGATCCATGTCTTTTCTATGTAATGTCTTTTCTATGTCTTTTCTTTGGAGGTTGCTATGACAATGGTATTTCTAGCTCAACCCACAATTCATATTCTTTAGTTCTTACCCAAAGTAACCTGGGTATGCATGCTAGGTTTCATCTTCTGAGATTACGAAAGATATTCCCAAAGTTTCCAGAGACTGGGATTGGAAAAAATAGCATTATTAAATGCTAGATTTAAAAAATCAGATTTTTCCTATTTAAAAGTCCTCTTGTAACATCAGGCATAATTCTGTCATAGACACAGAAGAAATAAACCTAAAACCTTTTTGCCAAGACAAACAGATTCACAAAGCCCAGTCATTTTTTTCTCATTTGGGTGCAGGATCTCTCTGTTGGAATGGGCCATTACCATCTTCAAACATGCTAGACTAAGCCCACATACCACCATAACATCTCCAAATTTTGCCTGTTTCCCAGATTATAAACTTGAGAACAAGCTTTGACTCAAGCATCTGCTATGGTCCGAATGTGTGTGTCACATTACTGATGGTATTTAGCTAGAAAACAGGAGCAAATGGACTTAGACATTGAGCTTAATAAAATGGGAAGCATGAGGCTGTTTGCTTCACCAGTAAGCTACAGCTGTTCACATTTCAGGGGACCACAGCACCGCCCTGCCACAAGAGGATTAACATTCTTCCCATTCCCCCTTCAGTACTGGTACCAGTTTGTTGGGGGTGCACGGTGAGGTGCTGGATCATAGAGGCCTGTCAGTCTAACTAGGAGATGTAAACCCATCCAAAGCCCACAAAAGCCTGGGAAATTGATTAGTCATTTTGGAAAAGCACCTGGTCTATCCCAAGCCCAAGTGAATATAATCCCAGTGGAAAAAAAGAAGCTTGCAATCTCTCTTTCTCTCTCCCTCCCTCTCCCTCTCTCTCTTTCCCACCTAGTGAAGTACTCTCTCATTTGTTCATGTGCTCTCTCACCTGGGAGCATGTGACCACGTGGGTCTAACAGCTACCAGGGCATACAGCAGGTAGTTTGGTCTCCTAAAAGACTTTATCTATCTATCTGTCTATCTATCTATCTATCTATCTATCTATCTATCTATCATCTATCTATCTACCATCTATCTTGCTCATGACCTGCACTTGAACCTCTTCTCTCCATGGCCATGTGGTCTTAGCAGCCATGTGGCCCATGGCATCCAGAAGGGAGTCTGAATACCAAAGCACAGCAATGGGATATAGCTGGAAACACATGCTAAGCTAGCTGGACACTGGACTGGGCTGGACTTTAACATGAAGCAGAAACTCTGAACACTGGTTTTTGTGTTGGCCTTACTGAAGACAAGATTGGACCTTTTCCATGATGGAACAGAGATCAGACATTGGGAAATCAGGAGAGGAAACCCCTTAATTTTATATCATTGATAAACCACACCACAAAGCCCCATACTCCCATGAGGATGACAGGAAATTCTTTTTCTGGCAACACCACAAGAACTCCTTTCCCACTAATAACACTCCCAAAATTCATATGTTGAAATTCTGATGTCCAATATGATGGTATTAGTAGATGAAACATTTGGGAGGTGCTTAAGTGAAGGGGGTAGAACCCTCATAAATAGCATGAGAGCTTTATAAAAGAGGCTCCAGAGAGGTCGTTTTACCTTCTACCATGTGAGGACACAGGAAGAAGGTGTGAGTTTATGAATCCCCAAAAGGGCTTTCAACAGCAGGCAACCATGCTGGAACATTGCTCTTAGACTTCCAACTTTCCAGAACTGTGAGCTTCCCAGTTGGTGATATTTTGTTGTACCAGCAGAATTGGATTAAACATCTTTCTTCCCAAGTTCTAGACTAATTACCCAGTACAATGAATATATTACCTTAGTATACACATGAAGAGATGCCAGATGAGGCAAAGTCTAGAAAGAGGGTTTCTGAAGAATTTTATCCTGATTTACTGAAGAGCTTCCTATGGCAGAGGTTCACTCACGGCAGTGTGGGACAACAACATGTCTGTTACTCACTATGTTTCATGAACTTGAATGCCTCTCCCTTCTCCTTTGAGAATTATTCCAGATAGTTTTGAGACTTACTTGCTTGATCTTTTAACTGGTTGTTGTCATAAATGCCTATTCTCTTGACTTTCAGGAACACTCCTTATTACTCTTAATCACCCAGCAATTTAAGAAATGTGCAACAATGAAGAATAGCTTATCATTATGAGAAAAAAATTAAGTGGATTGGTGTTCCCTCATTTAACATTTATGGGTAGTTGCCGTGTGCCAGGCATTCCACCTCTGTGCTTTTGATGCCAGAAACAGCGAACAATATGTTACAAAGAGTAGGTTAAGTGACATCCATCATGAAATACCTTGGATAACAGGATACCTGATTCATGTTTTGATGAAAACATTGGAATGTAAAAGAAAACAAAACATTTTTAAAAATCCACATTCTAGGCAGAGGCATAATGAGCAGTGGTCATTCTCAAGAACTGCCAATAGTTAAGAATGACTAGAGTATAAGATGCCAAAGTTTGCAGTGGATAACCAACTGCAAGGATATATCACATTTCCTTCTTTCATTCTAGAAATATTTACTGAGTGACATGTATGTGCCAATGATTAGTGCAGGCTTGTGCAATGAAAAAACTGAGACCCTATCCTCCTGGCATTTTCATTCTACCTGGGGAAGAGACAGAAAATAAACCAGTACAAAATTTAATGTTTGTCTGGTGGAAAGAAATGGAGGGAAATATATCAGGGATGGGATAGAGCATTGTGTGAAAGTGTGCAAGGGTAAAAGTGTGCACTTGCATTTGCCACCATTGTTCTCTTAGGATGACCACCACCTCACTGATGAGGTGACATTTGACAACAGACTTGAGGGTACTCTATTTCTTTCAATTATCATGCCCTCTGTTACAGTATTCTGTTGATATGAGTATTGATTACTTTTCTAGAACATTTCCAGCAGATGAAATTGTAAATGCAAGGGACTTGGGATGGGGTAGTGCTGTGTGTTGAAATCACAGCAAGGAGGTGTTGTTACTAGATATGGAAAGAGTGAGAAGAATAATGGATAAAGTGAAGCTAGCTGGTGGTGGAGGAGGGGGTGTAGATAGACACTGTTTTTAGATTCTTTTAAAGTACTTGTTCCCACATGGCTTCAACCTCTAAGAGCCAGGGAAATGGCTAGCCCCAGGCAGTAGAGTACAGTTAATTGGTATTTTTAGATACATAGTTAACCTTAACATTCATGGAGAGAGACTTTGTTGAGTTTTTATATGCTTTTTTTTTACTATGTCAGAGTAACAAATAAATCCAAAGAATTTTTATGCAGGGACAGCAACATCACATTTGTGTTTTTTAAATAACAAAAAAGAGAAATTACCATTAGTATTTTGAATGCTAGAAAGACCGAAGCTGAGAGGTTAAATGGTTCATTAACTGTAAGCTGGGGCATAAGAGTGGGAAAGGTTGGAGTGTTCTACCTGCTGTCCTAGGCCAGTCACTCACTCAGAGGACCATTTACTTTCAATAGGCTCTCTGGAGCAGCAGTGATTATTTCTCTAATAGCTTTGGTAGCTCTAGGAGGATGATCAGAGGGGGGCTGGCTTCATCTTTCCATAACTCTCTTATTCCACTTTTCAAATTCCAAAATCCTTTTATTGGAGCAGTGGTACATCAAATGTGGACCAGCAGCAAAAATATTTCCTAGGAACTTGTTACAAATTCAGATTTCCAGGTTACAGGTGTCCCCAATTATTGTTTTGACAAGTCTTCTGATTTACACTTGAGACTCATTGGTTGAGAGGGGAGGGGTGGAGAATGCCTTGCAAATTATTCTGGAAAGTAAATTCAAGTAGTTTTTTATATTGGGATTTTACTGTAGTGTTTTCAAATGATTGGAAGCAACCACAGATTGAAACAGTAGTTACATTAAGGCCTCTTTAGCAATCTCAAGTCATGGTAGTTCTCCTATACTTTGTTCTATGACTTGACAGGTCATTTCCTCATAGGGATGACTCACGGCAATGCAACAGATAAAACTCTTTATATTTAAACAACACTTTCTGTTCCAAGATGTCAAAATGCTTGACAGGTAGTCAAAATGAAGCTCACTAATTATTTTTAACTCATGGCAGTAAATAGCCTGCAATCACCATCACTGATATTTATTGGTGATTTTCTGGCAAAGTTAACTGTCTTTGCTATAATTGTTGAAAGTCAACAACTGAAGGAAAAAATATCATTTATTTTTGGTTCCCATAGGATTGCAGTTGATGAATTACTCACTGACTTCTACTATTATATCTCAATGATAGATAATGATGCTCATCAAGAAAAATCCCAAAGAATGTTTTTGCACTTTCTATGATTAAACTTGATTTTTGAAATATCACCTGGGCCATTGGACATTTAATTATGGGTTTTAAATGAAGACAGAAATAAGTTCTAATTGCAGAGTAAGGCAGACTAAGTGTTAACTATAAGTACAAATTTCCTCTTAAGATATAGAACACATCTGATAACCCTGAGTTCAGAGCTGGGGTAAAGGCTTACTTGGGTCATGTTTCCATTTTCTGAGAATGTAGTGAAGGAAGAAGTTGGTGAGGGGGCATTCAGGATTTTGCAGGCTCCAAATGGAGTCTGACTCATCTGCATGGAAACAGTGAAAGATGCAAAAGCTCATTGTTTTTGATGGATTAAAGCCTGCTCTGGTGCCTGGAGTGGAAGAGAGAGGAGACTGAGGTCCAGGTTTCCAGGATCTTCACTCTCCTTGTCTGCTCTGATAGGATCAGGCAATGGGCAAGAAAGAATGTGGGCACTGCTGCTGTGTGTATTAAATATAGAGTGATCCTAGGTAGTAGTAAAATGTGGCTCCATGAATGTCCAATTAAATCTAACCAATCAGAATAATTCTTCCTTTTCTCCTGGAGTATCTCTATGAAAATGGACAAAGGTGGGTGTGGGGTGGGAAGTGGTACTTCTCTTCTGCTACAGACTCCAAATTTTATTTTAATTTTCCAATGATTTAAATCTAACTTAAAACCTTACTAACATGTTTTGGTTTTTTAAAAAGAGTAGGTACTAAAACTAACTAAGCAGGGAGGGTGAAAAAATATCTGATAATAATTTTAAGAAAAGGTAGAATTATTGTGAAAATTACCAGAATTGTTTTTGTTCCAAATGTGAGATGCTATAGTATTTCAATTATAAGTATAATTCAATAGAAATTCATTTGCTGTCTCTATCTGATAATACTTCCAGAGACTTCACTTGGGGAAATTTAAAATTATTTATTCTATTGAAATTTCTAGAAGTCCTTAAATTGAACTTCATTATAAGTTATAGTGCACAGTAGTATCAACAGAATTCTGCAGAATTCTGACATCTCCTCTGCCTTCTTCTCTCACTCCTATTTCTCCTTCCCTCCCTCCCTTTCCCCTTCTCTCTCTCCTTACTTCTTTTCTTTCCACAAAGCAACTAAATGGGTGTATAAAAGTAGGGATGAACAGACCATTCTGTTCATTATAGGGGTAGGGAATGTGGATTCTCACAATAACAAACATCCTGGTTTTGAATACTATGCTTGTGCCTTACTAGCTGTGTGGCCATTGGCAATTTATTCAGTCATTCTGTGCCTCAGTTTGCCCATCTGTAAAATAGGTAACAGTAATGCCCACCTTTTAGGGCTGATCCATTTGCTTTTAGAACAGCATTTAGCACAGAATAAGCACAGTTCATATTATTTTTATTTCCCTGGATATTTAAAATTTTGGATTCATAGTCTCAAAATCTAAATTCACTCATATGAATAGCTGATGGGATAAATGGAAAAAATTCCTATAGTTATTATTGCATTGGTTTCTCATTTTATTTTTTTAACTGAAAACCAGAATCACCATTTCCTGGCAATATATGTTATCAAACAGTCCAAAGCCATATTATTTTTTTTTGAGAAGTCACTGAATATCTGAAATGAAGGTAGAATTAAGAAATAGTAGAAAATCAACTTTTTGATTTTACTAATCCCAAATGAAAAGTGAAAATAATGGTGATATATGTGACAATTGCAAAGGAGTCATACAGAAAGAATCTCACATATGCACAGCATACTTGAAATTGAAATGGCAGAAAATGACTAATTCTTAAATCAAAACCTCTCACTAAAATTAAAAACAAATGGTTTCTTTTTCTTGCTTTCTTGTAGGAGGTGAAAGAGAACTTGGTACATGTCAGACTATTTTAAAAATCAGATTACAGTGGTAATATTTTGGAAGCATAAAAATACTAAGGCAGATTTCACAAATGCCCTGTTTAAAATAATTTTATGGTTAACAGAATCTTTGTAGAAATGCATTAAAATTGTCCACTATAGCACAGGAGAGAATTTTCTGTGAATTTTAGCTACAACCTTTTATTACATGGCCAAGTGTTCTAATTAGGCTGCAAATTATATAAACAATATTCTAGTTTAGAACAAATTCACTACTTAAGTTTGACCTGGTAAATGTCTGTGTGTGTGTGTGTGTGTGTGTAAATAAAATGATATAATTTTCTCCTAAATTATATTCTCCTAAATATCAGAATTATGTCAATGCAAACTTAGACTGGTACATTATTTAACTCAGGTAAGCCGTCAGCATTGTCAATGTTTGTTTATTAAGCAAGGCAGACCTTTAGGTAGGAGGCATGGTTCTCTGGAGAAGTTGATAGACACCAGATATGCAAACTGGAAAATAGTAAAAAAACAGACAATCTAGATTTTATTTTTAAACCTAGGAACTTGTTTAATGTGTCCATCTGTTTTGGGTTGAAGAAAGTAGCTAACGTAGATTTTCCTGCTTCAGGCTCCAGTGAGGAAGGACAATAGGAAAATTTGTGACTAGAGGCAGAGCCAGGACTATTTTCATTTTTGCACATATCTTAGACCTGTCCAGTTTCTGCAGCATAGAAGAAGGCACCAGACTGGCCAGGGCAGGAAAAAAATTTGGATTCTGGCCCTCCTACTTAATAACTTTGTGCACTGCTAAAGAAGGCAAATTGCTAAACTTCCTGAAGTTCAATTTTCCCCTCTGCAAAATGAGGGTAACCTTTGCTCTACCAGCTTTAGAGTTAGGATTGGCCCAATGAGGTGATGGATATAAAATTGCCTTGAATATTATATACTGCTTTAAAAATAATATTAATCATGCTATTTCAGGATTAAAAACTCCCTTTCCTCTAATATATTCAGTATTATTATGGCCAGCTGTGATCTTCCATAAACTGACATAAAAATTAAATATTTTAACAATGCTTAGCATTGTTTACATGTTAAAGAGCAGGCACATTTCTTCTTAAACATTTCTCAAAGTAAAATATACACATGACAAGGGATTTGGAAATACAGAATGAGATCAAGAGGAAATAAGGACCACCTAACTCTCTACTTCTTCAGTTAACCATTGATAATAGATTTTTAAATACTCTTCAGGTCTTTTTTCCTTTATGTATGTGATATTTGAAACCAAGTTGTGAATATGCTTTATTTGTTATTTAACATTCTTCTCTTTTCACCTAACATTTCACAAATCAGAAATTTCAGTGATCATTTTTTATATTGTTTCTTTTTTCTTTTTCTTTTATTTTTTATTTTTATTTTAATTGTTGTTCAAGTACAGTTTTCTGCCTTTTACCCCCATCCCAGCCCCCCATCCAGCCCTCCCCACCTCCCTCCCATTTTCACCCTGTATTGTTATTGTCCATGTGTCCGTTATACTTGTTCTTGCCAACACTTCCCCTTTTCCCCTGAAATTCACTCCCCTATATTGTTTCTTATCTAAGTATCTTAACATATTTAATTGTGAAGATTACCTGTGACTATTATATAAATGAATAAAGTACAGCATAGACAACCTTGATAAATATATTAGAAATTCATATGCTATAAAGGATATCACTGTTTTGTGTTTAATCATTTCAAATATTTTAAAGATAATTATAATATTTATATTTAATTAAAGGCCATGTACAATTTTATTTTAAATTAAAAAATTAAAGACTGTTGCACTTGAAATCTAGACATAGAAGCTCTAGAACACTTTCTTCTACTTAATTGAGGAGGTAGATATAAAAGCAGTATAGGAATATAGATTATACATAAGTATAAATAAAAATTGGGACAAATACTATAGTTCAGTTGGCTACTCAATATTCTGTTATTAAATTGTAATAGCATATTATGGAGAATGACTGAACATTTGTAGTCATCTGCCAATTCATAAGATTACATTTGTGTGGTATAATGGATTTACAAAAGTAAAATATCAGGTATGTTTTATTGTTAAAGATTGCCTGCCAACTTGAAAGTCATTTCATAGGCTGTGCTCTGAATTATATCATTTTACTGATATCCAAGAGAAATTTTAGTATGTGATTAATAGGGCAGAAATGCTAAGCCAGGGATATTTTTATCTTTATAGTGCATTTATTTGAGACAGCAATTATTAGAAACCAGAATAATAATACCTATCAATAACCATCAAATTAATTTTGAACCTAAAGTTTTAACAATTTCAACAGATTAGTATATTTACATATCAAAATAAACTTCTTAAACTAGTATAATTGATGCAGCATTTATATGAAATACTATAAATTATACTTCAATAAATTAATAAAATGAAAAAAATGAGAGAAATGCCATAAATATTTGTGTCTTAGAAAAGATTTAGAGGGAATATCTGATAGTATGACTTAATACATAATCATATTACTCTTATTTATAAAGCACCAAACATACACACCTCTACAAGATTATACATCTTTGACATTAAAAGAAATGTATTTCAGAATCAATTTTCAAAACACCACTCTATTGTGCTTATATTTTCTAATTGAGAGATCTTGCCTTTAAGCATTTATAACCATAGCACTAATGCTAAACAGATATGAAGCAGTAGGAAACCCAACAATCCAACTCACGACATTTGATAATATCAGCCTCTGTATAAAAGTATTATGAAACTAAATTCCAACAAAACAGAACCAAAAATAGATGTCATTAATAAACAAGTAGCTATTTTAAAACATCTAGTTAATAGTACACTACCTGGGATAGGATGGTGAGGAATTCTGAAATAAATGCCAGACCAAATTTGGTTCTCTTAAAAAAATTACAGTATATTGGGTCTATATTCTAACTGAGAGCTATGTAATATAACTGTCACTCTCAAATTTCCAGTTTTACTATGAGAGCATTTTTTAATTTTTAAAAATATGTTTATTGATTTTAGAGAGAGGAAAGGGGGGAGAGAGAGGAGCATCAATGTGAGAGACAAATATTGATTGTTGCCTCCCAGGGAATACATGCCCTGACTGGGGATCAAACCCACAACCTAGGTACATGCTATGTACTAGAATTGAACAGGCAATGTTTTGGTGCACATGATGATGCTCCAACCAACTGAGCTATACTGGCAAGGGTGAGAGTGCATTTTTTAAAATAATACGTGTAGAAAAAGAGTTAGAATGTTCCTTAGTGCAGTTTCCTTCCCCTTTCCCTATCCATTCTCCAACAGAAAAAGTGGTCAGAAAGTCCCAAACAAGTTGGGCTCAAATAGGCCTACACCAAGAAACATTATAATTAAAACAACAAGGCTTAAAATCAAGGAGAGAAACCTAAAAGCCACAAGAGTAAAGCAGGTAGTTATACACAAGGGAGTACCAGTTAGACTGATATCTGATTTCTCAACAGAAACATTTAAGCCCGGAGGAATAGTGTTATATATTCAATGTGATGAAAAGCAAGGAGCTACAACCAAGGCTACTTTACCCAGGAAGGCTATCATTTAAAATCAAAGGAGAAATAAGGAGCTTCCCAGACAAGAAAAAGGTAAGAGAGTTTGCTAACACCAAACCAGTACTGCAAGAAATGTTAAAAGGCTTGTTTTAATGAGAAGAAAAAGAAAGGAAAAGAAAAGGAAAATAGTCTAACAATAAAATGGCAACAAATACATATCTATCAATAGTTGCCTTAAATGTAAATGGCTTAAATGCTCCAACCAAAAGACATAGGGTAGTCAAATGGAAAATAAGACTCATATATATGCTGTCTTCAAGATATCCATCTCAGATCAAAAAATACACACAGACTAAAAGCAAAGGGGTGAAAAAAGATATTTCATGCAAATGGAAGGGAAAAAAATCTGCTGCTGCAGTACTTATATCTGACAAAATAGATTTTAAAACCAAGATTATGGTAAGATACAAAGAAGGACACTACATAATGATAAAGGAGAATCTGAATATTTGAAACAAATCTCGATGGACATAAAGGGAGAGGTGACAGAAATACAGTCATAGTTGGGGATTTTAACACTGCATTGATTTTAATGGATAGAGCTTCCAGGCAGAAAATCAACAAGAAGACAGCAGCCTTAAATGATACACTAGATCTAATGGATTTTATTGTTATCTTCAGAGCATTTCACCTCAAAGCAGCAGAATATACATACTTTTCAAGTGTACATAGAATATTTTCTAGGATAGATAACAGGACACAAATCAAGTCTCAATAAATTTAAGAAGATTGAAATCATATGAAGCATCTTCTCTGACCACAATACTATGAAACTAGAAATCAATCACAGTAACTGAAAAACACTCAAAGACATGGAAGCTGTAAATCATATTATTAAACAATGAATGGGTTAATAATGAGATCAAGGAGAAAATCAAAACCTTTTTGAAACAAATGAAAATGAGAACATAACAATCCAGAATCTATGGGACACTGGGAAAGCAATCCTGTGGGGAAATTGATAGCAATACAGCCTATCTCCAAAAAAAATAAAAATAAAAATAAAAGAGAAGAAGAAGAAAAAAGAAAGAAGAAAAGAAAGGAAAAAAGTTTGAATAAACAATCTATCTTTATACTTAAAGAAACTTGAAAAAGAACAAATAAAGCCCAAAGGGAATAGAATGAAGCAAATAACAAAGATCAGAGCAGAAATAAATGAAATAGAATCTAAAAAAAGATACAAAAGATCAATGAATCCAAGAGGTGGTTCTTTTTTTTTTACTTGTTTTATTAATGTTTAAAGACAGTTGTCTCAATTTTCCCACCACCACTTCACTCTGCCCTACCCATGTCCACCTCCCACTCTCAATCCTCCCCACTCACTTGGTTCCATGCATGGGTCCCTCATACATGTTCATTTATATCCCTTTCTGTTCTTTCCCATGTTATTTCCCTCTCCCCTTCCCTCTGGTTACTGTCAGTTTGTTGCCGATTTCCATGTCTCTGGCTATATTTTGCTTACCCATTTGTTCTGTTAATTAGGCTCCACTTATAGATGAGATCATATAGTATTTGTCTTTCACCACCTGGCTTACTTCACCCAGCATAATACTTTCCAAGAGCTGGTTCTTTGAAAAGATAAAAAAGATTGACAAACTACTAACCAGACTCATCAAAAAAAAAAAAAAAAAGGAAGACACTGAGGAAATACAAAGGATTGTAAGAAAATATTTTGAAAAACTACATGCCAACAAACTGGACAACCTGGCAAAATGAATAAATTCCTACAAACATACAGTCTTCCAAAACCAAATCAGGAAGAATCAGAGAATCTGAATAGACAGATTACAACTAGTAAAATTCAGGCAATAATAAAAAATAAAACAAACAAACAAACAAACTCCCAAAAAACAAAAGCACTTCACTGGATGGCTTCACAGGTGAATTTTACCAAACATTTCGAGAAGAACACTGATAAAGACCCCGGCTCATGGGGTCTGTGACATTGTGGATGGGGGAGAGATATTCACATGGACTACCAAGTCCTGTGGAGGAAAAGGGTGAGCAGCTTCGCTCTCAAGGGGAGCAAAAAACTGTGGCCTGTACCATGACAGGCCTTTATTACTATCTCTCTGCACATTACATGATGGTGCTCATTTACTATGCCCCATTTGGCTTTAGCTGGTTACCTTTTCCAAAAACAAAGGAGCCAATGCCATTAATTACATCACAGAAGAGGGATATTTGCAAATGAAAAGGGAAAGTAGTTGAACCGGTTACACTCATCCTTGGAAGGTTTAGCATGATTTTAGGAAGTTACAGTAAGCACTTGCTGTCTCAATTTAGGGTGAGGGAGTTTTTAGCAAAAAGAAAGACTCAAGGTGGCCTAGGTACACTGCAGGCCTGATTCCCCATGGGAGAACCTATCTGTGGGCGTGGATCCTGTGCATCTCTGAGTGGGAGCTGGGCCCATGCCACACAGAATGGTCTCCTACAGAACACCTCCCATTTTCAAACTATTTCATAAAATTCAGGAGGAGGTAAAGCTCCCAAACTCATTCTATGAGGCCAGTATTATCTTAATCCCAAACCCAGTTAAAGACACTACAAAGGAAGAAAATACCCCTGATGAATATAGATACTAAATTCCTCAAAAAATATTAGCAAGCCAAATACAGTAATGCATCAGAAACATCATACATCATGATCAAGAGGGATTTATTCTGGGAATCAAAGGTTGGTACAACATTTGCAAATCTGTAAATGTGATTCACCATATTAAAAAAAATTAAAGATAAAAACCCCATGATCATATCAATAGATGCAGAAAAAGCATTTGATAAAATATAGCACCCATGCACCCATTTATGATAAAAACTCTTAGCAAAGTAGAATTATAGAGAATATACCTATACATAAGAAAGTCCATATATGACAAACCCCCTTCCAGCAAAATACTCAACAGGAAAAAACTGCAAGTTTTCCCCTTAAGATCAGGAACAAGACAGAGATGTCAGCTTTCACCTCTCTTATTTAACATAGTACTGGAAGTCCTAGCCATAGCAAACAGACAAGAAGAAGAAATAAAAAACATTCAACTTGGAAAGGAAGAAGTAAAACTGTCATTATTTGCAGATGACATGATACTGTATTTAGAAAACCCCAAAGTTTCCACCAAGAAACTACTGGAATTGGTAAGTGAATTCAGGAAAGTAGCAGTATACAAAATTAATATCCAGAAATTAATCATGTTTATATATGCCAATAACAAACTAACAGAAAGGGAAGTTAAGAAAATAATCCCAGTCACAGTTGCTTCAAAAATAATAAAATACTTAGGAATAAACCTAACCAAGGATGTAAAAGATTTGTATTTGGAAAATTATAGGACACTGAAGAAAGAAATTGAAGAAGATACAAATAAGTGGAAGCACATATCATGTTCATGGATAGGAAGAATTAACATCATTAAAATGTCCATCTACCAAATGCAATCCATTGATTCAATGCAATTCTTGTTAAGATTCTAATGATGTATTTCACAGAACTAGAAAAGTATTTCAAAAATTTATATGGGACCACAAAAGGCTCTGCACAAAAACAGCAATCCTGAGAAAGAAGAATGGTTGGAGGAATCATGCTATCTAATATGAAACTATACTGTAAGACCATAGTAATCAAAATAGTAGGGTGCTGGCATAAAAACAGACACGCAGATCAATGGAACAGAATAGAGAGCCCAGATATAAACCCACACCTTTATTGTTAACTAATATTAATAATTGACTATTATTAACATTAATTGACTATAAATAGAGGAAGCAAGCACATACAATGGGCTAAATATAGTTTATTCAATAAATGGTGTTGGGATAATTGGACAGATATGGGCAGAAAAATGAAACTAGACCAACTTCTTACACCACACATAATAATAAATTCAAACTGAATCAAAGACTTGAATGTTAGAGCTGAAACAATAAAAACTGTAGAAAACACAGGCAACAAAATCTTGGACATTGCTTGTAGAAATATATTATCAGATATATCTCCCCAAGCAAGGGAAACAAAAGAAAAAATAACCAAATGGGTACACATCAAACTAAAAAGTTTTCTTCATGGCAAAGGAAATCATCAACAAAATAAAAAGACAACCCACAGAATGGGAGAATATATTAACTGATATATTTGATAAGGGGTCAATATAGAAAATTTACAAAAAACTTATAAAACTCAACCCCCAAAAAAGAAATGACACAATTAAAAAATAGGCAAAGGACCTGAATAGACACTTCTTTAAAGAGGAAAAACAGATGGCCAATAGACATATGAAAAGATGCTTGACATCAATAATCATCAGAGAAATGCAAATTAAACAATGAGATAACATCTCACACATGTCAAAATGGCTATCATCAATAAATCAACAAATGACAAGTACTGGTGAGGATGTGGAGAAAGGGGAACCCTTTTGCACTGTTGGTGGGAATGCAGATTGGTGTAGCCACTGAGAAAAGCAGCATGGAGTTACCTGAAAATATTAAAAATAGATCTTCCTTTTGATCTAGTGATTCCACTTCTGGGAATATATCTGAAGGAAACCTAAACACTAATTTGAAAGAATGTAAGCACCCCTATGTTTATTATAGCATTATTGATATGGAAACAGCCCAAATGTCCATCAGTAGATGAACAGATAAAACAACTATGGGGCATTTACACAATGGAATACTACTCAGGCATAAAAGAAGAAAATGTTACCCTTTGCAACGGTTTGGATAGACCTGGAGAACATTATGCTAAGTAAAATAATCCAATCAGAAAAAGACAAATACCATATGATTTCACTCATATATGGAATCTAATGAACAAACTGAACTAAAAGGGAAAATGTGGACAGACTCATAGATGGAGAGCATGATAACAGGTAATGGGGGGTGAAATGGTGGAGGGATTGAGCAAAAAGGAAAAAAACTCATGGACATGGACAACAGTGGAGGGAAGTGGGTAAGTAACAGGGGACAGCCAAGAAGGGGGGCCCCCACATAGCGTTTTGGAATGGGGCCCAGAACTCAGAGTGTCCAGATAATATTAGAAAGACATATAAGATGTCCTCACCTCTTCCCCAACTTCAGGTGTGAGTTGGGGAAAGGGACAAATGGAGCAGGGCCATTGAGAGCTGTTTTGCATAGCAACAGCATTGCAGGTAACCTCTGGCATGGTCATTTAAAATATTTATAACCTTTAACTGGTTGCATAGATATGTTAAATAGCTGTGGGTTTGCTCTGAGCCAGGGGGATGGAAGTAACTTCCCCCACAAGATCTAACTGGGAGGCAACTCCCCCTAGTTACAGCGCCAGCCTGAGCTTGTTGATGATTGGCTCCATGACTTGGTGCCACGCCTGCCCAGACTCACTATGGCAGCCCAGTAAAGCTGGAAGGATATGAGAGTGCTGGCAAGTGTAGCCGACTGTGGGAGGAGTTGGAAATGAGGCTGCAGAGGAAGATTGGTACGGGGATTTAAACCCAGACACGTCAGCCATTGAGGAGAGGACCTTAGCCAGTGCAGAGAGAGCCAGGGAGCTGTGGCAGTGCGGAGAGAACCACTCGGTTTTTAGCAGAGTGGGGACTTCCACAGCCCTGTGAGAAAGAATCACCATGCGCCTTTAGCAGAGAACTGCCACTCAGCTTTGGTAGAGTGGCGACCCCCCTCCTCACAGCCATTGTGGAGAGAGAACCAGGAAGCTGTGGCAATAGAAAAAGGAGAGCCACGTGCTTCTGGCAGAGTGGGAACCTCAGCAGCTATTGAGTAGAGAGGAGCATGGGGCTGTGGCAGTGCACAACTGCATAGAATTCCATGCAGCTGTGGCAACAGAAAGGAGAGCCACGCGGCTGTGGCAGTGGAGAGAGGACCATGTGACTGCAGCCATGTGAGAGAGAGCCACGCATGTCTGGAAGAGTGGGGACCCCTGCAGCCATGTGAGGGAGCCACAAGATTTCACTAGAGTGGGGAACCCCACAGCTTTAGCAGAGAACCACCATGCGGCTTTAGCTGGAGATCCTAGCAACACAGCTGATGGTGCTGGGAACCAAGGGAGGCCAACCAGCCGAGCAGGGATTACAGGAAAGAACTGGAGGCTGCCTGAGTCACAGACTTCTATTTCTTTTCCTGAGATACGGTACCCCAGACTGGGCAAAGTGGGGAAGGAAGGACTGTGTATGTTTGTGGGTGTTTTAAGGGACTTTGGGATTTTGATGAAGACATTGGGTCACTACTTTAAGTCTGTACAGCATTAAATAAACATTTTCTTTCCTTTTCACATATCTCTGGCATTGTGATGTCTTTCCTATAAGGCGGCAGACAATCGAGCCCAGTAGGGGGTCCTTTCGGTAATAGTATATCCCCTTGGCCCCCTGGTCTGCTCTGTAACAGGTATAAGAGGACTAAATGGTAATGGAAAAAAATGCAATAAAGATTAAATAAAAAATCAAAAAATGAGAAATACCTAAGGAACAGATGTGATGATTCACAATGAAGCAAGTCTATTCTGAACCACTCTATTCAGTGAGAACAGTTCAAGTTAGAAAAATGAGATACTGGAAAATTATCACATTTACTACAGGTATAGAAGAATGCATTGTAAATCGCTCAAAAAAGAAAAGCTGATGGAAGGCCAGGACCTGAATGGATAAAATATAATCATATAATCAGGAGCATGTTCCAAGTTGAAAGGCAACTATACCACCTGTCTCACAGAATTAGATAGTAGATATAACCCAGTAAGATCAAGGTAAAAATATTTTAATTAAATATATATTAAATTAAATGTATAAAATACATAACATGTAGCAATCTGAAATACATAAATACATATTCAAATTTATATATTGAAGTATAAGTTGGAAATTTTAAATATATTTTTAACTGTTGAAAAATAAACAGGCAGTGGAAAGTATGTTTCATTGCAAAACCTGACTCTGAAAACAAGGATTTTTATTCACTTATTTATTTACTTATTTATTTATTGTTGTTCAAGTACAGTTTTCTGCTTTTTCTCCTCACCCCTCCCCACCATCCCAGCCCTCCCCACCTCCCTCCCCCGTTTCCACCCCCTCTTTTTGTTGTCCATATGTCTGTTATAATTGTTCCTGTAAACCCTTCACCCTTTCCCCCCTTTATCCCCTCCCCTCTCCCTTCTGATCACTGTCAGCCTGTTCTCAATTTCAATGTCTTTAGCTATACTTTTCTTGCTTGTTTGTTTTGTTGATTAGGTTCCTGTTAATGGTGAGATCATATGGTATTTGTCTTTCATTGCTTCAGTTATTTCACTTAGCATAATGTTCTCCAGCTCCACCCATGCTGTTGCAAAGAGTAGAAGTTCCTTCTTTCTTTCAGCTGCATAGAATTCCATTGTGTAAATGTACCATAGTTTTTTGATCCACTCATTTACTGATGGGCACTTGGGTTGCTTCCAGCACTTGACTATTGTAAATTTTGCTGCTATGAACATTGGGGTACATAGGTTCTTTTGGATTGGTGTTTCAGGGTTCTTAGGATGTAATCCCAGCAGTGGAATTGCTGGGTCAAAAGGCATTTCCATTTTCAGTTTTCTGAGGAAATTCCATACTGTTTTCCACAGTGGCTGCACAAGTCTGCAGTCCCACTAAGAGTGCACTAGGGTTCCCTTTTCTCCACATACTCTCCAACATTTGTTGTTTGTTCCTTTGTTTATAATGGCCATTCTGACTGGTGTGAAATGATATCTCATTGTGGTTTTAATTTGCATCTCTCTGATGGCTATTGATTCTGAGCATCCTTTCATATGTCTCTGAACCCTCTGTATGTCCTCCTGAAAACAAGGATTTTTTAAGTCCTTCGATAACTTGTCTGTTTAAATGAAATTCAATGATACTATAATCAAATATTTAAAACTGAAAGAAAATATTCATGAAATAGACATATACACATGTATGTATGTATATATAGTTAAACAGATAACTGGTTAAGTATAATTAATATATAATACATATAAATATATAAATGTATTTATATTATATGTACATACATGTATGTACATGTATATTTAAAACAGGTATTTTCACTGTTTGCAACATTTTATCTTAGAATCAGACTATGCCCAAAAGTCTATTCCTCAAGACTTTAGTAAATAGCTAAAGAATTCAGTATTGAAACAGGGATTAACAATATTAGCTTGGAAATTTAGGACAAACTTATTCCTATAATGATTTACACTGTTTACTTGAAAGAATAAGGTTAGGTACACATGCATAGCCTCTACCAATTAAAATAAATTAGTTATTGAAATTTGGCTCAAGTTGTTAATCACAAAATTCTCAGTTTTGAACAACTGTGGCATATGCATTAGACATAATGCAGCTTTTATACCTGTTTCCTGAAACCAGAACAGCCCATATCAATAATAAAAATCCATATAAGGAAAAAGGAAAATTATGCCCTCTACAAGGCCAACAAAATTGTCATCATACTGAAGCATGTGTGTATACTAACAATGCAGTTTTTATAGGCAGGAGTTTCTGGTACTAAGTTTCACATTAATTGAGTGTGAAATTTCACTTCAGTTTTTAATTTTTTAATTTCAGTTTAAATGTGTTGCTACTGACCAAACTGATTCAGTTACATCAAGTCATGAACAAGTCATGAGAAAATGCTTACATTTTCTCTCTAAAATCTTTGAGCTTCAGTAAAATAGAAAGGTTTCATATACCAAAAAGAGAACTTTGCATATAATATGCACTGGAGTTAGGGGTTAATTTTCCTGTTGAACAACTTAATAATATTAACAGGAAGAAACTTCTTCAGTAGTTACATATTCAAAAATATATTTGGCTATACAGCAGATAATTAGCAGGATATTCAAAGTCTTTTATTAGAGGAAGTCACTGTTAACAAGTCTTTATAAATTAATGCTGCCTCTCCAGGAACTTTACCACTGTATTATTAAAAGAAAAAAGTTAACTAGTCCTTTTAAGTAAGGGAGATTCCCATTTTATTTTACACTTGCTTCTGAAATCAACACCTTATTCAACAACCTTAATATTATTTCTAATAATGAGTGAAAAGAGTGATTAGATATATGGTACAATTCAGAAAAAAAATAAGATGTAGAATTAATAGCCAATTGACTTTTACCAGGTCATTCAATCAGCTACTTACAGAGTTAAAAATAGAAGCTAAGTCTCCTTCCCACAGCTAGTGCTAGATCAGAGCCTGACAACTTTGCACTGTGGTTGCCTCAGTATCTCCACTCACTGCCAGTATTTCCATGGAGATATCTTCCCATGAGATTCAGAGTCACTTCAAGGCTTAGTTTAACTAACACAGGGAGATGTAGGAAAACAAGTTCATAAACATATTGGTAGTGAAATCTGGTTGTAAATTGCCCATGACAATTAAAACAATAAAAATTGAAAACATTTATTAACCCTTACTATGTTCCAAATATTACACTAGGTTCTCTTTTATGTTATCTTTAATCTTCACAACACTGTGACTTTCCTGTTTCAAATATTAGGAAGGAATTCATAGAGGTTAAGCAATGTTCCTTAAGTCAAAGAACTAGAAAGTTGTACAGGTCGGATTCACACCATGTGGGATATAGAGACCAAATTCACTTCCTGAAAGATATGATTTGGATATACTGGTAGCCAAAACTGCCAGAAGTAAATAAAAATTAAGGAGAGAAAAGGGCCCTGGCTGGTATTGCTTAGTGGATTGGGCACCCACTTACAAAACCAGAGAGTTGCTGGTTTGATTCCCAGTCAGGGCACATGACTGGGTTGCAGGCCAGGTCCCCAGTAGGGGGCTTGCGAGAGGCAGCTACACAATGATGTTTCTCACCCTCTCTTTTTCCCTCCCTTCCCCTCTCTAAAAACTGAAATAAATTGGGTCTTTAAAAAAAAAGAGAGAAAGGGAAAGGGAGGTCTTGGATCAACATAGTTTGAACTTAATGTTAGAGCTTTTTGACTGACCTTGAAAATGATCAAAAGCTGTCTGAGAGCTCTAAGAAAAAATAATCAAACTGAAAAACAAAAAAAAATTGGTTTTATAGTCAGACATTTTGAGATCACCCCAATTACTTTGCTTTCATAACATTGTACTACCATTTTATGTCATTTTACATTTTATTTATTAAGTAGAAATTTAAATACTTAAGTACTTTTTCTGAACAGGATAATGACTTTTTTATTCCAAAATAATGACCAAAACCCCAGCTTCCTCCCCTTACTCCATGGACTGTGAGATCATTTAAGTGTCCTATTTAATTTTTGTGGTGATATAGTGACTTTGTGCAGTTCTATGATAATTTTACAGGTCCACTATCTCAAACCTGCAAGCAGGTAGAAAAGTTTTAAGTCTTCTGGCCAAGATGGAGGCATAGGTAAATATGATTTGCTTCCTTGCACAAACAGAAGGATAATAACCAATTTAAAAACAAAAAAACAACCAGAACTGCCAAAAAATTGAACTGTACAGAAGTCCAAAAATCAAGGAATTAAAGAAGAAACATTCATCCAGACTGGTAGGAGGGGTGGAGACAGGAAGCTGCAGAGAGAGGACCCCTAGCAAGGCACTGGCTGGTTGACTGGGCAGTTTCACATCTGCATGCAGATAAGCTGAGAGGAACAAATGGGAAGTGAGACAGAACACACAACCCAGGGTTCCAGTGTGGAAAAGTAAAGCCTCAAAACCTCTGACTATAAAAACCTGTGGGTGTTGTGGTGGCAGAATAAACTCCCAGACTCACAGGAGACTCCATTGGAGGGGCTCATGGGATGCTAGAACATACATAAGCCACCCACTTGGGAATCAGTACCAGAAGGGCACAATACACCTGTGGGAAGTGAGGTAATAAACTGAAAGCAGGGTAAGAACTTTTGTACCCACTCTGCCCCTTTTCCACATACAGTACCATAACTCAACCAAGTTGGTTACCCAACTCTGGCAAATACCTAAGGATCTGTCTGTTACAATGTAACAGGTGTGCTGAGACAAACATATATGGCCCAAAGAAAATAACAGATAAAAACTCCAGAAAAGAGCTAAACAATGAAGAGATAGCCAACCTATCTGATGCAGAGTTCAAAACATTGATAATCAGGATGCTCACAGAAATGACGGAGTACAGTCACAAAATAAAGGAAGAAGTTAAGGCTATACAAAGTGAAATAAAGAAAAAATATACAGGGAACCAACAGTGAAAGGAAGGAAACTGGGACTTAAATCAATAATTTGGAAGAAATAAACTTTCAACCAGAACAGAATGAAGAAACAAGAATTTTAAAAAATGAAGAGAGGCTTAGGAACCTCTGGGACAACTTTAAATGTTCCAACATCCAAATCATAGGGGTGCCAGAAGGAGAAGAGGAAGAGCAAGAAATTGAAAACTTATCTGAAAAAATAAGAAAGGAAAACTTCTCTAATGTGGTAAAGGAACTAGACATGCACATCCAGGAAGTTCAGAGAGTCCCAAAGATGTTGCATCCAAGGATAAACACACCAAGGCACATCAAGACTAAAGATAAGGAGAGAATCTTAAAAGCAACAAGAGAAAGGAGAGAGTTACCTACAAAGGAGTTCCCATAAGACTATCATCTGATTTCTCAAAAGAAACCTTACAGGCAAGAAGGGGCTGGAAAGAAGTATTCCCAGTCATGAAAGACAAGGACCTACATCCCAGATTACTCTATCCAGCAAAGCTTTCATTTAGAATGGAAGGGCACATAAAGTGCTTCTCAGATAAGGCCAAGTTAAAGGGGTTCATCATCACCAAGCCCTTATTATATGATCTGTTAAAGGGACTTATGTAAGAACAAGAAGATCAAAACCATGAACAGGAAAATGACAAGTTCACACTTATCAATAATTGAACCTAAAAACAAAAACAAACTAAGCAAACAACTAGAACAGAATCACAGAAATGGAGATCACATGGAGGTTTATCAGCAGGGAAGGGGTGGAGGAGAGAATGGGGGGAAAAAGGAATAAGGAGCAAAAATGGTAGGCACAAGATAGACAGGAGGAGGTTAAGAATAGTATAGGAAATGGAGAAGCCAAAAAACTTATATGTATGACTCATGGACATGAACTAAGGGGATTGGGGAATGCTGGCAAGAGGGGGGCACATGGTGGAGAAGGATAAAGGGAAGAAAAAATTGGGCAACTATAATAGCATAATCAATAAAATATACTTAAAAAATCTTTAGGAAAAAGAAAAAAATTTCAATCAATGGGGATTTTGCTTTCTCTATGATTGTATTATTTTTTAAAAAAATAATTTATTTTTTATTTTATTTTTTCCATTACCATTTATCACCTTTACTTTCTTCCACCTCCACCCATCCACCTTCCCCCTGAAATCATGCTATTGTCTGTGTCCATGAGTTTTCTTCTTCTTTTTTTTTTAACAATTTTATTTATTTTTAGAGAGAGGGGAAGGGAGGGAATCATGAATGTGTGGTTGCCTCTCATGCACCCCTACTGGGCACCTTGCCCATAACCCAGGCTTGTGCCCTTACTAGGAATTGAATAGGCAACCTTTTGGTTCACAGGCAGGTACTCAATCCACTGAGCCACACCAGCCAGGGCACATTCTTTTTCTTTTTTGCTGGATCCCACCATCTGCCCCCCCACCACCAGAGCTGTCATCCTGGTCTCTATCTATGAGCTTGTCCCTGTTTTGCTTGTTAGTTCAGTTTATTCATTAGATTCTACATATGAGTTAAATCATATGGTATTTGTCTTTCTCTGACTGGCTTATTTGGCTCAGCACAATGCTTTCCAGGTCCATATATGAAGTCACAAAGGGTAAAAGATGAGTGGATAAAACAGCTATGATACATTTACACAATGGAATACTGCTCAGCCATAAAATATGATTGTATTCTTTACAATGTGGAGATAAGATAACCACTGATTAATACTTTGTGATTAAAATCTGTGTCTTGATTTTGAATAATCTAAGGTTCCAAATCTATTGCAGTTGAAGAAAGGAGAAAACATATGTTTTCCTGTCCTGAGTATATGGACTGTGCTTGGTTGAGTAGCTTGAACTGCTTGCTAGCTGTATCTCCAACTTTAATATGTATCACCTCTAACTCCAACTTTACTGAAACTTCAGCAGGAAGAAAGTATGGATTGGCAGGAAACAGGAGAAAGGATAGTCCCATCCTCAATTAGCCCTCACCAAGTCTATGAAAATAATTACAATGAAGTTGTATTGAATACCAGTTATTTTGTAGTGGAGGGTAGCTTTTAAAAACAAATGGTATTGATTCATTTTTTTCTCAAATAGTTTGTAAATTCTTATAAAAAAGGCAAGTACAAAACTGATCATCTATGATACAGAAATATTTATGCTCTTGATATATACTGTTTTAAAATAACAGTTTACATTTATTGACTGCTTACCATAGTATATGATACCAATAAGATTCCTAGAAATCTCAACTTTTATAAAACATACTAAGTGCCTTTCTTTGCTGTCCTGCATGTTCTCTAATATGGAGATGATATAGGAAATATAATTTAGATTTCTCTTCTGTAACATCACCCCATGTCTCAACTAACTTTTATCAATAGAGATTCTCAGTAGGTACATATTTATTTATTATAAAACCATTTTGTGATGATCATACGGTAATTCTAATAAACATAGATGGGCCACAATAGTTAAGAATGTCAACCCCATTTCATTTCAGCTTCTTCCACTTCAGGAAAGCACATGTTAGATGATGGTAATTTCCCCAAGAACAACTCACTTTCTTGAGATGAAAGATTAACTTGGATGAACAATTGGTTTGTCACAATTTATTTTTGAGTGTAGTCACTTTTTAAAATAGTGCTAATACAGCCTTTTCAGAATGAATCCTTCTGAAAATGCATTATTCTCCTGTGAATGTACCTTATAATTAAAAACCCATACATATAATTTTACTTTTCTCAACTTTTCACATTTTGCCATATATAACAAATATTAAAATCCTTAACTCTTTACAATGTGTAACATTTGATAGTCCTTAAATTTGAATTTGATTTTGGTGTGTCTGATTGATTATTATTATCCCATTACTCAATGGAATCCAACCACCAATTCAGATTTAACATGATTTCTGCAAGTCCTGGCAAGATAATGTTGGTGAATGGAAGGAGGATATTAACATCCTGATAGTTTTTCACTACATTTCAATGATCAGAGAACCTGAGCATGAAAGATTATGGACAGAAGTGTAAGAAATGGCATGAGAGCCATGACTGACTTTCTACATTGACTCAGTCAGATTCTGAGTATACAATAGAAAACATGGGGATAGATTGTGGTGTTGCTACTATTGCAATGACCAAAAGAGTGACACTTCTACCTTCAGGTTCAGAGCCACTACAGTGTGCTGTTTAAAATGTGGGCTTCTTCTGGAAATAAACCCAAGTTTTTATGGTCAATTAATATTTGACAAAAGGGGCAAAAGCATAAAATGGAGTAAAAATAGCATCTTCAACAAATGGAGTTGGGACATCTGGACAGATACATGCAAAAAAATGAAACTTGACCACCAACTTACACGATACACAAAAATAAATTCAAGGTGGATAAAAGGCTTAAATATGAGTTGTGATACCATAAAAGTCCTAGAGGAAAACATAGGTCAAAAAGTCTCAGATATTCCACACTTCAATATTTTCACTAATAGTCTCCTAGAGCAAGAGACATAAATAAAAGAATAAACAAATGGGATCTCATCAAAATAAAAAGCTTCTGCATGGCTAAAGAAAACTGCATTAAAATCAAAAGAGAAACAACTGTATGCGGAAACAATTTGCAGATGATACCTCAGACAAGGGTCTGATCTCCAAAATATATGAAGAACTCACATGACTCCACTCCAGGAAGACAAACAACCCAAGTAAAAATTGGGCAAAAGACTTGAACAGACACTTCTCCAAAGAGGACATACAGAGGGTGCAGAGATATATGAAAAGATGCCCAACATCACTAGCCATCAGAGAAATGCAAATTAAAACCACAGTGAGATACCATTTCACACTGGTGAGAATGGCCATCATAAACAAAGCAACAAATAATAAGTACTGAAGAAGTTGTGGAGAAAAGGTAACCCTAGTACATTGTTGGTGGGAATACAGACTTATGCAGCCACTATGGAAAACAGTATGGAATTTCCTCAAAAAACTAAAAATGTAACTGACTTTTGACCCAACAATTCTACTATTGGGATTGTACCCTAAGAACCCTGAAAACCAATCCAAAAGAACCTATACACCCCAATGTTCATAGCAGCACAATTCACAATAGCCAAGGGCTGGAAACAACCTAAGTGCCCATTGGTAAATGAGTGGATAAAAACAGTATGGTACATTTACACAATAGAATACTATGCAGCAGAAAGAAGAAAGGAGCTCCTCCCCTTTGCAACAGCATGGGTGGAGCTGGAGAACATTATGCTAAGTGAAATAAGCCAGGTGGTCAAAGACAAATACCATATGATCTCACATTTAACTGGAACCTAATCAACAAAACACACAAGCAAGCAAAATATAACCAGAGACATTGAGATAAAGAACAATCTGACAGTAATCAGAGAGAAGGTAGGAGAGGGATAATAGGGATAATGAGGGGGCCATCAGGGAACATGTATGAAGGACACATGGACAAAGCCAAAGAGGTTGGGTTCGAGGGTGGGAGGCAGGGATGGGTAGGGCAGAGGGGGTGTGGTGTTGTGAAAATGGAGACAAATGTACTTGAACAACAACACCAAAAAAATACAAACAAACAAAAGACTCCCTATATAATGGATATAGTCTACCAGCAAGCTATAGGAATAAATTTTAGAATCTGAAAACTGGGAAAATAATAAAATAAAACAAAATAAAATAAAATAAAATAAAATGTGGGCTTCTCATTGCTTATTCAGGCAAAAATCAGAATGTTTATTGGTTTTATGCCTCCTTTTTAAATGAGGGTTTTATCAGCAACAATAAAGGTAAATGATAAGAGGAAGAAAAAGCATACCTTAAAGTACTATTGTGAGTGTCTGGGGTGTGTTTATGTTCTTGCCACCCATCAGCCTAGGGAGCTTACCCTTTTAGCATGTTAGTGTTTAATTTGTATAAAACATGATGCACTCCCCAGCAAGCTTGTTTCTGTTCTGTGGGACAATCTAAATCAAGACAGTCTCCCTCTGAGGTGGGTGGTTAAAAGTTTTGCCAATTCTGTTCATACTTCATATATTCCAATATTCTGTAATTTAGCCTATATAAGACACTTCCATCATTGGGCATAAATTATTATCTTTCAGGATAAATTAAAAAGAATACACTGAAGAGAAACGAAGGGAAAAAACAGGAAAATAAAAGATTTACCATATCGCAGGTATTACCATAAATTTGAACTAAATTTATCATAAATTTTAAATAAATTACCATAAATTTGAACTAAAAAATATACCAAATTTCAGATTAGGCTGGATACAAATGACCCATGGCTGGAGCTTAAAAGCAAAACAAATCAAAACTAGCTATAGATGCTTCTGGTTTCCCATGTTGTTGCTAGATATTTCTACTGACATATGCAATGCACTGTGTAATATTTCTGAAGTAATGCAATGGATGACTGAGAGACTTGAAATCTTTCAGTACTTGTGTGTAGTATATTTCCTTCATGAACTAAAAATGAAAAAAAAGTGAGAATATTGAGACTATTTCCTTGCTCAAATCCTGTCAAATAGATTACCTTATATTACACATGGTTATTTTTAAGAAAGTTAGAAATGGTTATACAAAAAACAGAAATACTCTCTGTTGAAAAAATTTATGATTCGTAGTCAATATACATATTCAGATTACAAATATGCATAATCTCTGACCCAACAATACCATTCCACACCACTCCTCCAAGAGTTTTCAATCAAAACTAAAAGCACCTATATATAAAGACACGTACCTTTATGTCCATTACCACATAGCTTGAAATCATAAAACAAGTTGGAAATTAGTAAATGTTAACCAATGGGTCTTGATTGAATAAAATTATGGCACATTCACAGTACACATTATTAGGCATTTACTACATGTAATATGGTAGTATTACCCATTAGATATCATTAATATAATAGAAATACAATATAGTGAAAGTGTTTTGCAACTATAAATTACTATAATATGAGTATAGTTAAATCTCATTTAGCCTTAAAAAGAATTAAATTCTGATACATGTTACAACATGGATGAATCTTGTGGACATTATGCTAAATAAAAGAGGTCAGGCATAAAAAGACAAATACTGTATGATTCCACTTATATGAGGCACCTAGAATTGACAAATTCATGGATATAAAAAGTAGAATAGAATTTACCAGAGACTGAGGGGAGGGAAGAATGAGGGGTTATTGTTTATTGGGTATAGACGTTTTATTTGGGTTGATGAGAAAGTTCTGAAAATTGATAATGATGATGATTGTTCAAGTTTGTGAATATGTCACTGAATACCAGTGAAATGTATATTTAAAAGTGGCACAATTTTCTGTTATGTACAAGGTCTGTCCAGAAAGTATCCATCCACCGTATGAAAGATAAAGACATTTATCAAAGACGATAAAAGATAATACAAGAAACATTGTACCTAGGACAATGATGCCTCAGTCTCCTTCAGAGTAGGCACCTTGGGACCTCACACAGTTCTCCCAATGGCCATCAGCTGCCTGGTTGTATTTTCTTGAATCTTATTGATAGTTTGAAATCTCTTCCCTTTCAAAGGTGATTTTAGTTTTGGGAAAAGCCAGGAGTTGCAGGGTGCCAAATCTGGGCTGTAGTGGGGCAGAGTCACCTAGGTGATTTGATGTTTCATTAAAAACTCTGCAAGGGATGTGATGCATGAGCAGGCACATTATTATGATGAAGCGGACAATCACCAGTTGCCCATAGCTGTGGCCTTCTGAATCATTCAAATAGTTCCTGGGGAGGAATATTCAAGCTTAATGCTAAATTTGATGCAGATTCATTGTCCTATTCACTCAGTCATTTTGAATGTGATGCCACACAGTACACATGCTCCCTCAGTGGTGTCTATTGCCCCCACTGACTAGTACAGTGAAGTTGTCATTGTTCACACATGCACATTCCAGTCCATTCTCCTTGGCTGCCAGGTTACATCAATGTCATGCAAACCATTCTTATATTAACAATGGTTGAACTTTTTCTGAACAGACTTTATATATTATACCACAATAAAAAATAAAAATCTACTATCAAAGTACAAATGTGCCTCATATTAGGCATATTATGATGAAGATTCCACAAAATGGCACTCATTTTAGGAACTTCTATGTATAGTTATATTCATAGTTTGGGAAATGTGAAGAAAGCAACAGCTTACATTGTCTTTTGGAGTTTTCTGTCTCCATCTCCTTATGTCTGCTTTTTCTAGACCAATGTTGTTCTTGTCACACCTCTCTGAACAACAGCATCAGCAGGAACCATGCTAACTAGTACTGTTTTCCTCAAGTATGAGCTCAGAATTTTAATGCATTTTTTAATGCTGGCAATTGTTTTAGACTCTAGGAGGGATGACCTAACTTATCATTCTTTCCTTAACCTGGCAAAAGCAAATATATTACTACAGAAAGTACTACCAAAAGGAAATAATAACTATGTGGCAGACATATGTCCATCCTAAGAAAAATGTATCTATTTCCAAGTAGAACACACCACTCAGCTGCTGGCAGTGCTCTTCAGCATATTTGGCAGTGCAGTCACTCTAAGTCAGAGAACTGTTTCTGTTCTGTAAAATGGTTTTGGTATGAAAACCCTAAATTAATCACTTGGAATGTGAACATTCAGACCTTCTTTTAGGATTCCTTTTCCATGAGTTGAGGTGCACTGAGTTACTGTTCTCACTGGCACTTGCTTCCTGGTATCTCAGCTGCCTTTGAGTCAGTGCCAGTGAAGAACTTCCCTTTTGGTCCTAATGTAGGGAGGACAATATAACAAGGGTCTCATTTCAAGTACCAGAAATGTCTGGGCTAATAAAGAACACAGGTGTTGTCAAAGTGAGCCCAGAGTGGATGTGCTGAAACCATTTGCTAGAGGGCTTTATTGGTTCCTCACATACCTGCAATGTACACAGAATTATATGTACACGTGTTCGTGTAGGTGCTGGGGGAATGGGAGCACAACCTTTACTGAATTATCAAAGGGGTAAGACCCATACAGTTAAGAAGCACTGGAAATATTAATCACAAAATAATTTTAAGCTTCTCTGATGGCTCTGAACTTATGTTTACATAATGCTTTTCTGTACTCTGTTATACTCCAAAGAGCAGTATGGTGATAAGGACAGAATCTCTGACATTTAGATGTTGACTCTGAATCTCAGTCTCCTCCATGAAAAATGATCATACAGTGGAAGGAAGAAATCAGATACGATAGATGACAGTCCCTCGCAGAGTGCCTTGAACTAGAGAAGGGTTCATGTATATAGCACCTTCCCCACTTACTCTTTTTCAACAGAATGTAAGCATATTGAAGGCAGGAAAATATCTTCTTTAAACTTTTTTGTTGTTGTTGTTAAGGTTGCCATGCTTTTTGATGTGCATGGGCCAATTTCTATTTAATGCATGCAAGCTTACAATAACTTTTTTTGAAGGTAACTATCTGAATGTACTTTCATATTTTATTATTATATAAGGAATTTAAAAAATGAAGCTGGGACTTGTGCATATATTCAGAGCATAACTTGGCCACTGGACAAAGTAGGTAGGTATGTACCTTGGGAAATGATAACCAAATTCTTCACTAAAATCAAATTGCCAAGTGTCTACTATGCATATACATAGCTAGACACTGTACTATGCTTTGTAGGCAATAAAAAGTTGTCAATCCTGCTTTCCAAGGTTATTCCAGAAGAGAAAAAGCATGTTCACAAAAGGATGGATCAAGATAAAAAGTGCCATAGGAATTTAAACAAGGGAGAAAACAGGGAAGGTAGGTATGGGGAAGACTCCAGGGAAGAGGTGGTGTGTGATGTGAGCAAGGCTTCATCATGCAGCAGGGTGAGAGAAAGGAACAAATGTAAACTAAAGGCATGACCTCATGGGGCACAAATTGGAAATAATGACCACTTAGTTTAGACCGGTCCTAGGGGACTTAACAAGGATTAGTGAAAAACTAGATAAAGAGGTATTGCGGTGCCTACCATATATGACTTATTAATAACTTTTAAACACAAATACTTAAAAAGTAACATAAAAGAGAACTTTACTACATTGCATTGACTTGATTCTTTGAGCTAAAATGGCTAAACACATTCAGCCAAAACTTGAAATTGGATAAGGCAATTTCTATTGCGAGAAGTTGGATAAGAGGGGGCTGGAAGGGTGTAGTGAAAAGAACATAGTCTTTTTGCTGTCTGCTCATAATCTATTTTTACTAGATGAATAAAATCATTCCTTTAACAGAGGTAGCTCTCTAAAGCTGTAAACCTTTTTTTTTTTTTGACTCCAGCCCCTAAAGCTGTAAACTTTTGTAGGGGGATGATGCAACCCTAATCTAAGCACAAATCAGGAAACAAAAGCTATCTCTTTGGAATTAGGAATTAGAACCACAAGGGAAGAAGAATCTTTGCTGGTGAATAATGAAAAACAAAGACAATCATGAGGCAAAAAACTAAAGTATAACGAGTTAAGAGGGTGGACATGAGAAATCTAAAGGTCACAGGTTGGTTTCTGTTGCCTTGTCTAAGTGGATGTGATTCTGAGACGCCCAGCCTGCCCAAATAGTTAACACGATTCTTAGATGTATCTACAGAACCAAGAGGACTTGGAGAAATGACAACGGTTCTAGGACTTAGATTCAGGACACCGAGACTCTGTTACTTGTAGTGTGGTCTTATTTGTAATAAGTTGATTTCCTGTTTGTTTTAATAAATGCTAAGTTTAAAAAAAGAACTTAAAAATATAGACATAGCGAACAGGGTGAAGTGTTGTAGAAATCTGGAAATAAAGAGGTTACTTGACAGATTTCAAAATTGTACTTTTTCTACCCATTTTCAGTAGAGGCACCGGTTGTAAAGAAATGACATTTTTTCTTCAGCCTTATTATTCCTACTTTTATTTTCTTTCCCATTTTTCAAAATCTCAAGATAAGGCCATTTGATTTCACCTTATGGTGGTCATGCAGCACCATAGAATGGCTTTATTATGACAGGGAACTCTGATTCCAAAATCTGTACTTTCGAAGTTACTGATAACACTGACTGTCACCAGGCTGAATATTTTACACGAATATGAAAGGAGTAGATTGATTTCAGTTCCATCACATCAAACCTACAAAAGGGCTACCATTCATTTAGCATCTAATAGTACACATCATCTTGTTTTCATTTCTCCATTTTGAATACCAGGCAATTAATTTCTCCTTTCCCTAGAAGATGGTTAAAGAAAAGGAAATGAAGTTATAAATCAGTTTAAGTTATGAAATCATTCATAGATTTCCTTTTAGGGTTCTGAAATTAGAAACTTTCATCAGAAATTGTTTAAATATAATAAAGTTTAAATTCAGTAATTCTTTAAACTTAATTATCTTCCTTCGTTGCACTGAACTAAAAAATTAGATTTTCTAACTTATTTTCTTTCTTCCTGAAAAAGCTTCTCCAAGCCACAACTTCTCCAGTCCATAACTTAGTAGATTCATCTTACCTGTAAAATCACCAGGGCTGATGCCAACTTATCAAGTACCAGTCCACTAATCTTGACCCATTTTTGCCAAAGATCTTGGGAAACAAAGTAGTAGACATTTTCATTTTTTAACCATCATTAGAATATTCTCATGCACTATTCTTCACCAGATAGATGCCTCTTAAAATTGCAGAAATTTGTATTGTTCTTAAAATCAATAGCACTAATCTGCATTTCATATATCTAGGGCAAATTTATTCAAAGTGAATTATTGCATTAATATTTGCTACCACCTAATATTTAGCATAATTATTTATATACTTAAATATTTTAAGATTAGGAAAGAAAGGTGATAAAGGGTTTTGTTGTTCTTGTTCTTTGTTCTCTGTTATAGTTGGTGTGCCTGAGTCAAAATTCTAGAATCTTGAAAATTTTATATTTCAAACCCAAACCACATTCAACACATAATAACCACAAGCCCAACATGAAATGGGCCTGAGGTGTTTGTGGTCTCAGGGAACAGTTCTGGAGGGGCCACTTAGCATGGGATTTCCCCACCCCCTCTACTCCCTCTGCCTCATATACTGAAGGTAGAGACAAAGAAACAAATCTTTCTGAAGTGTACTTTATAAAATGAGAATATGTAATTTGAAAAGCAAAAATAATATATAATAGAAATAACATGATATTTTAGAACCAGTATCCTTGTCTAAAAGCAGCACTTAAAATGGAAAGTAAGCAGAGGTAAATTTGTAGCTATAAACCCTGCCCCTCTTTTTCACTGATCTTCTGTTTTAATTTGTTAAAATGAAGTTGCATAGCTGTTGAGTTAGAATGTCTCTCTAATTTCAAGTTTAAAATAACAAATCTTTTAAATAGAATATTGGCACACAGACACCCCACAGTCTGGTTCATTGCAACTGTTCTGTTGGTGAGATGGTACATTTGAATCCTCATCACAGCCATTTTAACCATTTCACAACGTATTATTTAAATGTGCATCCCTGGGTGGCAATGGAAATAGGCACTTGGGTTCAGCAGCAAGGCTTGTGGGAAACCCTAGGACAAGCAGCCAACATCCTTCAATGGGGAGGCCAATTTGAAGCTCGAATAACCTGAGTCTTAGACTGACCAGCTCCCATGACTTTCTGAGTGCCTGTGGGGAAGCCTCTCTAGAAACTCTTTTGAGGGTTACTGGGGAATCCTAGGACAAACATACTGCTTGTTTTGGTAGGGAGGACTTGCCCAAACCCAACCCAGCTAGATGTCTCACAACCCAGCTGGGCAAAAAAAGCTTCAACTGGATAACATGCACATTTCAGTTCCTACCTATGCCTGTACACAGGTGGCCAGCCACGTAGGATGGCCTCCTCTCTCACCCCCCACAGATTCTGCTGTCCTGGAAACCCTTCTGGTAGCTCAGCGACTACAGTGAAGGAAGTTACTGCAAATCATGTTGGTATTGGGCTAAAAGCAGAATTTCTGATGCTGTGTATTTGGGGGAGGGACATGGGTAACAGTACAAAGAGAGAATACCCAAACTGGGGTAGGGCACTGTCCTTTCTGGACAAAATCAGTCATGAAATAGAGATGGTGGATAAGAGCTGACCGGCTATGGCCTGTGAATGGGTACAATATTACCCTTTCTGCTCCACGCCCCCCAAATCAATGAGAATGACTGAGAGAGACGATGATAAATGAAGGAAGAAGTGAAGACGAGTGCTGCTCAATCAAGCTGAACTGCAGGAGATGAGAGAAGTTTCTTCACTGATGTAAGACTTCCTATTGGTTTCGTATTGAAGTAAGCGTGGGACATTGAAATCTGCACAGACCCATTCTAACAGCTGGGAAGGGAGAGGCCAGAGTCAGGTAGAAGAAGAAAAAGTTCTGATTGCTTCCCCAGGCTGCTGCCAAGCACCTGCTGCTCCCAATCCGGAAAAGACCCAAGTGAAGGCTGAAGGTAGTAAGGTGAAAGTAAAACTCCAGTTATTGTACATCTGGAAACCCCTTCCATGTCTAAGGAGTCTGGCACAGAAATGGGCAATTATCTTTAAGCATACAGAGGCTGGCGGCCCTCTTTGTCTGCCCAGTAGTAGTACTAAGGGTTCTCAAATCTCAGGCACTGGTCTGATTAACATTGCAATTCCAGTTGTTGTTTTCCCACGCAGAGTGCCGCAGAGACAGTCCCCTGGTCTTTATCTCAAACCCCATCATTAGCCCAGCGGAAAGCACAGCGCTGCTTGGCTCAGGCTAATAATAGCAGGGCTGCTTACCTTCTCAGGATCCAGTCAGCTCACGTCCCTGGCGCCCGCAGTCCGGCCGCAGAGCCTCCCCCGGGGTGTGCACGGTCACTGCGGCCCCCACCCCACCTGCCGGCTGCAGCAGCTGCTCTGCTGCCCAGACCCACCGCATGAAGTCATCACTGCTCAGGGCGGGATCACCACATTCCGAGCCAGCCGCGGGGGGGAGAGGGACCTTCCCTGGCCTCAGGGAAGGACGCCTGGGAACTGTGGCCCACGACAGCTACCCTCTGGGTTTTAGATTTATTTCCTATTAATGCTTTTATGGAGGAAGCGTCGCAGGACTGTGGCCCGAGAGAGAAGAGCCAGAATGACTTTCTCTGCAAAACCCCTTTCCTCCGAGTGCTCCCCTCTCATTCGGGCTGCATGGGCAGATCCATTCCTCAGTGTGGGTTTCCCACCCTCTTCTTCTTCCTTACCAGTATTGTTCACTTCCCTGAATTCTGAACTGGGGTTGTTTTTTAAACTTAACATTCAAATAATCCAGAATGTTTTAAATTGATCATCCATTTCTTTAAGCCCCTGTGGCACGCTCCACCCTCCCACAACGCACTCGGCCAAAGCTTCTCAATTATGAGAGCTGGCACCTCTCTCCCTCTTGCCTACGTCATGGAAGAGAAACTCCCAAAGCCGTGGAGAAGCAGCACTGACCAGAGAAAGCACGCCAGGAAAGAGAGAGGGGTCGCCTCAGAATTTGTTTCTGTTTAGTGGGGCATTTAGTGGGCAGGTGTTCCTTCTGAATATCCTCTTCTACTCCCCCAATCCCAACACTTGAGCTGGCTGCTCTGCTGACAGTTATAATATTTGGACACCAAAAGCAAAATCCACATTAACAGATAGCTTCATCTTTTTCTTTCTAAAAGGGTTTACTAGAACTGGCCTTGGGAACAAGATGAGCACACAAGCACAGAAACCCCCTTCCTCCCTCTTTAAATAGTCACCAGCTATTAACAGGCCTCCATCTGCACACTTGCATTCGTGCACATTGCCCCCCCCTCGCCTCCCCTGTCCTATTTCTCTCCCATTCCTCTGCTGACCAGATCAGCAGTTGAGGGGTTAAGTAGGGGGCGGGGGAGCCAAGGATTTGCTGTCCTTACAGCAGAACCAGTGTGAGTAGAGAGGATCTTTGATACAAAAGTTCTGTGTGAGCAGATTCCTCATTCAACCTGCCTTTCTTTTTAATTGGTCCTCACCAGGTCCAGTCTTACTACATGCATTGACAAGCAACCTGAACAGGGCACTTACTGCACACAGCCAAGGAGGCATCTTTGCTAGTCGAAATGTTCCCATTCCTCCGGTGATCAGTCCCCAAATTGGGAGGTAGTGTAGCCAACAGGGTTACAACAAAAGTCAGTAAGAATTTTTGGCCCCAGAATGTATGTTTTTTGAAAGCTAGAACAACCTAATTCATCTGCCTGAGCCTCCTCTTCATAAAATTAGGCCATCAATATCAACATTGCTTGGGGGGTTCCTAATTTATATCTAAGGAGTATGTAAGATTTGGATGAAAATATGACATTTTTAGTTTCATTAACCTCAAACTAAAATATAGTATTTAGTATTTCATTTAAATATACATGCAAACAACAAACTACAATAATATTAGGGGTACTTGTGACTTTGTAACCAATGGAAGCCACAGATGATTTTCTATTGCAGTTTTTATAGATATCTCCAAATGTCATTACTCTGATATTCAAAGAAAATCATCAATACCATTTTTGTTTTATTGAATGAACTATATTTTAGAATACTTTTGGAATTTAATACAGAAAAACTAAGGAGATAGTACAAAATTCCTATATATCCCATTCCCACTTTCCTCTATTATTAACATCTTATAATTGTATCTTTCTTACAATTAATGAACTAGTATTGATACATTAATGTTAACCAAAGTTTGTACTTTATACAGATTTTCTTAGGTTTTACCTAATGTCCTTAATTCTGTTCCAGATTCCCATCCAGGACACACCATCACATTTGTCATACCTCTTAGGTTTCTCTGACTTTTCTTTTGATGACCTTGACAGTTTTGAGGGGTGGTGGTCAAGTATTACCTCATTATTGTAATCTCTGTCTGATGTTTTTCTCATGCTAAGATTGGGGTTATTCGGTTTATTGGGAGAAAAACCACAGAGGTAAAGCACCATTTTCATAACATCATATCAAAGGTATATACTATCAACATGATTTATTACTATTGATGTTGACCTTGATAACCTGGCTGAAGTAGCATCTCAGATTTCTCCACTGGGAAATTACTCCTCTGCCCCTTCAATTTGTACTTGGAAGTCACTTTGTGGAGCCCACACCTAAGGAGTAGTGTTAAACCCACCTCCTTGAGGGTGGAGTATATACATAAAGTATTTGGAATTCTTCTGCACAGAGGATTTGTCTACTATCCCCCCAAATATTGATTTATTCAATTACTTATTTATATCAGTATAGACTCATGGATATCTATTTAACGCTTTGGATTCTAATTCAATGCTACTTTGTCTTGTTGTTCTAATTGTTCCAGCTTTGGCCATTGGGAGCTGTTGGCTCCTGTGGTCCTTTGACATACTCCCTTTGGGGTATGTGTGTGAGAACACTTTCTTACTTTCTGGCAATACAAGACACTCCAGGTTTACCTTGAATTATTTCCTGCCCCAGTCCTAAGATCAGCCATTTCTCCAAGGAGCCCTAATTCCTTTTATTGAAAAATGTAAATAGAAACCAAGTTCTAGGCTCTAGGTATGCTGATTGCTCATGGGATATCATTTGTTTAGGCTCTCTTAACTGAGAGAGAAAATAAATATATAGGTATACTAACCCATACATGTACACACATCTGTAAGTGTTTTGATATATATCTGTATTTATATTGAACTAAATGAGAGCATACTGATTTCGCCTACTCTAATCCATTAATGCATGGGTCATTTTAGCTTCCTCCCCTTGCTTATCTATAAATTTCTTCTCCAGCAGTGAGAGATGTAGCTCCCACCATACATTATCCATTTACTTAATTGTTCAATTCCAGTTAATGTGTATAGCAGTATCAAAATTGTTAATCCAGTCCCCCAAATTCACTATTTTTAAGTAGTTAGCAAAGCCACTGTTACATCTTTTTAACTAATTTAAATATTTCATGTAATTCATTTCATTAGATACATTTGTGTATCACAAATTTAGTTTTTAAAATACTGTAAAAACTGCATTTCAAATTGGTAATTAGTTTCCTTTGAAATTTTCTACAGTATATTTTATGAATTTAAAAGTGCTATTTTATGAAGAGTTACATAGGCTTCCCCAGATTATTAAAGGGACACATAGGTAGTAAAAAGGTTGTGATCCTAACCATTGTGAGGTTATAATGAGATGATGTGAAATTGCCCTACTTTAATGCCCTGACATTAGGGGGCACTCACACTTAATAAGTGTTATCCTTGCCCACCTGGGCAGGCTTTTATCTCCTTTTCCAATTCTAAGTACCTTGAAAGAGCGCAAGCTAAACCTTATGGTTAATAATTTGTAATTCAGTTGAAGGATTTGCTAGGGATCAGGTATTGGAGGTAAAGGTTCATATAAAGTTAAGGAGAGAGAGGATGAGAAAGTGAAGGGAACCAGAGGACTGAAATGACTCTGAGTTCAGTGCTTTTGTGGTTGAATAGATCTGAGCTGGAATCCTTCCATTCCCAGACTGAACGTGTCTCATTTTTGAAATAAGGACAACAGTAGCAATTATAAATGTTTGTTCTGAAGAGTGAAAGTAGGTGTTTTACATTTTTCTTCAATTAGTCTGAGGCAGTTGGGTTTAAATGTGATGACTTGGAACAGTCCCAGACATATCTTATTGTCTCTCCTGGTGCAGTTTCTATTCTGTGAAGCCAGACTCACTGGAGGTATAGACAGTTTCTCACAATAATTTAGGCTTCTCCATTTATCAGACTATGCTTGCCAGGGGCATTTTGTTCATGGAAAAGAATTGGTGTTAATGGTGCTAAGAAAAAGACAGAATTAGTGATGTTAAATGGCAGGAATTAACATCTTAGTATCTCTGAGAAAATACAAGGTCTGTCCGGAAAAAGTCCAGACATTGCTAATATAATGAGAACAGTTTGCATGAGATGGGTGTAACTTGGAAGCCAACGAGAGTTGACTGGAATGTGCATCCATGAATAGTGATGACCACAGTGGGGGTGGCAGATGCATTGAGTAAGCATGTGTACTGTGTGACTGTTGCATTGAAAATGACTGAATGAGATAGTTCAGAACTACTGGTCAAGATGGCAGTGTAGGGAGACAAGACTCACAACTTCACACAACCACATCAAAATTACAAATAAATACAGAAGAGCCATCACTCAGAACCATCAGGAATCAAGTTGCATGGAAGTCTGACAACTATAGAATTAAAGAAAACACATTCATCCAGACAGGTAAGAGGGGTACAGATGTAGAACAGACTGGCCCCACACCCACATGTGGTGGATAAAAATTGAGGAGGGATATCTCAGGAGTGAGTTGTCCCAGCCCCAACCAGGACCCCCAGCCCAGGGTTCCAGTGTCAGGAAGATAAGTTCCCACAACTTCTAGCTACAAAAAAACAGTGGAGACTGAGTCAGTGGAAGAAACTTCAGAAGCCCCAAGCAGTTCCTCTTAGAAAATGCACACACAGACACCTATTTAGACTCACTCCCTCTGAGCTCCAGCACCAGGGCAGCAGCTTGAAAGGTACTGGTGGTATACTGGGAAAAACTGAAGTGTCTGGCATCAAGGTAAGCAGAGGCCATTGCCCTTTTCTAAACCCTTCCCCCAGAGAGCCACAGAACTGGCAAGCTGGTGCCATGTCTGAGACACCATCAACATGGCAACAATTTTTGACCCACCTTGGACATCCCCAGAGACTCCACCTACACAACTTATGGACCCACCCAAGCTTCTTTTGCAAATGAATGGCTGGTCTTGACTCATGCTGTACAACTTCCTAAATCCTCTTAAACAAGCAACAGCTGGCCTCAATGAACCCAGGCCTGACCGTAGCAGCAGCCAGCCTAGATTCAAAGCTTGGCTTTGCCTGGGACTCTCCAAGCCCAGCACAAGTGGCAGCTACCCCAGATTGCTTTACAGGTCAGATAGGCAAAACACAGGTAGGGCTGACCTTGGCCTCCACCACCTAGGAAACCCCAAGGCTAGCACACCCAGTGGACAGCCACAGACTACATCAGAGTACCACCACCCTGCTCCTGCATAGCTGGTCCTCCATGGACGGAGGTTGGTGGTAAGTTGTCACAGCCAATCTTTGCAGCTGACTGGCATGGGTGAATCCCTCACATTAATCTGCCAAAAACAACCAAAGCTCAACTATGAGAGAAGGGTGTGTATTCAGCCCACATGAAGGGCACATCTTGAGTACCCAGCTTGGGTGGTAGGGGAGGCTGTGCCACTAGACCCTACAAGACATCTACCATAATAGGTCATACTACCAAGACATGGAGTCAAAGCAGCTGTACCTAATACAAGGAAATAAATGAAGGCAGGCTGCCAAAAGGAGGAGACAAAGAATCATGACCCAAATGGAAGAACAGATCAAAACTCCAGAAAAACAGCCAAGTGAAATAAAGATAGGCAATCTATCAGATGCAGAGTTCAGAACACTGTTTATAAGGATGCTCAAGGAACTTAGTGGGGACCTCAACAGTATAAAAAAGATCCAGTCTGAAGTAAAGGATAAACTAATTGAAATAAAGAACAATTTACAGAGAAACAACAGTAGAGTGGATGAAGCCAAGAATCACATCAATGATTTGGAATATAAGGAAGCAATAAACAACCAATCAGAACAAAAAGAAAAAAGAAGAATAAAAAAATGAGGATAGTGTAAGCAGCTTCAGGGACAACTTCAAGTGATCCAACATTCCCACCATACGGGTGTAAGAGGGGAAGATTAAGAATAAGAAATTGGAAATCTATTTGAAAAAATCATGAAAGAAAACTTCCCTAATCTGGTGAAGGAAATAGACATACAAGTCCAGGAAGCACAGAAAGCCCCAAACAAGATGGATGCAAAGAGGCCCACTCCAAGACACATCATAATTAAAACATGAAAGGTGGAGGACTTCCGGCCAAGATGGAGGCATAGGTAGACGCACCGTGCCTCCTCGCACAACCAAGATAGGGACAACAACGATATAGAAACAAAATAACAACCAGAACTGATAGAAAATTGAAGTGTATGGAAGTCGGACAACCAAGG
>CM052544.1:68821353-68857841 GCA_028533065.1 Trachops cirrhosus
ATGCAGCTGAAAGAAGGAAGGAGCTCACACCCTTTGCAACAGCATGGATGGAGTTGGAAAGCATTATGCTAAGCGAAATAAGCCAGGCAGTGAAAGACAAATACCATATGAGCTCGCCTTTAACAGGAATGTAAACAGCAAAACAAAGAAACAAGTAAAATATAACAAAAGACACTGAAATAGAGGACAGGTAGTCAGGGACCAGAGGGGAGAGGGGAGGGAATTTCAGGGGAGAAGGGAAGGGTTTACAGGAACAAATATAGAGGACACATGGACTAAACTAGGGGAGTTGGAAAGGGGAGGGAGGAGGGGAGGAATGGGTGGGTGGGCTGGAATGGGAATAAAGGATAGAAACTGTAATGAATAAACTAAAATAAAAAATTTTAAAAAAATGATCAATGCAGTAAAGCATTTGGAATCTAAAATAGATAAATAATGAAGGAACCGACAATAGATGAGATGAGACAAGATGAGACTAGGAGGGAATGAGATGGTGACTCTATTAAATACAGTAAGTTTTAAACATACTCCGATGATTCATAACAAAAGGAAAATGGTGATTGTAGTGGAGACTTCCCATGTATTTACTATTTGCACAAATGCACATTGGCCTTTGCCTGTTTTGTACATTGTATTTTTATGTTCATAAACACATGCATATTCATACAAACCTGTAGTTGATGTTGTATATTTATTCTTTGTTTTCCCTCCCATCCCAGCATGAGAAAATGAGGAAACATTCCTCTAAAATAGTACTATTATTAATGTCAGTACAGGCCATATTTTTTCCTTGGACATGAAGGCATGGTGGAGGAGTTTCACTGGAAACTGGAATAAACTTTCAAAGTCTAATTCCACCTCCACTCTTCTGCAGTGTGCTATGTGTTTGAAGCATGGAAAACATAATCAGAGATCTGGGTTGAGTCTAAACTTGTTTCGCTTGAGATCTGTTCCTTTGGCAAGTCATTTATCTCTCTAGGTCTCACTGTTTTTCATTTATAAAGGAAGATATTAAAAGTATTGATATTCAGGGTTAATACAAATGCATATAAGTACTTCATTAGGCACTTAAAAAAGTGATCAGTTAACGTTGTCTCTGCATATAAGCACATTTTGTTGATTTTATATTATAAAGTATGGAAGTACATTTTACCTTAAAGATGAACTTTATGATTCATTGTCTAATATTAATAAGACAATTTAAAATGTCTGAATATTATTTAATTTTAATTGCTTAGCACAAAATCTGCCTTGTATTCACTATCATGAATAAAAACATTTTAACAAAGATGTCAAATGAATAACTAAGATATTTTTCTATTGAAACCTAAATCCTAAGGAGGCTTTTTGATGTAGCGAGGGTTCAAAATTTTATACTGTTTTGGAACAAATGCTATAGCTGCTCCATTTTTATATTTAAAGATTAACTTTCTATTTACTTCCTAGTGTACAATTTTTGAATGGTCTAGAGTGAGACCAATTATTCTCTGGGTTGAAAAAAGAGACAAAGAGGCTCAATGCTGATGAAGGGAGGAAGACAAGGAAGAAGAGAGAAAGCTGGATTAGTTAAATCTCATACCCATCTGACCCCATACAAGTTATTACAAAAATACTGACTATATTCCCATGGCTATTACATCTCCATGACTATTCTATAACAACCAGTTAGTACTACTTAATCCTTTCACCTTTTTCACCCATCCCCTCAACACCCCTCCCATCTGGCAACTGTCAAAATGTTCTCTGTATCTATGAGTATATTTCTGTTTTTCTTGTTTATTTTTTATTCAATTGTTAGATATGTATTCTTTGCTATTTTATTGTTCATAGTTTTGATATTTTTCTTCTTTTTAAAGATCCTTTAACATTTCATATAATACTGGTTTGGTGGTGATGAACTCCTTTAGTTTTTTTATTGTTTGGGAAGTTCTTTATCTTCCCTTCAATTCTAAATGATAGTTTTTCTGGGTAATTGTGATTGTAGGTTTTTGCTTTTCATCACCATGACTAATTCTTGCCAATTCCTTCTGGCCTGTAAAGTTCCTATTGAGAAATCAGCTAACAATCTTATGGGAGCTCCCTTGTGGTAACTAACTGCTTTTCTTTTGCTGCTTTTAATATTTCTCTTTGTCTTTAACCTTTTGCATTTTAATTATGATATGTCTTGGTGTGGTCATCTTTGGGTTCATCTTTTTTGGGACTCTTTGTTCTCCTTGGTCTTGTATGTTTATTTCCTTCACCAAATTAGGAAGTTTCTGCAATTATTTTTTTCAAATAGGTTTTCAATTTCTTGCTCTCTTCCTTCTTTTGGCAACCCCATGATGCAAATATTTGTATACTCGAAGTTGTGCCCAAGGCTCCTTACACTATCCTTATTTTTTGGATTCACTTAACTTTTTGTTGTCTAATTGGGTGTTTTTTGCTTCCTTATATTTCAAATCACTGATTTGATTCTTAGGTACATCTACTCTACTGTTGATTCCCTGTATATTGTTCTTCATTTCAGTTAGTGTGTCTTTTATTTCTGACTGGTTCTTTTTATGTTTTTGAAGTTCTAAGTTTATTGAGAATCCTTATAACCAATGTTTTGAACTCTGCACATAGTAGATTGCTTGTCTCCATTTTGTCTAGTTCTTTTTCTGGAGTTTTTTTTTCTGTTATTTCATTTGGGACAGATTTCTTTGTCTCCTCATATTAGCAACCTCCTTGTATTTATTTCTGTGTATTAGGTTGAGCTGCTACATCTACTGGGCTTGGGAGAGTGACTTAATGTAGTAGGTGTTCTGCAGGGTCCAATGACACAGCCTCCCAATCACCCAAACTGAGTACTAAAGGTTTGCCCCCCACTGCGTGGGCTGTGTATAGTGTCTTGTTGTAGTTGATCCATGACTTACCTCCAGACCAATCAGCTGCAGGACTGGCTATGACCAGTGACCACCTACCTCTGAACACACTGACCTCCAAACACAATGACCTACACCAAAATGGAGAATCAGCTTTGCTGGGCCTCACCTCACAGAACATGATTTGCTTCAGTAGTTGCTCTGGTACCTGATGAGTCTATCCCTTGATTGTGTTGCTCATGGAGGTGGTTGGGTAGTACTTCAATGTGGTCTGAAGCTGTCCACTGGATGTGCTGACTCTGGGTCTTCCTGCAAGGTACAAGCCTAGGTCAGCCACTGCCTGTGTCTTGTCCATGGCCACATGGCATGTGAAAAAGCTGTCTGCAGATGCTATTTGTGGTGGGCTCGGAGGTGCCCAGATGAGGCCAAGCTGTTAACCAAGGCCAGCTGCTGCTAGTGCTGAGCCTGGGGCCACTTTATGAGAGGTATGGGACACACGGAGGCCAGATGATTTTTGGAGAAATTTTAGAAAAACCTGAAGCATGAGACAAGATAGGCCATTTGTATGGCCCACAATTTGGGTGTGTCTGGGTCTCAGGGAATCACTAGCACAAGGCAAACAACAATATCCAGGATGTTGGAGTCTCAGACATGGCCTCTGCCTTCCAGCTTGGCTCTGTGTGTGGGGAGGGCTCATCAAAGAAACAAAGGCCTCTGCTAGCATCTCAGTCTGGAAGAAAGCTACCCTGCACCCCCCTGTTCTTGCTCTGATGCTGGACAATTCAGTTCCTCCCTGTATGTCTCTGGTGCCTTTTAAGCTGCTGCCTCCATTCTGGAACTCAGATGGAATGAGTCAGAGTAAGTCTGTGCATGGGCCTTTTATGAAGAACTGTCTGAGCCTCCATAAGTTTTTGTCTTCCTCATCCTCAGTACCTGCTGGTTTTTATAGCCAGAAGTTATGGGGACTTCTTTTCCTGACACTGAAACCCTGGGCTGGGGGCCTGGTGTAGGGCTTGGACCCTTCATTCTTCAGAGGGGAACTTCACAGCTGAGATAGGCCTCCTGAATTTTATCCATTACACGTACCTATGGGACCAGCCCCTTCTGCATCTGTGCCCCTTCTACCAGTCTTCCTTTGGCTTCATCTTTAATTCTCTAACTGTAGGACTTCTGATCAGCCAGATTACAGGCAATTCTGAATGATGGATGTTCTGTAGTTTATTTGTAATTTTGATGTGGTTGTGGGAGGAGGCAAGTACTGTGTTTACCTATGCTGCCATCTTGACCAGAAATCTAAATTATACTCATTTAAAGGTCCTGATCAAAGTCAATCATAATTTTTATAATTATGTAATTATATAAATGTTATATATAGTTATACATATGTATATAACATTGACAAAAATTCTACCTACAGTCCTTTCATTAGGCTCCCTGTAGTAAAATACTTGCCCTTCTTTTTCCAGCTACTGAGTGGTGATAGTTATTTTTAATTGAAGTAAAAAAAGTTAATAAAATAATACTCTTAAGGCACTTTGATGAGTATTAGAAAGTCAAATATAGGATTATGATTGCTCATTGACTTTCTTCAAAAGTCATTAACATTACTTATTACTAAAACTCACATTTTCTAAGTATTTTGATTAAGTTCTATAACATTTAACTAGATTCTATTAACAATTTTATAATTTTAAGAATTAGAAGTTGATACTCTTTTCCATTATTGGCAAATATTTTTTAAATGTAATCAAATATAGTTTTATTTTAAATATATGGAATTTTGAAATTATATTTTGAATAAATGACATTAAATTTGATGATTGACCTATTTTTCATCAATTTTGTTGGTTCTGTTTGTTCCAAATCATCCCCTTTACAGTAAAAAGCATGGACTCTCCTTTCTATCTGTAAGAAGTGTAGAAAGTTTCCATGGGATTGATGGGCATCCTCTGAAAAACAAGGAACCCAAGGACCTACTTTTATGAGGAACATTTTCCATCACTGTCACTCATGGTAGTTTCTCTCTCCTTGTAACCCTTTTATCTATAGCTTTTATGACACCAGCCTCTCTTAGATTTTCTCTGAACAATTAATCAATCCATGTGGATTTCCTGTATTGGACATTCCTTCTCTTCTAGATATAGATTCTTCTCTTCATACCTTTGTATGCCCTGCTCTAGGTAACCCACACCATTTGCTAGGCACAATGGAATACAAACCTGAACTAGATCGTGTCTTATACAATGCCAGAACCACTGTACTAGCCTTAAAATGTCTACTTTGAAAAGCTTCAGTTAGAGATAAAATAGTCTATCTTCAGAAACAATATTATTTGGGTCTGTTCCATGTAGCCTAATTTGCTAACACAGCTGAAGACTCAGAACTGCACAGCATGATGTGAAGAACTATCTGGTATGGGTTTTCTGGGAGACACATTTTCACTGCTAAGAGAGTGCTGAAGGAAAAGCTACTTTTCCCTACCCTGTGAACATTGTCATATCTGGATTGATGCCTGGAACTGCTGTTGTAATCTTGCTCCAGCCTAAGGACAAGGCCATCATTGAAGATGACTCTATCAAATAAGAGTTCAGTTAGGAAAATCAAAAGAACCCTAAATGTTCAGAGAGAGGAAGATTTGATGCACGTAATTAATTACAACGTCATTGGTAGGGATGACAGAAGGAATAGGGCAAACCTGGGGAGTAATGGGAAGAAGAGTGTGTCAGCACATATCAGAAAGCTTGGACTGAAGCCCTTGATCCTGAACTTGTCAGCCATTTACTGAAGGCAGTGCTGGCACCACAGAGCAAACTCAAGAGCCTTCATTACTGAACTTGCTGTTGAAAACCCTTCAAAGGCCAACAAAACCTGAGACTTTCTGCATGGGTGCTGTCTTGCAATTACCCCCATGGTTGTTGCTGTAGCAGAAAGCATTACCAGAAAAAATGAAAATCTTTCCTTCTCTTCCCATCTTCTAATTCTCTTCAAGGTCTCCATTTACATGGGTACCTGGGAAATCTCATTTGAAGTTTTGAGCCCTTGTGACACAGAGGACAAGACAGAGGTGATAATAGAGCTGAGAGTCAACAGAACAGTATCTGAATGTCAGAGTGCAAAAATGGAAACAATTGCACACTTTAATCATGTTGTTAACCCAATACATCCATCAAATCAGAAGCCCGCCATATTTTTGGATTTCCTCTTAGGTGAAATAATTAATTTTCTTATTATTTAAGATAATTTGAATTCAGATTTCTGTAATTTTTAGCTAAAACTATACTAAATTTGATATAGAAATATGTTAAAATATATGAGGTTATGTTGTATACATAATTTTTAAAATATCTTCAGCTGACGTTATGCATTTTGTATACCATTAATATTATTTGTACTGTTATTATTGTATTTTAAGGAGTTTAGATATCTTTTGGAGGCAAATATTTTATTAAAAAATTATATAAATTTTATTTATTTGAAGAGTTTTATTATCTTGCCCCTCCTCCTTTTTACATCCAGATGGGTACTGCAGTGTGATTTTTGGACAACTTTAGGAAGTATCAACAGATTTTATATTAAATGAATTTCTATACTGCATTTTCCACAGTATCTTTAACAGGACTTGACACTTATCAGGCAATTTATAAATACCTGTGATTTAATAAAGAGATATATGAATGAATGACAAAAAAATGAGTGACTGAATACATGAGAGAAAGGCTCTCTATTTTGATATATTTGGGCCATGCTCTGTTCTCATTAATGGAATGAAAACATAAACTTCCATTAGTTGCCTACAGTCAGTTATGTATTTTATACATATTATGTGTTTTAATTACCAATCTTTTAAGGTTAGAAATATTATAGCTACTGTATGGATGATGAAAATGAGTTAAGACATTTTATCAGCCCCTCCAACAAATGTTGAACAATATAAGAAGGATGGATTCAAATTAAAGTTTATTTGATTTCCAATAATTTTAATTTTTTTCATATTGAGGAAACTCTACATGATTACATTTGTACAATGTTAAATTTATATGAGGTTTATATCATACTTTGTTTATATTAAGATTTTTATTTTTATTATGTCTATTATCATACTTGGGTTTTATATTAGGATTGTCTCCTTATATTGACTTGCTTTTTAATAAGCACTTAAACATGTTTCTATTCAACATGAAACTATTAAAAGAAAGTAAATCTCACAGTATTATTGTAGACAACTAATCTTTACCATCTTTCATCTGATGATCTTTCCTTTATTATGCTATTATTTCAAACTATGCTCATCTATATTAATATATATTTAATTTAATTATGTATATCTTAATACATTATGTTTTATTTCTACTTATTCTAATGAGCAGCCATGATATTGTTTAGATGCATAAGTTCCCTTACTTTAAGTGCATTGGAAATAAATTTAAATTTAACTTAATGGAGCTTAGATTTTCTGTAAAATCAAAATACAAATTTTAGAGACAAATCCTTACTTTATGTTTAAAAGCTTGTCAATACAACAAAAGAGCATCAATGAATCTTTTACAGAACACATACATGCCTTATATCCTGAAGCAGTAAGAGAACTCATTACTGTCTGGAAAAATAGATGAATAAAATCTCGTATTTATTGTTTTTCTGCCAAGTTCACTGGACCAGCAAAGTAAAAAACTATAACAAATAATTGCTCAAATCTTGGTTGATTCAAAGGAAAATAGAGTTTAATTTTTTTAAAGATTTCATTTTATTTATTTTTAGAGAGGAGGAGGGAGAGAGAAAGAGGGAGAGAAACATCAATGTGTGGTTGCCTCTCATGCATCCCCCCACTGGGGACCTGGCCAGCAACCGAGGCATGTGCTCTAGATGAGAAATTGAACTGGTAACCCTTTGGTTTGCAGGCCAGAACTCAATCCACTGAGCCACACCAGCCAAGGTGAGTTTAAACTTTCTATTAAACTTATGCCCTTTGACTGTCAATAGTCTTATTAAAATTTAAATACTTCTTGATGAATTTATAAAATAGGTTTTCAAAGTTGTATTGCCTCTATTATAAATAAGAGTCTTTTTAAGATACAGAGGAAAGTAATATGAGGTCTTCCTGGAAAAAGCTCTGCTATTGTTGATATAACGAGAACAGTTAGTGCGACATCAATGTAACCTGGCAGCCAAGGACAGTGGACTGGAATGCACATGCATGAACAATGGTAACTTCACTTGTACTAGTCAGTGAGGGTGGTAGATGCCGTTGAGTGAGCATGTATACTATGATGCCTTGCCATTCAAAATTACTGAGCAAGTAGAATAATACATTTGCATGAAATCTTGCATTAAGCTTGAACATTCCTCCATGGAAACTATTTAGATGATTCAGAAGTCCACAGCTGTGGACAACTGGTGATTGGCAAATTCTTCATGACAACATGTCCACTCATGCATCATGTCTCAAACAGAATTTTTTCAAGAAGCATCAAATCTCTCAGGTGACGCAGTCCCCCTATAGCCAAGATTTGGCACCCTTTGACTTCTGGCTTTTCCCAAAACTAAAATTACCTTTGAAAGGAAGCGATTTCAGACCATCAGTGAGATTCAGGAAACTACAATGGGGTAGCTGATGGTGACTGGGAGAACTGTGTGAGGTCCCAAAGTGCCTACTTTGAAGGGGACTGAGGCCTCATTGTCCTGTGTACAATGTTTCTTGTATCTTGTCTCTTCAACAAATGTCTCTATTTTCCATATTACATTGCTGAATATATTCTGGACAGACCTCGTATATTCACAAATATTAAGATATTTATTAAAAGTATGATTTTGATGATATTGATTTTTCTTCAATATGTTAAGTTTAAAGATACATTGTATTTAATGTTTAGCTACAAGTTTTTTTGAGACTAAGATTTCAAATGTATATATTTCACAAATGTATTAAATATAAATTATATTTCAAATGTTAGTGTATGATAACATAGTTATCAATATTTATTTATAATTTATTATAAAAGAATAAATGTTAACTTAAATTTGTGAATTTCTTATAAGTTTCATTTTGGGGGAAAATTTGTCCAAGCACAATTCTGGAAGTACTTAAGGGATTTCTCTGATTATAGTTTTTATTTATTATTTCACAATGAATATCTATATTAATGCATTGTTTTAAATGAAGAACAATACTGAACCTTGGAATAATTGCTTTTAGTGTCTTGACAACCTTAAAACTTTATCATTGTTAAAATTCTCAGAAACACAGATGCCTTCCAACTTCTAATGGCTGTCAAGCTCCACTGAATAGGCAGTTCTGTTTGTTACTCATTTTGTAACTCATTTAATACTCATTTCAGGTATTTATGTGTGGTAGTTAAATTGACTGGTCTAAGGGATGCCCAAGTAGCTGGTAAAACATTATTTCTGGGTATGTCTGTGAGGCTGTTTGCAAAAGGGATCATCCTTTAAATTGGTAGACAGAGTAAAGAAGATTGCCCTTGTCCTTACAAGTGGGCATCATCCAATCCATCGAGGGCCTGAATAAAACAAAAGTGTGGGGAAAGTACAATTTTGCTCTCTTCTTGGGCTGAGATATTCATCTTCTCTGGCCTTCAGACATTTGTGTTCCTGGTTCCCAGGCCTTTAGAGTCAGACCAACTCACACCATTGATCTTCTGGTTCTTGGGCCTTGGGTTTGGACTGGAGCTACCCCACAGATCTCCTGGGCCTCCAGTTGCAGACAGCAGATCCCAGGTTCTCTCAGCCTCCATAATCATGTGAACCAAACCCTTATCATAACTTTCTTTATGTGTATCTAAGCCAATATCCCATTGGTTCTATTCCCCAGAGACCACTGACTAATACTGATTTTGGTACCTAGAGTGGTTCTAGAGGAATGCAACTTTAAGAATGAATTTTCTAGTTTGGTTTTGGAGTTTCTGGAATTGTCTCTGTAATCTAATTAGATTTAAAGATGCTGATGGTTATATCTCCACTAGTAAAAACAGTCCTGATAGCCTATGGCTTGAACTCTTCATAGAGGTATGAAAATATCTGCATTGGTTACTCCTCATCAGCACTTAGCATGGAGCTAAGTAACTCCATATATGATGCTTTTGAACATTTTGGAAAATTAAGAAATAGAATGGCATTGGTTGGTGGCTTTTAAGGCCTCTGGACAAAGTGGTAAAATAAGGATTTGAATTCCCAGCTCAAGCCACAGAGATGACCTAGGAGCTTCCATGTGTGCACTGAGTGACACCCTCTTCTCTTGTAACCACAGGGTAGAAAATCCAGTACAGGATCTCATTCTGTGATGGGCTGAATTACAAGTTGAGCTCCCAGCTTCCTAGGGTGTCTATGTTAAAGTGAGCACATTGATGGGGGAAAAGGGATTCTTTAAGTTGCATTGGGGATACGTGGAAGGATGCTTCTAAAGCTGGGGCCATTGAGTCCTAAATTATTATGAGTTTTCTTTGCCAGTGGAAAAGTTCTCCCTATCCCCAGGGGTAGGGGTCTTTTCATTTCTTTCTGAGGGGTATATTTTGCATTACCAGAGGAAACAGTAATGGCCTTTCCTGAGACCATTTCTATGGAAACAATGAAGATATTCCTCAGAACCCAGCCCCCACCACCTGTTTGCTTTTAGACCTCTGATAGACTCAAGTCCCATAGGACTCTGAGATAGCAAGTGTGACCCACAAAGAGGTGAGTTACAGTCAAAAGAACTATTTGAGTTTTCTAATTTACACAAGCATAAATCTGTGGAATATGTGTGGGTACATATGTATGGATAGGGGCCACCTCATTCTTCGTTCCTGTTTAGTTGCCAATATTGTCTCTAGCACATAGAAGGTACTCAAATATTCTGGAACAATTGAGTAATTGCTAAAAATAAAATCCATTTTTCTTGTTGACAAATTCATATGTGTATTATGTGTGTGTATATAAATATTTTTTCTTATGTGCTGTTTTTTTTTAATCCACTTGCCCATGAAGTAAAGTGAGGCATGAAGTGGGGCATGAAGTAAAGAGGAAGTGGTAATTCTTGGAAGTTGTCAGCAACCAAAAAATAAAAAATGCAGTCAGACTCTTTATTCTTAATTACCTTTGTTTATTTTTATTATAATCATTTTAGAATCTGTTTTCCTCACTTAACTTATAGCACTAGAATGACAAATACAGCTTTTCTGCTCATGTCTGAATACCAAACATCAATTGTAGTATGCATCATGGAGTAGATTCTCAATAATATCAAATAAATGAATTAAAACAACTATTTAATAAAGGAATACACATTCTAATAGCAGAAATGGCTGTAAAGTAATTTTAGAGGAGTTACTTGAATAAGATAATTCCATGGCAAGTGAAGATTTCTATTATTGAAGAGGAATCTGCTGTGAATACATGAAAAATTTAACCACAGACCAATAAACACACATTGATTGACTGTAAAAGAGGTTTTTGTGAAAAGGAAGCCTAGAAAATTAAAATGTGCTCACTTGAAATTGAGAGACATAAGATCTGATTCCATTTTTGTCACTGATTATTTAGCAGCACTAAATAAGTCACTTAATTTCTTGGTTCTTGTTTACATACCTATGAAAGGACAGGGCTGGAATGAATGATTTCTAAAATGTGTTGGAATTCATAATTCCTATGAATTTGTCAACTCTTGGGTTTCCCCCTCACTTACACTGGAAGAAGTAGAAAGACCTTGAACTGTTTAGGGCCAATAAAAAGGCTTTTACTACTTCTAGATATAAGTGGATGTTATCACTGATGCATGTTGAGGCTGCCTCATGGGACAGAGAGGCTGTGCTGGTTTATAAACTTATCCTGTCTGGGAAGACTTACTACTGTGTATTTTATTGATTTTCTAATTCAGTAAACCCACTAAACCAAGTTATTGCCTACTCAGAATTGGATGAACTGAAAAAAAAAATCACAGGTTGAAGAAAAACTAAAAGTAATACAAAGTTAGAATGAATAAATCAAAACTTAATGGAAAAGAGACAAGCTTGATTTTAAAAAACTAAAAAGCGAGCACTCAACTTAAAATTCTTGTCACATTAAAAAAACTTTTGAAATTGAATAACTATATATGTATAAATATACCCACACACATACTGTGTATATACACACAAATTAAAGTACAGCTCAATAAAATTTCACAGAATATTATCAGAACCCTAGAAACTTGTGTTATGTTCTGTTAAAAGCACTTTCTTCAAAATCATAACTAATGTCTTCTTCACCAATGCATCTATATTGAAGATCACTTTACCTTCATTAACATAGCTTTAAAGTATTCATTTTTCTAAAAATAATGACATACTTAGCAAGTCCTAACATACAACTTTTCATTTCCTGAAGTGTGAATCTTCTTCCTAGACTTAATTTATTGAGTCTGTGTTTCACTAGTGATTTATACAAATTTTACTACTTGGCTCCCCACTCACATCTACAGCATAATGGTAGTTATATAATTTTAGAATCAATAAGAATAAGACAAATCTCAGACCTCTGTTTCCAAATTCCAGTACCAAAGGCTATCCTCTCCTTCCCCTCTGATATAATATTTAGTGACAATAATAAGGCACTTTAAATTTCTACATAGGTGACTGGGTTATTTTTTTAAAGAGCTACTCTTAAAATTAAAACTTAATCTGGGAATATAGCACAATAACCTGTAGATAATCTTGATTTTATTGGTCTAATTTATTTTACTTGTTTTATTCAGAGGCACAACCAGTAATTTTTGATAAGTGCATATTGCCACATTTATGTCACTGTCCTGCCACTGGCCATAGCTAGAATCTCAGTGGTGTGCTGTGATGAGGACCCTCTGACCCAGAAGACAGAAAAAGGATGGCAATGATTAATTGGCAGTGGTTCAGAAAAATGTAATGCAGATAGAGAAAATAGGTTGAAAAGGCAAGAAAAGCAAGGTTCATGTCTTTTCAGTTTATCTAGGGTCAATCATAGTGTGTAGTGACCTTAAAACTCAGTATTACATATAATGGAGGTATAAAGACCATTCCCTGCAGAGTCAGTTCAATACAGAGACTCAGTAATTAAGACACAACTGTGGGGATTTTCTCTTTGTCCATTCAAGATTTGCTATTGTGTTGGTGGCTGGAATTCAATCTGTTACTGCATATGCTGAGAACACATAAAATGTGTGTCTGGAATGTATTAAAGGAACAGGAGAAACAATGAGAAACAATCACAAAGTGGGAGAAATGAGATTTAGTGGTTGCAGTAATGCGTCAGTAGGAAAATAAGGAAATAAGCAAAGAAAGTGGAATAACTAATGCTGTCTTGTGAGAAAATGCAATGCAAACACACTAAAAGAGCTTTGAGCACCATTTGCATTTACAGAAGGAGGAGTTGGAGTTTGGTTAGACCATGGGAAGTAGCTTGTGTCCTACCTGCCACATTAGTTTTCAGCGTTCAGGATGAGGACTATTTATAAGTGTGGGCTGAAAACTGGCAGCATTGGAATTTCTATGGATTGCCTCTCTGTCATCTTCCATCAGAAATATCTGTGTGAATAACTATCTACTCAGGAAAATACCTTCACATGGCCAAGATTCCAAGTGAAGGATTACTGCACCTGGGTGAAGCACAAAAATGAGAAAGGATACACTAAAGAGGAAAGGTCCATTGACACCACACACCCATTACCCCTCTCAACCCTCAGCAACCCAGGAGGAGAATGAACACCAGATCTAGGCTTTCTAGTAACAGGTGATTCTTGCCTTGTGATCCATCAACCCTACTTCTGGGTATTTATCTGAAGGAAATGAGTAAATTAAATTCATTCCTTCAATGTGTTTAGGAAGACTAAAACAGTATCCGGAAGAGACATTCACACCAGGATGTTCACTGCAGCATTATTTATAATAGTCAAGCCATGGAAAATACCTAAATGTCCACCAGTGATGAATGGATCAAGAAAATACATGCACATGCTGCAATATTTTTCAGCTGTAAAAAGAAGGAAATTTTGCCTTTTGAAACAACATAGATATCTTTGATAACAGTATGTGAAGTGAATAAGCCAGAGAAAGACAAATACTGTATGATCTCACTTATATGCAGAATCTAAAAAAGCCAAAATCAGAAATAGAGAGTACAATAGTGGTTGTCAGGGGCTGGAGTTATGTGGGGAAAATGGGAAGATGCCCGTCAAAGGTACAAACTTTCAGGTCTTAGATACATAAGTTCTGGGGATGTAATTACAGCATGGTGACTATAATTAACAGTACCGTATTATATGTTTGAAAGTTGTTGAGTCAATCTTAAATGTTATCTCCACACACACAATGGTAATAATGGTTAACTAACCTTGTGGTAATCATTTTGTGGTTTACACCTATATGTCATCACATAATTCATCATTTAAGCCAAGATTTAGGGCTATGCATAAGCCAAGAGATACTTGGACATGGACATCAGTGCTTGTGTGTGCTGCTGACTGAACATTTCCATTCATTGTTACACATAAAAGTCAATTTAAAAGGTTTTACAAAATGCTTATGTCCAGACTCTCCCCCCAGATATTTAATTTCTTTTAATTTTAATTTTTAAACACTTAGTATAGTTTCCTCTAGATATTTTAAATCAATCAATCAAGAGTGAGGCCCACACATGAGCATTTTTGAAAGGTACTTAGAGGTTTTGTATGCAGCCAGGATCAAGATGTTTTAATTTAGTTTATAAAACTTACATCTTACTACTATACAGAAGACACTTATCTGAATATGTTAAGGACCCATCCTGAACTGAAGGGAAGAAATTGAGGTGGACAACTACTTAGAAATAAAATTATGTTCCCAAATTTAAGAATGTTTTGAAAAAATTTCTAATATTAATCAAATGTCTCTTCTTATAACACTGGCAATCATACAGGCATTTTGCTTTTGAATTAGTATGGAAGCATTTAAGCTTTAAACAAAGCAGAGATATTCTCATGTTAATATAAGTTGTTTCTAAAACATTTTACCATTAGGAAGAAATATGCTAGACAGCACCCTTAAACCAATTGACATTGTTCAGGTTTAAAGTGGGAAAATGGGAGAAAAACTCAAATCTCTCTTCCTGCTAAGTGATCTTTTTGCTTAAAACTAACAATATGATGTGATGACTTCATTTATGAAGTTTTTAAGAAAATAAAAATTGGCATTTCTGAAGATAATATTTTGATTTGACAAAGTATGACAGTCATAGCAGTTCTTTCCTTATTTTACAGGTGCTTTTTGCTTTGATTTTCTTGACAACTTACTTGTATCTAAAGAGAATGGAAATAGGAGTTTTACTATGTACTGGGTATTTCACATATTTATTTAATACTTACATCAAATATGTAAAATAATTTATGCTCTTTGTGCTTTAGGTTCCTCATATGTAAAATTAGGATAATAATAGCATCTGCGTCACAGGGTTATTTGGAGAATTAAATAAGATTATACATACAAAAGCATTAGAAGAATTATCAGTGCAAACACTCAAAACTATTAAAGTCATGATGCTGATGAGTTAGTGTTGATATCTCCCTTTCATAGATAATTTAGTCTATGAGTATGAATCATCTAAAATCACATACCTCTAAAATAGTAGAATCAAGATTTGAACCCTGGCTTAGCTAGCTCAAAGTCTTTGCTTATTCCAATACCATAGACTGCCTCTACATTTCATTTCTTGAGTTCATTATTAAGTTACCCAGTGAAGCTTTGAAGGATTAGCAATGATTTACCAAGTAGATAGGGCTTGGTTTGTGGGTGCAGGACAGGGTAATGATAAGAAAAGGGGAAATGTGTGTGGACAAAATTGGGGTCATGATTATTCCAGTATGTATGGAGAACTTTCAATAGCTTGGGTTTTCTGTTTCTCTTAATTTAACTTAATAAATATTTAATCTCTACTATATATTTGTTTAGGGAAATATAGAAAATTTGAATGACTATTTTTCTCTTCTCTAAAGATATATTATTACATAGAAAAATGAAAAGGATAGAACTATAGAGTTCATAAAACAGAATTCTGCATTACATTTAAAATGGGAGGATAAAACTTAATGTAGGAGGAGATGCTAAAGTTGAGTCCTGAAGGAGGAAAAAAATGACTTAATAATTAAGTAGAGAGAAATGGCTTCTTGGGTTAAAAGTAAATGGAGACGATAGTGTTTTACTCAGAATGAAAGGACTAATGTTCCTTTTCTTTTTTAAAAAGATTATATATACATATATAACTTATTATATATGATTATATATACATATATAATTTATTATATATAATTATATATAGTTTATTTTATATATAATTATATATTATTTATTCATAGACAGAGTGGAAGGGAGGGAGAAAGAGAGGAAGAGAAATGTCATTGTGTGGTTGCCTCTCGCATGCTCCCTACTTGGGACCTGGCCAGCAACCAGGCATGTGTCCTAGGCTGGGAATTGAACCACTGCCCCTTGGCTTACAGGCTGGCACTCAATCCATTGAGTCACACTAGCCAGGGCAGGACTAATGTTTCTTTAAAGCTGTGTTTAAGAAGTTATATTAGATGAAACAGATTCCTGTTAATCTATCCCTCAAAAGGAGTGGAATTATAGGAAATGATTTTAAATAGCACTTGGTATATGGCTGACTTAACTATTTCTTGAAGAGGCTATCCAGAGGAGACCTATAGCTGGTAATAACTTTGGATTCTAAAACTCTCCTTAAAGTTGTGATACCAGCTCGAGCCACCCAATCCAGTTTCTTCAAGGGCCTTGTGCCAGGGATGCTTGATGAGATTGAAAGGAAGAGAGATTTGGAGAAATTACTTATTGAGTTTGACCCTGTTGTAAGTACATTCAAGTGCTAAACTTAATGAGTATCTATGTTCTATTTTTCATTAACTGCAAAGATAGTAGTTAACATTACTCTTTTTAAATAATTATACATATTTTTAATAAAATATGACTTCTTGGTTTTAAGGTTTCTGATAAAATCATTTAGTTTAAAATTGATCATCATATTTATAATCATTTATTTTCCTAACATACAGTAATAATAGTATGTACCTTGTGAAACAGATATATTTTTTCCCTCACGTACCTTATGTGCTATTGACAATTTGAAAAAGACTATGTGAATTTTGTCTTAGAAAGCCATATTGAGTATTTTATTATTTCATTCTTTGTTTCCTTAATTTTCAGATTTTGAATAAAATTAATCAAAGTTCTATTCCAAGAAAATATGTAAGCATGTAAACCATTTTAAAAATTCATACAGAACACAAAATGTTGCTTCTGAAAAATGGGAAAAATAATAATAGCAATGTTCCTTAACATAGAAAATCTTATTTTATTGTTTTGTAACCTTAACCAATTTCAAGTGAGTTTTGTCATCTTGTGGTTTTTCGGTGTTATTCATTTTTAATTAATGTAAAAAATGACTTGTTAGCTGATTTGTATCCAGATTGCAAGGGAAATTCTGAAACTATAGCTTCCTCTTATCTGTACTGTCAAGTGATCAAGCTGAAACCATGCCAAATGCTATTTCATCTAGTGAAGCACAATTAAGAATTGAGCCTTAGGTGGGTTATATAGTTTCCTTTTATAGAAGTGTTTGGAAAAGAGATTCTTCCCTCCTTACAGTTGATAATTTTGTGAAAAAATGTGATGAAATAATCAGAAAAAATATTTTGTGTATTACTTAGGGACCATTGTTACTTCAAGTTAAATTTATTGGGAACTTTCAACCTGTCTTTTCCCTCAGCCCTGCCCAAACCAGCTGGTCAGTATAGAATTCTCATTGTTTCTTTTGGTGTCTCTTTGTGTCCCTTTCCAATTTCTCCTTTCTGTCAGAATTTGTGTTGCTAAGTAGCACTACTTAAAACTTTCTTTCTTGGTGGGAGCATCATCCTGTGAACCTAATGATTGAGAGTTCAATTCCTGGTCAGGGCACAAGCTTAGGTTGCACATTCAGTCTCTGGTTGGGGTGTCTGTGAAAGGCAACCATTCAACGTTTCTCTCCCTCTCTCTTTCTCTCTCTTCTTTCTCCTCTCTCTAAAAATCAATAAGCATGTTTTGGAGTGAGGATAAAAAAATAAAAAAACTTCTGAGATTTTATTCCTTCTTGTCTGAGTTTTCTGTCTTTTCAAGTTTGACAAAAGCAGCTTATAATATAAATAAATCAGTTTTTATAACTTGAGGGTGGATGTTATTTAGCTGGGTTTTATTCTTATTGATTATGATTTTGATATGAGAACTTAATAATATCTAGTAAATGTACACATTGGCTGGGTCAAGTTTCTTAACTATTAATGAACTGTCACAAGTTGGAAATAAAGCTGTTGCACTCAATTATCACATGACTCTGTTCATCATTTATTCAACAATCATATGAACATACATTCTGTTTATGTTTTGTTAACAAGTAGTTTTGGAAGCTCACTGTTCTTTTATTGTTCTACGGCAAGGTGTGTATTGTCAAGACACTGTAAGTCTTGCTGCCATAATGCACACACTGTAATCCGTCTGTGTTTCTGCATGTCATTAGTATTCAGAGTTCCTCCTTTGGTACTAACTTACATTGAAAATTGAGAAGGCATTTTAGCACAGTTCCAGGATATAAGATCAATATATAAGCAATGCATAATTGAATATTAAAAAATGCAGAATTGTTTGAAATAGAATGATCGATAGAAAATTCTGAGGGATACATGTAATAAAATATATGCAAGAATTTTATGCTAAAAAGTATAAAATATTGTTAAGGTAAATGAACAATGACAAATACATGGAGAGATGTACCTACAATGTTCATGGTAAAGTGATACAATATAGTTAATATATCATTTTTTTCCCAAATTGATCTATTGATTCAACTCAATCCCAGCAGGCATATTCCCCCCCTAGAAATTGACAGGCACATTCTAAAATGCTTATACAAATGCAAAAGATCTACAATTGTAAAAAGAACTTTGTAAAAGAACAGAGTTGTAGTGTTTTTCTTAACTGACTTCAAGACATATTAAGTTACAGCAAAAAGACCGGATAGTATTAACACCAAGTTAGACAAATAGACTAGTGAAGCAGAATAGAGGGTCCAAAACCAGACTTGAATATATATGACCCAATGATGTGTGACAAAGTTTCAAAGGTAATGCTATAGAGAGGATAATTTTTTCCAAAAAAAATGCTTCAGCAAATGTATATCCATGTGCAATGAACTTTGATTACTACCTTGAACAGTATGCAAAAATTAACTTCAAATGCATCATAAACCCAAGTGTAAAACTAAAACTCATAAAACTTCTAAAACTAAACATAGGAGAAAGTGACCACAGGTTAGGCAAACATTTCTTAGATAAGACACCAAAAACATAATCCATAAAAGAAAAAAATATATAACTTAGACTTCATAAAATTAAGACATTTTGTGCTTTGAAAGACATTATAAAGAACATAGAAAGATAACCACAGCCTAGAAGAAAATATTTGAAATTATATACAGAGTCTGGCATAAATAACACCCCTTTTTATTACAAAATCTTTTATTATAAAGTCATAAACATGTAATTCTGGAACATAACAATATCACATTCAAGCACATCATATGATATTTTTAGGGGAAGTGTTCAAATTAAAACTATAAATTATTGCAGTTATATTATTACACTACCAACCACTCTCAAGAAGGTGTTACTTCTGCTGGATCCTGCATATTATACAATAGTAATTTTATCATAGCATGGATTGGTTATTATAGTTAAAGTCCATAATGTTATATTAATGTAAACACTGAATTAGTGAATTCTGAGCCCTTGCCTCAAGGTGAAATATAAGGTTAGGTTTTCATGAGACTCCAGTCACAATATATTAATCAACTGACAAATAAAAACCTTCTTTTGAGTGGGTTTCCATTAAAAATACCTTACTTAATGTATATTGTTTATTTATTAATGTTGAATTAATGACTGAATAGAGCTTATCTGACACACTGTAAGACACATCACAGCTTTCTTGCACAGAAAAGCCACAGAGAGCACTTAAGAACTATCCTTAGGGGTCATTTGAAATTTACAAATTACCAAGGAAAAGTCCCAAAATGTGGAAAGCACGACAATAAATTAAAAAAGACAAAAATGGAAAAAATAGACTAAAAAAAAGACACTTGTTGACAGTATGAGAAATGAACCCTTATTTGGCCTTAGATAGAAACATGCAGGGAGTCCCACCAGTGCCCACACAAGGAGCAGAACCAACCAGGACTTTCTCTCCAGGACGACCTCAGCCAGTAGGGAGCTATAAACAACTGCAGGAAGAGAGGACCCACCAACAAAGGAACCACAGAAAGATAATAAAAGAAGACAGTGGAGGAGTGAGTGGAAGCCATACTAAGTTCCTCCCAGGACCAATCTGGAATTACAACTAAACTGTGGAGAAATTACCCAGAACAAACAATTGAAAAATAGCAAGAGAAAAGCCTTATAACCTTGGACTGACAGGAGAACCAGCTTCAGCACAAACTGACTGCACCTATATAACAGCATACAAGACATGGTGGGCTGAGTGACCCTCAGTCAACCAGCTGGAGGGAAGGACCCGCCAAAGACTGACCCAACAACAATTAAAACCCAAATACATTGAGAGAGCTAAAATAAATGTCATTACAAGAGCAGCAAGTTCAGGAGAACAAGTGACTGCATCACTGAAACTCACAGGGGTAAGGGTACCACAGAAGTTCACACCACAAACTCAGGGAGTCAGAAAAGATCAATTTAGGAAGCAGAGGCTAACATGAAGAGTCTCACAAACAATGGGAAGACAAAGAAACAAACCTCAAATGAAAGAAAAGGAGGAAGCCTCAAAAAGAATGCTAAATGAAATAGCGGCAAGTCAACTATCAGATATTGAGTAGAAAGCAGTGGTTATAAGCAAGCTCAATGACTCACTGAGAATTACCAAAAACTACAGGGAAACTGCAATGAACTCACTGCAAACTACATGAACATGAAAAAGGAAATAGAAATTATCAACAAGAGTCAAGTGGGAATAAATAATACAATTTCTGAATTGAAGAACACAGTAGAAGGAATCAAAAGTAGACTAGATGAAGCTGGATGACAAGGTAGGAAAAAACTCCCAGAAACATCTAGAAAAGGAAAAAAAAAAACTCAGAATGAATGGAGAAGTGGTAAGGGAATTACAGGAAAAATGTGAAATGTAATAATATCTCTATAATAGTGATACTAGAAGGAGAAGAAGAAGATGTAGAGGAAGGGATAGAAAACCTATCTGAAAAAATAATCATGGAAAACTTCCCTAATTTGATAATAGAAAAAGTCACACAAATGCAGGAAGCACAGAGGGTCCCAATCAAGAGGAACTCAAAGAAGCCCACTCCAAGACATACCATAATTAAAATGTCAAAAATTCCAAGACAGAGAGAGAATCTTAAAGGCAGCAAGGGAGAAACAGGAAGTAACATACAAGGGAACCCCAATAAGGCTAGCAGCTGATCTCAGTGGAAATGCTCCAAACCAGAAGGGAATGACAAGAAATATTCCAAGTAATGAGAACCAGAGGCCTACAATGAAGACTACTCTATCCAATAAGGCTCTCAGTTAAAATGGAAGGCAAAATAAGGAGTTTCCCAGACAAAAAAAGCCTCAAAGAATACACCTCCACCAAACCAGCTCTGCAAGAGATGCTAAAGGGAATGCTTTAAGAAAAGGAAGAAAAAGAGTGAGAGAAAGAGGAACACAGATGCGAAGGAAGTAAAATGGCAAAGGATAAGTACCTATCAATATTAACTTTAAATGTAAATGGTTTAAATGCTCCAATCAAAAGTCATAAAATATCTAAATGGGTAAGAAATCATGACCCATACATATGCTGCCTAAAAGAAGCCCACCTCAGAACAAAAGCCCTACACAGACTGAAAGTGAAGGGCTTGAAACAAATATTCTAAGCAAATGGACAGGAAACAAAAGCCAGGGTAGCAATACTCATCTCAGACAAAATAGACTTCAAAACAAGGTACATAAGAAGAGACCCAGAAGGACACTTCATAATACTCAGGGGAAGAATCCATCAAGAAGAGATAAACATTGTAAATATAAATGCACCAACATAGGAGCACCCAAATATATAAGGAAAATCCTGGAGGACTTCAAGAAAGATATTGACAGCAACACTTATATAGTGGGGGATTTTAAGACCCCACTGTCAAAAATGGATAGATCTTCCAAAGAAAATATCAACAAAGATATTGCGGCATTGAACAACGTCCTAGATGAAATGGACTTAACTGATGTATATATATAGAACCTTCCATCCCAAAGAAGCAAAATACACATTCTTTTCAAGTACACATGGAATCTTCAAAGATAAACCACATGATAGGACACAAAACAAGCCTCAACAAGTTCAAGAAAATTGAAATCATATCAAGCATTTCTCTGACCACAAGGGACTGAAACTAGAAACCAACCTCAATGAAAAAAAACCCAAACTCTCAAATTCATGGATACCGAATAGCATGTTATTAAACAATGAAGGGGTTAAGAAAGAGATCAAGGAACAAATCAAAAAGTTTCTGAAAATAAATGAAAATGAACTCACAATTGTCCAGAACTTATGGGACACAGCAAAGGCAGTCCTGAAAGAAAGGTTCATAGAAATTCAGTCCTACCTAAAAAAGAAACACTTCAAATAAACAACCTAAGCCTACACCTACAAGAACTCGAGGAACAACAAAAAAGACAGCTCAGAGCAAGTAGACGGAAGGAATATACCAAGATCAGAGGAGAACTAAATGACATAGAGACTAAAAGCACAATTCAAGGGATCAATAAATTCCCAGAACTGGTTCTTTGAAAAGATAAACAAAATTGGCAAGCTTTTAAGCAGGCTCATCAAGAAAAAAAAGAGAGGACTCAAATAAAAACAATCAGAAATGAAAGAGAAGAGATTACAACTGATTCCACAGAAATACAAAGGATTGTAAGAAATTACTATGAAGAACTGTATGCCAAGAAATTTGAAAACCTAGGTGAAATGGACAAATTTCTAGAAAAATATGTCTTCCAAAAGGGAATGAAGAAGAAGCAGAAAGCCTGAACAGACCAATAACAGCAGATGAAATCGAAGCAGTAATCAAAAACATCCTGACACACAAAAGTCCTGGACTAGATGGTTTCACAGGAGAATTCTACAAAGCATTTAAGGAAGAGCTAACCCCTATCCTTCACAGATTATTGCAACAAATCCAAGACGGAAGACTCCCAAACTCTTTTTATGAAGCCAACATCATCCCAATGCAAAAACCAGATAAAGACACAACAAAGAAAGAAAATGTTAGGCCAATACCATTGATGAACATAGATGCTGAAATCCTCAACCAAATATTGGTAAACTGCATCCAGCAATACATTAAAAAGATCATACACCATGATCAAGTGGGATTCATCCCAGGGATGCAAGGATGGTACAATATTTGCAAATCAATAAACGTAATACATCACATAAACAAAGGAAAGACAAAAATTATATGGGCATATCAATAGATGCAGAAAAATCATTTGATAAAGCACATCAGCCATTTATGATAAAAACACTCAGCAAGTGGGAATAGAGGAAGCATTCCTCAACATGATAAATGCCATATATGAGAGACCTACAGCAATCATACTCAATGGGCAAATATTGAAAGCTTTCCCATTAAGATCAGGAGCAAGACAAAATGACTGCTTTCATCATTCATATTCAACACAATATTGGGAGTCCTAGCCACAGCAATCAGACAAGAAAAGGAAATAAAAGGCATCCAATTGGAAAGAAGGAAGCAAAATTGTCAGTTTGCAAATGACATGGTAGTGTACATAGAAAATCCTATAGAGTCCACCAAAAAACTACCTGATCTAATAAATGAATTTGGCAAAACAGCCTGCTGCTGATACAAAGTCAATATTCAGAAATCAAAGGCATTTTTGTACGCCAACAAAGAAATATGAGAAACAGAAATCAGGAAAAAATCTCATTTGATATAGCAAAAAGAAAAATTAAGTACCTAGGAATAAACATTACCAAGGAGGTAAAAGAACTGTACTCAGAAAACTGCATGACACTGAAAAAAGAAATTGAGGAAAACACAAACAAATGGGAACATACAGTGTGTTCATGGATTGGAAGAATTAACATCATCAAAATGTCCATACTACCCAAAGCAATTTACACATTCAATGCAATGCCTATTAAAGTACCAATGGCATATTTCACAGACATAGAACAAACATTTCAAAAATATATATGGAACCATATGACCCTGAATAGCCCCATCAATTCTGAAAAAGAAGAACAAAGTAGGAGAGATCACATCTCCTGATATCAAACTGTATTACAAGTCCACTATAATCAAAACAGCCTGGTACTGGCATAAGAATAGACACATAGACCAATGGAACAGAATAGAGAGTCCAGAAATAAACCCAAGTCTCTACGGTCAATTAATTTTTGACAAAGCGGGCAGAAGCATAAAATAAAGTACAAATAGTCTCTTCAACAAATGGTGTTGGGAGATCTGGACAGCTACATGCAAAAAAAAATGAATCTCAGTCACCAGCTGATATCATATACAAAAATAAATTCAAAGTGGATAAAAGACTTAAATAGAGATCATGACACCGTAAAAATCCTAGAGAACATAGGCACGAAAATCTCAGATATTCCATGCCACAATATTTATACTGATATGTCCCCTAGAGCAAGGGACATAAAGGAAAGAATAAAGAAATTGGATTTTATCAAATTAAAAAGCTTCTGCACAGCTAAGGAAAACAGTATTAAAATCAAAAGAGAAACAACCATATGGGAAAACTAATTTGCAGATGATACCTCAGACAAGGATATGATTTCCAAAATATATAAAGAACTCACACGATTCCTCTCCAGGAAGACAAACAACCCAATTAAAAAATGGTCAAAAGATTTGGATACTTCTCCAAGGAGGACATACACAGGGCCTAGAGACATATGAAAGGATGCTCAGCATCACTAGCCATCAGAGATATGCAAATGAAAACTACAATGAGATACCACTGCACACTGGTGAGAATGCCCATCATAAACATAGCAACAAACAACAAAATGTTGGAGAGGATGTTGAGAAAAGGGAACTGTAGTGCACTATTGGTTGGAATGCAGACTGGTGCAGACCCTGTGGAAAACAGTCTGAAATTTCTTTAAAAAACTAAAAATGGAATTGTCTTTTGACCTGGAAAATCCACTGCTGGGAACCCTGCAACACCAATCCTAAGAACCCTGAAACACCAATCCAAAAGAACCTATGCACCCCAATGTTCACAGTAGCACAATTTACAGTAGCCAAATGCTGGAAGCAACTTAAGTGCTGATCAGTTCATGAATGGATCAAAAAACTATGGTACATTTACATGATGTAATACTACACAGCAGAAATTAAGTAGGAGCTGCTACCCCTTGGGACAGCATGGATGAAAATGGAGAATATTATGCTAAGTGAAATAAGCCAGGCAGTAAAAGTGAAATACCATATGATTTCACCTTTAAGTGGAGTCTAATCAATGAAAAACAAGCAAGCAAAATATAACCAGAGACATTGAAATTAAGAACAAAGTGATAGTAACCAGAGGGGAGGTGGGAGGGGATAATGGGGGGAAAATGGTAAAGGGTTTACAGGAACAACTATAAAGGACACATGGACAACACCAAGGGAGGTGGAATCAGGGGTAGGAGTTTGGGATGGGTGGGGTGAGAGACAGTATGGAGGGGAATGGGACATCAGTGTGGAGGGGAATGGAGGGGACTGTTCAACTGTACTTGAACAACTATAACAAATAAATAATAAATAATAAACCTAAATAAATGAAAGAAACATGCACATTAGAGAACTGAAATTTTTCATCCCACTGCACATGTCCAAAACTGACTGAGAAAGGGCAATGAATATTGATTTTGAGGTTACAAATCAATTAAGTGAGTATGTGAAGTCACAAATATGGAATCTAAATAATGATGATCAATTCCTTTTATTTGTCTCTCTATCTGTATCTATCTATCATCTATCTATCTATCTGTCATCTATCTACCTATCTATCCTCAAAACTCAATAGTAAGACAAACAACCTGATTTTAAAAATGGTCAAAGATTGAAGGAGACTCTTCACCAAAGAGAATATATGGATAGCAAAATGCTTGACAAAGATGCTCAGTATCATTATTCATTAGGAAATGCAAATTAAACTATAGTGAAATACCATGAGACAGTTTTTGAACATCTAAAATAAAAATGTGTGACCATTGATTGGGTTGGCAAGAATATGGAGCACCTGAAACTCTTTATACCTCTGTGAAAATGTGAATTGGAGCACCCACCTTGGAAAACAGTTTGTCAGTTTATTACAAAGTTAAATATATATTGACCATATAGCTGTATCCATTTCACACATAGGTACTTACCCAAATATTTATTGATAGGTGAAAGGATAAACAAATTGTGGTATGTCCATAAGATGAAATACTACCAATGGCAATAAAAAGGAACTATAGATACAAAAATTCTGTGGATATATCACCAAATTATTATGATGAAGGAAAGAACTGAGACAACAAAAAGGCTAATAAAATGTCAGAAGGTACAACCTAACTGATACTGACAGAAAGAAATCATTGTCTGGAGATCCTCATGCTGAGGCAGTGTAGGGAGGGAAAGGCAGTTACAAAAGGCTGTGAAGAACCTTCTGTAGCTGATTATGTTTCTTACCTGGATTGTGGTAATCCTTTTGCAGCTGTACCCATAAGTAAAAACTCGTCACATTATACCTTTAAAGAAATGCAGATTATATTATGTTAATTATACCTTTACAAAGTTGATAAAAATATTAGTAGCAGCTATCTCTGTTGCTAGAAATATAGGTAATTAAAAAAATTGCTGCTGTTTTTCTTCTAAAGCTTCTTAAAATTAATATTATTATTTGCATATTCTCATAAGTGCATTTTTAAGAAAGTAAAGATGTATTATTTAATTTCCTTGTCCTTCTCTAAAATTTAGATGGGTTTTCTTTTATTACACAGTTTATTTGAAAATATTTTAAGCAATGCAGACTTTACTAGAATAGTACAAGGGACAACTGCACACTCTTCATCTATATTCAGTAATTCTTAACATTTTGCCACAGTTGTTTTACCTCTATTTCCTAATCTCCATGTCAAAAATATTTTCATTATTAATATTTTGCTGAAACATATGAAAGTTCTTTCTAGAAATGAATACACATTGAGATAATATGAGCTTTTATCACTAAATACTTTAGCACATATATTCTTGCAATAAGAATATATCCTTCTACATCACATTTTGGCAGTTGCAAATTGATGCACTATTCTATTTAATATATAGTTCAGTTTTTGTTTTCTCCATTAATATCCTTATGTAATTTCTTTTACTGAAAATCTAATCAAGGAGTTTTGCATTTAGATGTTATGTCAATTTAGTCTTCTACATTCTAGGATAGTTTTCCAACATTTTTGTTGTTGTCATTGTTAATTTTTAAGACACACATTTTTATAGAGTACAGATGAGTTATATATTTTTATAGAGTATGGGTCTGTTTTATAAAATATTCCTCAAATATCCATTTGTCTAACATTTCCCTCATTATTGGATTCAGGTTATACATGTTTATCAATAATTCTACATAGGTGATCTTATGTCCTTTTTCAATGCAGTCAGACATTAAAAAAATATATTGGAAGACACATTGTGTCATTTTGTCCCATTACTGGTCTTTCAGGGAGTACCCCTCAATAATGTACTGCATGCAAATCTCAGAGTTCTAAGAAATCAAATTTATGAGTCTGTTTACTGTACTTTTACTATAATCATCATAGCACTTTTTGTTAATGTTCTATCTAACTCATTTTGGGAGAACAGAATATTGGGGAGAAGTAATATGCTTTGGCTATGGCTGAGGCAATTAAAATAACACTGTCTTTTTGTTTTGCTTAAGAGGCCACATATTTGCTTTTTGTTTCACATTTAATTTTTTAAATTAAATCTATTCATTAATAAAATTATATGTTTCAAGTGCACAATTCTATGATACAGCATTTGTATATTATATTGTGTGTTTATCACTGCAAATAAAATCTGTCACTGTATATTTGACCCCTTACCCTTTACTACACTCACTACATTCCCTTTTCCCTCTGGTAACCACCATACTGTTATCTGTGTCTATGAGTTTTTATTTGTTTGTCTTGTTTGTTCATTTTGCTCAGTTTTTTATCCTGCATATTAGTAAAGCCATATGATTCTTGATTTTTTCTGTCTGACTTGCTTCTGTGGTACACATATAAAATGGAATACTACTCAGCCATAAGAAAAGATTAAAAACTGCCGTGTGTGATAACATGGATAGATCTTGAGAATATCCTGCTAAGTGAGAGCTATTTATGTTTGAGTTGAAATAAGCATGAGGTTTCCTTTACATTTTTTATGGAATGATTTAGGATTTATTTTGATTCAATAGATATTAATAAACTACTACCAAGCTAAGTCCTTAAAATATTCTTACTTCTAGATTTCTACTTTTCATTCTTCCTGCAATACTGGCATGTCTTAAAATTTCTTCTTCTTCCTTTTTAAACCATCCACCCTTCCTTCCTTTGTGAGCCCTCTGTCATGGGACAGCTCACTATTTCAAGTACACCTAAGTTTTATCTAAGTTATAGCTGAGTTCCAAGTAATATCCAGAGGTTTTCAACTAGGTATAGCAGGCTTAAACCGTGAGTGAGCCCCATCTCTTATGTATGGTTTTTTGCTCATCTGGTGGGTAAAGTAATTAAAGGTGGTGCCTTTCAATTTCAGACAAGTCTGCCTTTGAGTGAATTCTGCAGACATCTGCCTATGCTCTTGGCACCCTCTTTCAATTTGGAATTAGTTGCACTGTTTTGAAAACAATTATTCATACAGTATGCTATAGGGTTAATACTGTCTTCTAGTTTTATTTTTTAAAAAGTATCTTATGTATTTTTTATTTTTAACATTTTTAATTGACACAAATTAAGAGAATGAAGACAACTTTCTTTAAACATCACTGTGTAGAAATCCCCAAGATTTCAATAATAATTTTATTAATGAAAACAGATATATAATATATATTTTATATACTTATTTGAAGTAGGGGGAGTATATGATCCTTGTTTTAGATTTATTGTTTTACATTATTATCCTATGATTTTCCTTTCATTCTAATAGAATGCTTCAGCTTCAAAACTAAATCTGCTTTACCTTTATTAGATTTTGGATTTGGAAGGAACTGGCATCTGTATAACATATTGATATCAATAAGTTAATTGAGAGTTTTTATGTGTCTTTTATAGAAACATGGTTTTAAGTATATTCAGTCAAGTTTAAATTCCTTCTCTAGGAATTCAAAGCAAATTATTTTGTTAGTTGTAGCTTGGATTCTCTAGTTACATTAGGAATCAGATTGTGAATACTCTTTGGATGAATTATGCTCAAATTTATTCTTCAAAGAGTCATGCAAGTTGGCTCTGGTGTTTCAAATCCTAAGTAGAATTATATTGTAATTTCAGATAAAGATGTATATAATTATTGATATGTTAATAAGTAAAACATAATTTATTCATACTTGTGTGTGAAAATTTTAGATCATTGCCAATATTAAGTTCCATTCCGACAATTATACACAGATGATTATATTTGTTTCTAAAAGATTTGTCTTACTTTCAGAGTATTTGTCAGAAGTGTCCTGACTTAAACAATAAGGAACATCACCTAGCTGCCACTGCTCAAGCTGCTCTCTTGCTAAAGGCAAATATGGGTGTCTCTTTCCTCTCACTATTTTCTTTCTTATTTATACTGTGTATGAAGCTGATTGTGTATGTTTTTCTGTGTATATTTCTTTGGTCTCATACTTAATCAGTTCACTTTACCTAGTGAATATTAACAACTTGCGAACCTGTAACATTTTATTTGAAGAGGAAAAGTGATGTGGCAAGGGTCTTGAAAGGATAAGCAGGCCTCTTGGAGTCTCCATACCTACAACTGGGCAATTCAATCATTTAAATTTTCTCAACCTCAATTTCATAATCCATAAAACTGGAAGATCATATAATCTCTAATAATCATCGTAGCTCTATCATCTATACTTTTGTAGTAATTTTCATGATCTATTCTTGTTGGATTCTTACATGAAAACAACTGAAGATTATTTATGACCCAGTGAGTAAGGAACAGAGAATTGAATAGAAAATCACTCTCCTGCTAAGAAATCCTTTATACCTCTATTTTCGCCTTATACCTCATGTGTAAATGATATCCATTATTTAAAACCTCATATGCAGAGACCATCTGGTCTTCATAAATGCTGTTCCTGCTTTACCAAATATTGATAAATTGTGTAGCTTTGTGCTTCCAAATACTTAGGCCTCTTTGTCATGACTTCATACCAGATTCAAAATGAATATTGAAGATAATTATTTAGGGATGAAAGAGTAATAGTAAATAAAGCCATATGCTTACTATTAAAGCATTTTATGTGAATAACTCTTAGTAGCATATTTTCAAAACTCGGTTCACTTGTAATGCTGGAAGAGTCCCATTTTCATTTGATTCCCAAAATGATAACTTTTGGGCAATAAGCCCATCTGTATTAATGGTCCAGGCTGAACTGAGTTTGATTAGTATTTGAAATTGATTCTGTCCAGATACCAGATGGTCTAAGTTACTATTTTATTTGTCACTTTCAAAGGAAAAATATTTCTTTTTCAGGGGGAATGAGCAGATTGAAGATTATAACTGTTCTCCCCCAGGTTTACAAACAACTATTGAGTATTAATGACTATATGGATGGTCCCAACAAAACTCACAATTAACTAATGACTCTGTTCCAGATATTTATAGACTGTATTTTTCTCTCAGTATCCTAGCTCTCCTTAGAGTTCATATTTTATTCCTAACTCTTTAAAAAAGTATAGTTTCTTAACTACAATACTGCAGCAAGGGTAGATGGCATATTTCAATTTCTGGAATTGTTCAATGAATGTGTTAACAACCTATGTTTTAGAGGAAACAGTGAAGAGTTGGGTGGTATTGACTGGAGTGGAGGATTTATAAAATGGAGAGTAGGAGGTAAGATGGGAGAAAAATGACAAGTTTTTAAGGCAGCTAGATTTTTTTAATGTAGGAAATAGCAATTCTGAAAAAACTGTCAGGAAAGTGTGTGAGAAGAGCTAAACTAAAGCAGGGGTAGAGAGATAATTAGTGTTGAGCCAGGTGGGAGATGATGAGAATTTCTGTTTGGCAGGTGCTGGGGCAAAGCAGGGGTAAGGAACGAGTAGGAGCTCCTTTGAAATAAGGATTCATGGCAGATAGGATGAATCTGATGAGGGGGCTGCACTGCCATCTTGGCTCCTCTGCTTTTCATCGTCTGACAAAAATAAAGACTGCTTGGGAGAGATCTGCTGACCCCCTTCTCCACAAGCCCCTGCAGGCATTTTTGAAGGTAGTGTGGGCAACTCTTAACAATGAAAGTTGAAACTAAGAGTTGTTTTTCTTCTTACTCCAAATAAAAAAAATGCAAGTGGGAGCAGAGAGCTGACTTCTCCTCTCAGGACTCACTGGAGTGTGTCTGTGTATCAGGGCAAGTTACAAAGCCAACCACTGACTCTCAAAAAAGGAGATGTTCAGGTTCATGATTTACCAAGCAATGCCTTTTTGTTTCATTTTATACATTTTTTAAATCCTTTAAAAATAAAATGGTAAAATAAAATAAAATACACAAATGATGAAATATGTTTGGCTTTACTTTGAAAAATTGCAGGACACACATTTTGCCTTTCCTACCACTCCCTCGCTCTGACGATATGCCATAGCTCAGGGAATGGGATCTGCTCTCCCCAAGGGTCACACAGAGGGGCCTACAGGACAGGTCATGAACCACAACCAACAATGGTCAGTGAGATAAAGGACACAAGGTAGAGGTTTCCCCTTTTTGGTGGAAAAGTTTCCAGGACATGGTAAATCCTCAGTTAATATTAAATATTGTTATTTTTCAGCCTCTCCCTTTCTGCTCTTTCTAGATTTATCTTCCTAAAGTAGGTAGATCAACATTAATTTCCTCTTAAATAGTAACAATAAATGTTTTCTATAACCACCTCCATTATATACTAAATAGTTATCTCAAAAATATTGAAAACAGGTAGTGGGTTTGTGTGTGTGTGCACACGTGGTCATAACTGCTGCTTTATTAAGATAGAGTAACAAAGAATAGGACTACATTGTAGCAGTAAAGGGCTGGATGAAGTCAACATTGAGGAGACTTGTAGAGAATTTCACTTTCATGGAATTTGTAAATGAACGCCTGGTTGTTTAGATATATAACTTAAACAAAGCAGACTTCTTTAACCTCAATTTTCATTGAGAACAGGGAAAGACAAATTGCCATTAGTACAAGTGTTTTACTGTCCTCTAGTGGTTACATATGGTATATGTGCTCAGAGAGGATAATGCCTCCTACTTGAGAGCAGGAAAGAATCTTAGAGAATTAATCAGGAGCCAGGTCATCTAGGGTTTCACATGCAGTTATTCCAAGGAAGGTCTTGAATGATGCTCTGGCTTTAGGGAAAACAGTTTTAACTTTACATTTTTGCAGGGATTAATGAGTTAATGTATGTCTCCTCAACCATCTTGAAATCTTCAGGAGACAGGGACAATGCTACTTTAATCACTGTTGTTCTAATAAAATCTAGATATGGATATGGATAAGATTACAGAAGTAAATAGTGAATGAATAGAGTTAGTAGATAGTGTGGGAGTCAAGTTTTAAGAAACAGCAACAGTTCAAACTCAATTATGAATGTCAGTAAAATATGTCTTTGACACCTGGCAATTATCGTGATAAGAGGAGCATGATAATAGAAATAGTATTGTCACCCAATTTTATAGTAAATACTTCAATGCATAGAAAGCTAAAATATTTTGTTTAAGGTCATGTAGCAACTAAGAGGCTAACTCGGGACTTGGCCAAGGAGACTTTGCTCTAACCACTACCTTATACTGTCTCCAAACAAAATTTTCAGAGACATATGTGGTGAATGGGAGGTGAGGTGGACATAGGATTTGTGGAGTATTATCAAAATATTTCAATGAAAAGAAAAGAGGAGTGAGGGAATGGTAGTTAGAAATAGACACAAAGATAATTATTTTAAAGGAAAACAGAGTTTAATCTGCATGTTAGTGAAAGTGGAAAAACAGCTGGAGTGAAATTATTAGACAATGAATTTGATATAAATAATTTAGAATTAGTTATGGACGGAACAAAATCTGGATGGAAGGATACAAATTTAAAGACATAAGTAGAATTTTAAAGTGGACAATAGAGACAACAAGAAAGAAGTGAAATGATATAAATATGTAGATGTTTAGAAGGTGGAGGGGATATTTAAGGTTGATCACACTTATTTTCTCAGTAAAGTCTGAATAAAAAAAATGCTTGTTTATTTCCTAAATTTTGACATTTTTGACCTTGAGTAGAAATTGAACAACAATAAAATAATTTAAAGAAAAGAAATAGTTATTGAAATATTCTTATGTGATTTTAATTGATTATAATATTAGAAAAACTCTCCTGAGAATAGATTGTTGTTACCTTCTTTTCTAGTCCTTTTAAAATGTTCATTGGGATTTTCCATTTGACTATACAGTTTCAACTCTAGTTCATTTTAGCACCTGGAATATAGAGACTATTAAGTTGATTTGCCCACATGTAACTAGCCTCCTTTTCCTCAATTATGGCTTTACTTATGTAATTACTCATTAATTCATAATGCCTACCTTGTCATAATTTAAATATTTGAATATACTGAAAACAGTTTCTAGAATATGCATGCTTTTTTCCTTATATTTTCTATACAATATTAAAAGACTAGAGATTAAACTGTAAAGGACAGTCCAGAGAATATTTGAATGTCTATTGTAAATAATAATTTATTAAGACTCCTCCATTCCATTTGACTTTTTATCCTCACCAGAGGACATTTCTTTCTCATAGTTTTCGAGAGAGAGAGAGGGAAACATTAATGTGAGAGAGAAGCATTGATTGGTTGCTTTCTGTATGCACCCTGACTGGGACTCGAATTCACAACCTAGGTATGTGCCCTGACTGGGAATTGGACAGGCAACCTTCCAGTTTACAGGATAGCACTCCACCAAACTAAGCCACACTGGCCAGGCTCTCATCCCTCATTTCATTTTCCAGTTTCTTCTCTTATTGCAGCTACTATTGTTGAATAACAAGCCTAAACTTAGTGGTATGAACAACAACTATTTTATATTACTTATGGATTGTATATATCAGACATTGGGAAAAGGGCTCAGTGGGGATGCCTTATCTCCATTCATAAAATCTGGAGCCTCAGCTGGGAAGACATGAAGCCTGGAGGTGACTTGTTGGCTGGAGACTGGAATCATTTGAAGGTTGTTTGTTCACATGTCTGTGGGTTGATGCTGGCTGTCGGCTGAGACCTCAGCTGGGGCTCTGTGATGCATGAAATCTCTCCAAGTAACTATTTGGGCTCCTTTACAGATGGCAACTGGGTTGCAAGAGCAAGTATCCTCAAAGCACAGGCAGAAATGCATGGCACTTGCATTGATCTAACCTCAGAGGTCAAATAGAATCAGTTCTACTGTACTCTGTTGGTTGAGGGAGCAACCAAGGTTCACCTGGGTTCATGGTGACGAGACATAGACCAACTGTCAATGAGAGAAATGACAAGGTCACAGTGCAAGAAGAACATGTGGGATGGGAGGTATTATTGTGGTCATTATTGAAATATACAATATGTCATGGTATCACTACTTTGGTTTTAATATTTACGATTTCATGAATTTTATTTTTTACTAGATATGCACAAAGAAATAAAAGTATAATGCTGTTTTATGTGTTATAAAACATTGTGTAAATGATATACTTAAATATTTCCCAATGTTGTTTTGAAGACCAATCCAGAGTAATACATGTAGCTATGGTCTGTAGCTTTAATTTGAACATTAGTATATCTTTCTGTATGACTATACCCCTACTGATTTGTTCCTACTCTTGCTAATAGATGTTTAGCTATAGCTATATTTGATACCTCATATTTTACTAAATATTACCAAATTGATCTCCCAAACTATTAATAACAAACGTAAGAATTCAGTGGGTTTTTTTGTTTGAAACTAAAAAAATGACTATAGGCAATGTAGGCAGAAATGTATTTATTAGAAAATTACTGAGTAACTCATAAAACAGAAGGAAAAGCCAAATAACCAAGTCTAAGGAAGGACAGAAACCAGGGTTTTGTGTTGGAACCAGGAATTAATGGTTATCTGTTTTCCTTGATAACTATTTTATTGTGGTAAAGACATAAAACATAAACTTTGTCCTTTAAACCACTTTAGAGTATATGACCAATGGCATTTGCACTGTTTTGCAACCATCACCATTACCTAGTTTCAAACATCCCAAAAGGAAACCCTTACCTGTTAAGCACTAATCCCATATCTCATCCTCTCCCCATCAGCTTCTGCCAACTCCTAACCTGTTTTCTGTCTTTACAAATTGGCCTGTTCTGTATGTTTACTATAAATGAAATCATACAATATGTAGCCTTTTTGTATCTGGTTTCTTTCATTTAAAATAATGTTTTCAAGGCTCATCAATGATTTTTTGTTTATTTTAAAGATTGTTTTATTTTTAGAGAGAGGGGAAGGGAGGGAGAAAGAGAGGGAGAGAAACATTGATGTGAGAGAGAATCATCAACTGGTTGCTTCTGATATGTACCCCTTCTGGGGACCAAATACACAATCCAGCATGTATCTGACTGGGAATTAAAGTAGCTACCTTTCATTTTGCAGGATGATACCCAATCAACTGAGCCACACTAGTCAGGGATCAACCATATTTCATGTATCACTATTTCATTCCTTTTTAAAAAATAGTTTAATGTTATTCCATTTTATGGATATAGCACATTTGTTTATTCATTTATCAGATTTAGTTTATTACCATAGTTTTCTTTTTAAAGTCTTGCTATTAGTCACCTGATGCAAACACCGGCCCACAGAGTCCGCATCATTATGGATGAAATGAGACATTCACATGGACTACCGAGTCCAGTGGAGGAAAAGGGACATCATGGCTTTTCTCTCAAGGGGAGCAAAAGCTTTGGCCTCCACTGTAACAGGTCTTTATTGCTATCTCTGGGCACATTACATGATGGTCCTCATTTACTACACACAGGTTTGCTTTAGGTGATTACCTTTTACAGAAAACAAAGAAGCCAATGCTGCTAATCACTAATCACATCACAGAAGAGGGATATTTGCAAATGAAAAAGCAAAAGTGGTTGGACCAGTTACACTCATCCTTGGAATGTTTAGCATGGATTTTAAGAAGTTACTTTGTTCCTGTAAACCCTTCCCTCCCCTCTCCTCTCTGGTCACTGACATCCCGTCCTCCATTTCAGTGTCCTTTGTTATATTTTACTTGTTTCTTTGTTTTGTTGTTTAGGTTCCTGTTAAAGGTGAGATCATATGGTATTTGTCTTTCATTGCCTGGCT
>CM052544.1:68858341-68881145 GCA_028533065.1 Trachops cirrhosus
CAGATTGCTCTATCCAGCAAAGCTTTCATTTAGAATGGAAGGGCAGATACAGTGCTTCTCAGATAAGGTCAAGTTCAAGGAGTTCATCATCACCAAGCTCTTATTGTATGAAATGTTAAAAGGACTTATTTAAGAAAAAGAAGAGAAAAAACATGTGTAGTAAAATGACAGCAAACTCACAATTGTTAACAACCACACCTGAAACAAAAACAAGAAAAAACTCAGCAAACAACTAGAACAGGAACAGAACCACAGAAATGGAGATCACATGGAGGGTTATCAACAGGGGAGTGGGAGGAAGAGAGAGGGGGGAAAGGTACGAAGAATAAGTAGCATAGATTGTAGGTAGAAAATAGACAGGGGGAGGGCAAGAATAGTAGGGGAAATTTAGAAGCTAAAGAACTTATGACACATGGACATGAACTAAAGGGGGGGAATGGAAGTGGGAGAGGGTGTTCAGGGTGGAGGGGAATGAAGGGGGGTAATGGGACAACTGTAATAGCATTATCAATAAAATATATTTAAAAAAATATTAACTATCCTGACTAGTGTCAGAATAGAAAATAACACACTTCCTTAATTATAATCAGGTAGGGTTAGAGACAATTGAGACATAGAAAGGGGATGTATGATGTATAGAGGAATATACTGGAGAATAAATATTATAGAGCACCCAAATTATAGACTTTTTCATGTCAAAGAAAACAGATACTCCATTCATTACTATGAAAATGGTAGCAAACACTTTTTAAAAAATTATTTTATTGTTGCTCAATTACAGTTGTCTGCATTTCCCTCCCCAACCACCCCCACTCCAGCCAAACAGTACCAGACACTTTGGTTATGGTTTCTATTTAATGAATTTATATTTATAAATGGTCAGCTTACTATATTCCAGTTTGTATTTTCTGACAGATTACTACCAAATTCATAGAGTCTTTAGATTAAGTTTAAACTTTATAGGTATTATGCAAAAAGTCCTAAAAAAAAGCAGAATAGGACATTGGTATTTACTATATTTAGGTTATATGTTTGTATGCATTTTGTGTGTATTAATCCATCAAAAGATAATAGAGAAAATCAGTGATTATTTTGACAGTAGAAATAGAACAGAATATTTTCTAGAATTAGTTAATAGGTTATAGAAATAGTACTGTAGAAATATAGATCTGTTTTCTGAGGTAAAAATTTGCTGAATTTAGCAAGTAAAAAAATCTTAAAAATTATGAGTATTAGGGGAACAAACCATTCTTGAATAATGTCATTTAAAGAGGCAGTCAAGTGAAACAAAATAGCCTCAGAGTTGTGATTTTGCTCTTGACAGTCCCCACTTTATCAAACAGTGAATTGTCTTTGCTGGGAACCATTAGAAATTATGTTTTCATCACAGCTGGGAGATATGTTTTCATTACTAGCTGCAGGGAATAAAAATGGAAAACTAATTTAGTGAAAATTATTTTACAACAACTACATTTTAAGCAGAGAGAAAGAATAGTTTATCTTTTAAAAAGAGAAATTAATATTAAATTATATATAATTCTTAATTTCAACATGTCAAAGAATAAAAATGTCTTTTTTTTAACAAAAATTATTTTGATTTGGAAGGACCAACTACAGATTGTTTTAAAACAATACAAAAGGGAAATACATGTATTTCCTGAAGGAAGTGTAAATGAAGCCTTTTGTATTTTGCTCTTTTCCTTCCAACACTTTTTTCCTACTTAGGGTTCTGCCCCAGCCCTGGGTTAGTTTGACCTGGACTAACTCCTCCAAGTTCCATGGTTCTGCTTCTGGAGACTGATTTCTTCAGGTGGTGGCAGAACTCAGGCCTTGTGTTGAGGGGTTCTGGTAGGTTCACACAGGGAGAGTCTTTGGCCAGAAATTGAAAGACAGCCAGAAGAGAAAGAAATGAAGCCTCAGGTGTTGCATTTCTGTCTGGAGCCTGCCTACATTGCTCCAGCCCCTTCTGGATAGGAATGACATGGTTCTACCCTCTACCCAGTGACACCATCTATGGCTTCTTCCCACTGTCTCACACATTTGTGTCTCCACCTACGGATTCATACTGGCTTCCCATTACTGTCCATCTTTGAGTTTCTTCACTCTTCCCTTTCATAACATGTGTAATGAATTTTTATGTATTAAATACTTTGTGTTAGAATCATTGGACTCTTCTTAGATCTCAACTGAATCAGAAAGCCACATATTCTGTTCTCATAAATTTCTTTCTCTTCCACAAAGCTACATAATGAGGTAAAATCAGGAGATGACAATGATGTTGGAATGGAAAGAAACCATCTTAGCATGTGAGATGGATAAAATTATGATGAGATGGCATTTAAATATTTGAATATTGTACAGCATCTGACATTGAAATAGCCTTGTCCTGCCTGAAGGAAGTTAAAGGTGGTCCCAGTAATCCTTTTCATCTCCAGTGACATCAGCTTTCAAGGTTCCTCCCTCACACAGGGGCTTTTGAGAATTTTATCAGCACAGAAGCCAAGTACAAGGGGCTTTTGATAACTTCTCCCTGTACAAGGGGCTTTGGTGCTATTACAGTGAGGGAAGTTTAAGGACTCTTTTCCCTGGGACAATGTTAAAGATAATGATCTATATTGAGCATCTTTGCAGGGGCCAAATGAGGGCAGTTTATGTCTAAAACCAAATTGGGATTAGCACTGTGATGCTATTGAGAGAATGCTGGAGGCCAGGTCCCCAAAGGAGATGCCAGTGACTTTAAACAAGAAAAAATTATTACTGTTTCCACATGTAAGATCTGCCTTTTAACCAATGAGCTTGGTTTCATAGGTACAGAGAACAGATTGGTGATTGCCAGAGCTAGAGTGGGGCGGGGATGGGTGAAATGGGTAAAAGGGCTCAAAATGTACCACCTTCCAGTTATAAAATAAATACGTCCTTGGAATGCATGTACAGCGTGTGACAGTAGGTAGCAATGCTCTATCGCATACTGGAATGTTGTTAAGAGAGTAAATCTTAGAAGTTTTCATAATAAGAAAAAACTCAGTAACTTGTGTATAGGGACAAATGTTAACTAGACTTATTGTGGTGATCACTTTGCAATATATACAAATATTGAATCATTATGTTGTACACCTGAAACTAAACTAATATATTTCGATTATAGTTCAATAAAAAAGAACACTCATAGTTTTCTTCTTGATCTCAAACCGTAACAAAATAATATGTTATATAACTGAATAGAATTCCTTTTGTAATGGGAATTCATTTTTAAAAATATGTCTCTAAGATAAGAAAAAGAGAAGAAAGCAATTCAGGCCCCTTTATTAGAACTGAAGTTGATGATGGTGTTTTTATTTTTGATAATTCTGAAGGTGTGAACAGGCTGCCTACAGGTACACAGTGTAGGCAGGATGGGAAGAGGACACTGTAAGAACAGAGGCAATTAAAAAACAGTTCAGTAGTTTTATTTTTTCCCTGCCTGTGGTTTTTCCAGTAAATAAGAAAAGCTGAAGTAAGCATGACCTATGCATTGGGTAATTTCCCATCCAATACCTGACATAAAATTAATAGGGCTCTTTGTTTTACATGATGAAAGAAAGAGAAAGAGAAGTAGGCAGAATTTTCAGGATAGTGGGAAGAAATCAGATGTAGGCATCAGCAAACATGACTGAGGGACCATGTTTTTATCACATGAGAAACCTTTAATAATTCAGACAAAAAAATGGACTGAGAAAAATGAATAATAAACATTTGGTATCTTCATTGATATATTTGTAAAAGAAAGCTAAAAATGGACATAATATGAGCTTAAGGATAGTAATACAAATCTAACACAAATAGAAGAACAAGGTAAATTTTGTTGAGATATTTGATAAAACATCTTTTTACAATTTTTTAGACATACTTTGTGATGATGATTTGTACTTTGATTTCATCTGGGTATGATGTATATGTATTCATTAGCTAGTCCTTCTAGTGCATTGCTTTGCTATATTCTTTCTATTATCATTTGTTCTAGTCCCATTGCTAAAATAGCATATTCTTTTCTTGAGATATCTTAACACTAGGTGTTGAGACTTCTGAGGTGCTTTGTTGTAGTTTCTCACCTGCTACCCTGACACCATAAAGTAAATAAGTAAAGCTAAGATGTTGCTATGATTGGTTTAAAGTACTCTAAGAACTTTAGGGTATGACTTTGTAACTTCAGAACCTGAATATTTTACTGACTCCAAATTCACCAAACTGTAATTTCACAGTTGCTTAAAACTTTAAGGTACATCTTATTTCAGTCAATAAACTACTTAAGTAGATAGAAGAGCTATGATTTGTTGGTTGAAGGGTTTCAGTTATAGTAAAAGTCATTGTATTTCATTCTGAAATAAACTTTCATTCTCTGGATAATTAGATTTTGAATGAAAAGAAAATATCAAAACCCTGGGTTACTCTGGAGATGTACTTTTTCCAGTACTTTGTTATTATGGCCTCATGATGGCACCAAAGAGTAGGGAATTATTTTTTGAATTCCCGTTTACTTACTGAATTGCAATAAAAAAAATAAATAAAATGAGTAAAGGACAGTTAAATTTTCTAAGCTTTTCCTATAAAAAAGGTTGGAGGGGTTGCCCCGCTTTTGCCTATGTTCTGTTTGGTATAGATGGTTCTAGGTCCCTCCTAGACACTTTTTCTTTTTTCTCAAATTATTTTTGTCCCCTGTCCATGATCCCTTCTCCCAATTCATTTCCTCTGTTGTAGCAAGGCAGGTGCTGATGACAAAAAAAAAAAAAAAAAGAAAGAAAATTTGACTTGATTTCATCAGAACATAAACTGTATCTGAATGACTTTGAAAGACACACAATTAGCGGATGGCCAATAAGGAGACTAATGTGAAAGGAAATATACTTCATAAAATATAACAAAATGCCATTTCTGATGGTATTTTACTCATTTTCTAATTTTTTAGAGAATCAAAATTTTAAATCTAATTTGACACCATAATAACTCTTACTTAAGATTAATGGCAGCAATCTTGGCTGTTGTTGTCTATCTCTCGTTGGTAGATGAGACATAGTTAATGTGTGTGCTCCATGTGCTCCTTCATATATCACACTGAGAAGGAATGAAATAGATATAAAATGTGTCCTTTTTCCCTTCAAAGATGCTTATAACCCAGCTCTAGTGAGAAAACCTGTGTATGTTTGAAAATAACTGATAATAATGGTAACAATTGGAAGGTCTTGAACAATTGGAAATGAAAATAGTACAAAATGACCTTTGATTAAGAAGAAACTTAAAATGCTATATAATGGATTTTTCCTCCAAATGTAAAACAAAAACACATTTTTAATTTGGGTAAATTATGTTTGGTTACACAGCCTTCCTCAATCTGTGGAATATAAAGATTTTTTAACATGTTTTCTATTTTTTCCCAGTTATCATAATCTTTTGGGGTGGTACAAAGCATTATAAAAATAGTTTTTTTATAGCACCCAATCTTTTTTTTCTATTCTCTTTGGGATTTGGGGCCCTCACACCATATTATGTGCCGTGATTGCTGGTATCTTCTTCTACCTCCCATCACAGTCTCTCTTTTCCCTACAACAACCTCTGGTGAGAGGTATTTTCCTGCTTCACCAAAGAGCCCCCAGACCAGCTAGCTTAGATGGTGTTCCCTGCTTTTATGTAATGAGTATCACTCTCCAAAGTCACAGCAGTAAAAAAACATGTATTGCTGACATTGGTGTAAAATGACATAGTTCTTTGATCCTGCTTTCTTATCAAATCTTGCATTCGAAAACACATATTTTCTCTTTTGCTAAAAATCCCTGAGATCCTTGAGGCTGGGCAATTTGAAAAGCATGACTTGAGTCACTGTTATGGATTGACTTGATCTTTTAACTAGCTTTGCCTTTTAAGTTCCTTCTCCATTGGGCACTGTGCCTAGATAGCTAATGGATGGACCCTGTCCCTCAATAGTCTGGATACCTTTGTTTTAGAGGTTTTTGTATGTTAGCTCTTAGCATCTAAATTACCATGTTTATGAGGGTTATTAACATTCTCTTTAAAATAAATCCTTAGTAGGATCAGTTTGCCAACTATATATATATATTTATTCTTATATATTACTCTTAGTGTGTTCATCTAGCTTAGTCCTTTACTCTTCATTTTCTATTTCATTGGAAATAATCTATAGCTTCAGATTATTAGTAAAATAACACAACACAGAACAATTTTACACATTAAAATATTTTCTTTTTAAGGTCACTCTTATTTTAACAAGAAATGTAAAAGAATTTTTTGAAGACATTTTTATAGTGGGCTGACTTTTGACATAGACATGAGGATATATTCTTGCAAAATATTTGTTTTATAATATGTTTTTAACAAATACCTTTTAAATTCAAAGCCCTCATGATCCATAAGCATGGAATAACAGTGATATACATCATAATTGCATTGGACTGAATTGCTTAGCAAGCTATGCATTCAGTGTTAGATGTTGAAAATGCACCTAAAAAATGGTAGTGTTTCCATGAAAACAGAATAATCCTGGAATTTTTTCAAGGGTACCCCCAGCCCAGAGACAAGGACTTTGAGTGACCTTGTCTACTTTTCTGCTTTAAATGACTTCCATCATCTCCAGCGTGCTTATAATCATGCCAATTCAGAAAATATTAAACCTATAAAAGGGTAATGTAGGTATAGGTATAAGATTCTTACAATTTTATTTAGTCACTTTCACCTTTATCAGCTTCTGAAAATGGAAAGTTTTTGCTGGAATTACATTAAAATTAAGTTACATAATTGTAGAAACTGATAGATACGGTTCTTAAAACTCATTTGAATACACTGTCTTCCAGATGGGCAAAATCATACATGGATTTTGAAATTTGAAACTGAAATAATACTATTAGTTGTATTGGTACCCCTCTTCTTCAGTTAAAGAAATTGAGGAACAGAAAGGTTAATTACTCGAAGCATGACTAGAATCTGAGACTTTTAGATAATTGTTGAGTATTTTTTGTTTTTGTCTGCGTTTTTTTCTGCAGAAAAATAAAACCAACATTTTTATCTGCTGGATGAAAAGAAGGAAGGCCTTGAGTTCAGAAACATAAAATCTCATTTTGTATTATTCTAAGTATATGCAGTTTTTCTTCTAAAATCTCCATTTCTTCCTCAAAGATGGAAAATACTAAGATATACTGTTTTTTTGTTGTTTAGCAGCCTGCACCTTTATCTATTATAGAAGCAAAAAAATACTATTAGCAACTTATTGATGCATTTATAACTGCCAGAATATTATTTTATTTCATTTCTCCAACATTATATTTATAGGAGCAAAACAAGTATGTGTATGTATATATACATATACACATGTATATACACATATAAAACATAGCCACACATACATACATACACATGCACACACATGATATAAGTGCATACAAAATATGCACATGCATGAAATCTCTGTTGTTAGCAACATTACACGTGTACTTAGAACTTATAATATTTTTAGGTTCTCAAAACAATATCTGGCATATTGTAAGCATTACATACATACATCCTTTTTGCAATCATGATGTAGCCTATAATCAAACTAGATTTCAGATCCATGAAGAACAATACAAACACATAGGCCTATTGTGCTTTTAAAAATATACATTTATTTTCTATACAAAAGGATAAAAATGTCTCCACCATGGCTAGAACATTTCTGAAAACATTTCATGTCTACCAGTCAGTAAATAATAAGTGCTAACTGAGAGGTATGGAAAATAGGTCTTGTGGAAGTTTGGAAGAAGGAAAGATTGCTTCCAGATGAAATGGTCAGGGAATGCTTCACAGGAGGTAGGGTTTGAGCTACACTTTGAAAAATGGGCAGGATTTGGATAAACAGAGCAAGGAGGGTTGGATTGAGAGGAGTTATAACAGGAGGAAAATGGAAAGGCAGAACTTAATGGTCATCTTTCTCTGCCTTGGGTAGATAAAGGAGATAAATATACTTACACATAAAGCAAAAAGGGAAAACTCCTTTGTCTCTTTCAGTGACTTTTGAACTTGCTTTCACTATTACTGTGCATGTCAAAACAAGGCTCCCTGGAAAAGTCTCCCTTCTGTTATGCTCTTTTTGATACATCAATATATATATCTGTTGCTAACAAAATAATACATTTCCATAATTATGATACTAGTTTGTATTTACAATGTCAAAACAAAAGCAAGTAGGTTTGTATGTGTACGTGTGTGTGCTGTTCTTTAAGCATGGGTATCTCTAATTCATAAAGAAACAAGGAAACTGGGGTCTTTTCTTCTGTCCTGAGTACGGAGAAATATATTGTCTCTATACCAGCACAATAACGATTGAAGTACATACAGCTGAGCAGTGGAAGATGCAAAGCATGTCATGTTTAATAAACCATGAAAATCAGGCCACTTTTAGATTTAAGGCTAAGCATAGTAGAGTATTTAATCCCAGTTTGGATCTTAGCTGTCCTGTGTTCAGGTAGTTTAAAGCCACTTTCATCATAGGTCTTAGAATAGCTAGGACTTTTTACAGTTTAGCTAAAATTTAGCTTTATTATTTAAGTGATCTTAAACATGATTTATGTTGTATGTCTATTAATTAGGGTGGCTACAGAGACATATGTCTCCTCAGAAAACAAAGCTCTATGCTCCATCCTCAAACAGCTCTGTTACCCTTATGACCTTAACTGGCAAAAGACACACTCTTGTGTATACTGGCTAATGAAATGTATGTGACAATTAAATTCATTAGTATGGTGTATATTCACAGAATCTTAACCTAAGGAAAATGAAATTAGGAACAAACGTCTGCTGGGAAAAAAATCTTATAAATGTACATCCAAGCTGAAAAGAAATGATTTGGGGATTTTGTGCTGCTCAGGATTATCTGCATCAGTGAGCTTTTCTATTTCTTATAACTGAGGATTGACTTAGTTTGTCTCCTACAAGCCTACCCCAGCTGCAGGGATATTTAGCAATTATGATAGATTTAGGTTATCTGTCAATGCAAATCCCTGAATCAGATATGTATACAAATAAAAGTATTTTGTTTCTTTACTTTATTTGATCAAAGTGGCTTTGAAACATACTTAAGGTGAATTTGGGGTTAATATATAAAGAGAATGCTTTAGCAAATACCAGATTGGTGAAAATTAGCCAGATTTCACTTTCTCTAAATAATGTAGCCTCCTCTGTTAATATATACCAGTTCAATCTACAATATTTATTACACCCTTTTTGTGAGCAAAGTCCTGTGATTGCATCACCTGAAGAGTTATTTAGATGTGATTAAAGGCTAAGATTTCAGCTGGACAAGCCCACAATGCTTGTGGCTCCACTTTGCACCTTAAAACTTGCACTTGCACCTGCAAGAGGCTAAAATGAATCACAAGTCAGCACATGTGTGTTCCATTATTCATTTTTTATGAGCAGATGTGGGTGATATAGGCAAAACTAGATGCATCTTTAATTGAGAAAACCTGTGGAAAAGCTATCCCTAAATCTCTCCCAGGGAATTGATTTAGAACACGACAACTGTGATTTGGAAACTACGAGTCAGACCCAAATGTTGACCAGACAACCTAAACTTGAACATAGGCTGTCAGAAATGAATATTAAGGACATTAATCCTCATGATTTCCTTTCTTTCAAAATTTCTCTTTGAATAATGCCGTGTCCACTGGTTTTTTTAAATGTTCACTCTAAAAATAATATAAACCATCAGGATTAAAGACATAAAACTCAGTGGCATTTATTTATAGAAAAATAAATTGGGTCCTAAACTTACTTAACCATGCTTTATTCACACAGAAAAAATCTTAGAATTGTGTAATTAAAAGATAGTTTGTTTCATTTACACTAACACATATTTGAATATTTATTCTATAGAAGATACTGTACTACTCTAGTTGTTAGTTATGAGCAGTGAAGGCAAAAGTGAATGAGACACAGATCTTAACTTAAAGATATACATATTTCAGAAGAGCCAGAGAGGAGAAATCTTTAAAAAATATTTTTGTGGACAACTTTGGGAATGGAATGATAACATGATAAAAATGGAGGAAATAGTAAGGATGACATATTTACAAATTGGTCATGGACAGTGGGGCTGGGGAGTATGGGAATGCAAAGCATAGATAAAAAGCCAAGTGAAATTGTGTTGAGCACTATGGAGGTAGAACACAAGGAAAACCTTATCAGAATCATTATTGGTTTGATGATGCAAGACTCAGCACTGCCTCCTGCCATTAAGCATGTTCTCTTAGTTTAAGACTTCAAGAATTATTCTGACTTAGAAGTGGGGCAGCATCATTGACCAAACGTTCAACTCTGTAATTGGTTGCAGCCTTAACTTGACTTGTCTTATCTCCCATCTATTGATTACTTATTACCCTTCCTATCACCTGAATATATCATATCATCCTACATCCTGTTCACCTGATTATGTCTTTATCTATAGATTCCTTTATGTGCGGAGAACAACTTCTTAGTGATTGGGTATCACTTCTTTCCATCTTCCTAACATTTCACATGAGTTGTGCATGGAAAAGACATTTGACAACTGTTAAATATATAGTAGAAAAATGTGATATGATAATTTTATAGTACTTTGTAAGGAAGATGGATTCACATGACAAATGGGAGGATCTTTTATTTGCTGCCTTTTTGTCAACTTGTAGACAATATAAATGATGACTGTAGGATATGATATACTAGAAGAGATAAATTAATCCACATTTGAAAAAAAAAGAAAGAAGTAAATGGGCCAAGGTGAAAGTACAGCACATTGCAGGAAGGGGATGAGAAGCATCAGGGAGAGACTTTAACAGAGAGAGGAGCTGGATGCTATGGACTGAATGTGTAAAAAACATAGGATTTTGAAGTAAATTTTATGCCCTGAGTTATAGAAAGATATTGTACTAATTCTTTTAAGAATATTTAATAAAATACTCTTTTGTCTGAGGAATCTAGTAGAGGTTTGTTGAAATTGTGGGGACTGAGGAGAAAGGCTGAGTCCTGGTCATGGAGGCAAGAAGAGAAACTTCCTGTAGGATGCAACTGCCTAAGGTTAGAAAGGAGTGTTAGAAAGGAATATAGGTGAAAATAACAGGAAAGAAAATAGGTGTTTTGTCACTGTGGCAAAACACCAGTGTAGCAAGATAAGGAGGAGAAACCATCACCAAGGCAAGTCAGAGCAGGGACAAGGCTCAGTAGTGCCATGGAGAAAGCCACAAAGCTCTAGTTCATCATTCAAACTCTATGAGAATCATTGTATCTAAAATGGAAAATCTGACTGCTGGGATTATACCCTAAGAGCCCTGAAACACCTATTCAAAAGAACCATTGCACCCCAGTGTTCATAGCAGCACAGTTTACAATAGCCAAGTGCTGGAAGCAACCTAAGTGCCCACCAGTAAATGAGTGGATCAAAACTAAAACTGTGGTACATTTACACAAGAGAATAATATGGAGCAGAAAGAAAGAAGGAACTCCAGCCTTTCACAACAGCATGGATGGAATGGAGAACACTTTGCTAAGTGAAATAAGCCAGGTGGTGAAAGATAAACACCTTGTGATCTCATCTGTAAGTGAAACGTAATGAACAAAACAAGCAAGCAAGCAGGAAAAATATAACTAGAGACATTGAAAGAAAGAATAAACTAACAGTAACCAGAGGGGAGAGGTGAAGGGGATAATGGGGGAAAGAAGGGGAAGGGTCATCAAGGAATATGTATAAAGGTTCCATGGACAAAGTGAAAGAGGGGAAGGGTTGAGGGTGGGATTAGGGAAAGTAGTGGTGGGAATATGGGGACAACTGTATTTGAACAACAATAAAAAACATTAAAAATAAAATGTAAAATTTGAGATACTAAAAGGTTAAATATATTAAAATATGTGAAAATACAAAACATAGGTGCTTAGAACATAGTAGATGCTCAAATAATGTTTATTTTTTTCCTGAAACTTCATCTCTTCAGAAAGTTGCTGGAATTTTTATTCATGTCTAAACACTAAGAAGGTAAAGAGAGTGAGGATACCTACTGCAAAGCTAACTTTTAAAATGGAAAATTGGTTTTTAATAGGAGAATATTGGAGACCATGTGAAAAGGGTTGTATCATCTTAAAGTTCCTAGTTCTTAGTGAATGGAAATGTTGGTTATAATCAGACATGTGCCTGAAATATTGTAAAAGGAGGGTTCAAATTCTTCAAAGTGAAGTAGTTCTCAGGCAACACAAGCCTGTGGAAAGGGTCATGGTACTAGATCATCACCACCATCATCATCATCCTATTGCTTTTTGGCAATGGCTTTAAAATTATCAGCTCTCCCAACTCTGGCTTGTCTCTTGGATTTTGGGGTGGTAGAAGGTTGATCCAATACTGTCTTGATTATTTTAACTATACTGAGTGACATGGTGGCTACAGTTTCATAAATGCTCAACATATTCCAATCAACTTTGCCATCACTAAAGATCACCTTTGCTGAAATTATCTGGCATTAAATCCCTCTTTGCTGACCACAAGGAAACAGCCCTTGTCAGAGACTGGAATGCAGTCACAAGGCTAGGACACGTCAGTATTACTTTAATGGTCCTTTTATCTATCTCCCCCAGGACTAATAGGATTAGAAAGTAGACTGAACACCACAGAGCTCATCCGACCTACACAGTTTCTTCCAGGAAAATGCTTTATTCTTGTTTCCAGACACTCACAGTTGCATAAGATTATTTCACTTAAGTCATATCATGTCTAAGCTTCCACCCTAACAGATTTGATCCCATTGTTTGACCTGCTAAAAGGGAGGATGAGTTAAGAAGACTGGGAGACTCCCAGAAATCACTTCAGACTCTACAATTACAACTGATCCAAATGAAAAAGGAAACAAGGGAGATAATATATAGAAATAGCTGCACAAGGAGCAATTTACTAAGACATAATTCTAAAAGTATTGGTAGGAAGATGGACTGGGTAACATTGAGCTAAGGATGTACATTAGAGTAACAGTAGGATGCATGTTACAGTAACAACAATATAAGGTGCACCATGAGAAGTGCAATGAGAAAAACATATAAACAACAAAAAAGGTGTAGAAGAAAGGTATAGACTCCAAAAAGGCTTTTTTAATTTCTGTTTTTGTTATTTTGTTCAAGGCATGACTATGTAGTGAAGCCAGAGAGGAAATGCTTAGTTAACAAAAGTAGATGTGCTCAACAGTTTTCTCCCCCCACCCACACACATCAAAGGGGATAGGTTTTAGATAAGGAAGTTTAGAATAAGAAATTTCAGCCCTGGGTGGCATGGCTCAGTTGGTTGGGCATTATCCCACCAGCTGAAAGATTGCTAGTAGGTAGCTGATTTGATTCATGGTCAGGGCACATGTCTGGGTTGGGGGGCTCTGTGCTCCATCCCCAGCCAGAATGCTTGCAGAAAGTCAACTAGCAGATGTTTCTCTCTCACATTGATGTTTCTCTCCCTCTCTTTTGTCCTCCTTCCCCTCTTTCTAAAAATAAAATTAAAATATTAAAATAAGAAATATCAAATCATGGTTGAGTGAAAAAACTTGAGACTACTTAGCAGCTCTTCCACCTAAGAGACTAAGCAATCAAAGCTCAGCTACTATAAAGACTTACATATGCACTTGAAATTTTCTCAGTGATCTCTGAGCAACTAAAAATATGGAAAGAGATGAAACAGGCACCTGCTGTCCCCATTTTCAAGGGAAAACTGAAGTCTGCAATGTGTAAATCAATAAGCATGATTTCAGTGCTGGGCAAAATTCTAGGATGGTTTATCATATAGGTCATTTTTAGAACGTTAAGATTTAGAGCACTGCTTGCCTGAATTCATTATGTGCTATATTCTGTGTTAGCCTCAATATTTTGATACGTTAGATAGATGATATTCAATAATATATAGACATAGTCTTTAGATGTTAACAAGGAATTTGAATAAGTTTCTCATCATAGTGTGAAAGAAAATGGAGAATGATGGCTCTGTAATAGGAAATAACATGATAAATATGTACTTTCTTGAAACATTTATATAGAATGGGCTGGGTCACAATTGTCTTGAGGACAGGAAGTATCTTTTGTTTACCTTGATACACAAGCATGGACCACAGAGTATATGCTCCAAAAATGTTAATTTATGACTGAATAAGAGAATAAATAGTGAAAATATTCATTCATTATTGGTTGGTTTTAGGCATTTTTGTTTTTCTATTTTTTATTAGTTTTTAATCCTCACTTGACATTTTTCATTGCTGAGAGAGAGAGAGAGAGGAGAAACATAGATGTGAGAAACATCAACTGGTTGCCTTTGCCTTCTCGTATGCACCTCAGCTGGGGATTGAACACTGAACGTGGGTATATGCCTTGACTGGGAATCAAACCTGCAACCATTCAGTCTGTGGGACAACACTCCAGAGAACTGAACCACACTGGCCAGGGCTATCTGAATATTTTAAAATAGAAATTGACTGCTAACAGAAGCCTTGCAAGGTGGCTTTGGTTAAGGGTCCATGGATACTTCTGGATTAAATAATCACTGGCAGTGATTAGGTTGATGCCAATCTACTTTTTATTTTGAAACACACTAATGATTATTATCAGCTGGACTGAGACATTTGTGTCAACATTGTAGGTAATTATATCTTTAAGGCACAGAAAGTAGAAGCTCAATGATTGTTATGCTCTTTTAAAATATTTTGAATATGCCCAGGTCCCTTGCAGAACCACCTTACATCACAAAAAGCTAAAAGTTTTTGAGATATTGTCTCTACAATTGCCATTATCTTCTGTATGTGATGTGACTAACTTGAGGTTGCATATTTAATGAGCTTGAAATACTTTAATTTAATATACTAGTTTCATTTTGCAGTGAGCAAGGAAACTTTGACCTTAGAATGAATAGGTCGGAGTTGGCAAGAATTGTGCATGGTGGTTTTGGGATGCAGATTTCAGCTAATGGACCATGTAATTAAGATGACCAATTGCTAATGCAGTTGGAGAAATTCCAAGAACTCTGATATAAAGCCTACCAATTACAGTGCATTTCCCACTACTATCCAAAGAGATTAATAATACTTTTCATTGGCTTTATTGAAATTGTTCAACAAATTTAAGAATATTTCAATTCATAATGGAAGAAATGGTATTATATCTACTTGCACGGTAAAGCACAGGAAATGAGAGATACATAGCTCATCTCTAAATATGTATAAATAGTTCTATCTGGTACTTCTTTATTTAATAGTACTTTCATAATTATATTTTATCTCACTGATATTAATGGCATAGAAATTAATTCACAATATATTGATCTTTTGTGAAGGATTAATAGTATAAATAGAGATGAAAGGCAGGAGATAACATACACAGATGAGTTCATTTTTTTAGATGTACAGTTTCAGTAAGTAATTAAAGAGATTTTCTCATAATTAGAACATTTTCTTCCCCTTTATTTTCATTGTTAGATCTTTCCTGGGTGCTCTATAGATGTTTTTGGAACTAGATTGAATTATCAATAAAACAGTTATAGTAAAATTTTATTTTGTTAGGCATAGTTCCAATATTGACGTAAAATAGAAGTGTTTTAAGTCTCCAGTGCTAGGCATTGTATATGATATTTAATTTTGACTCAAAGTATGATAATTGAAAGAATAAATAAATCCTGTATTCTTCAATTAGCTATAATTTGAAGCTATTTCTTTTGATAACATTGTATAACTCTAAAAGAAGATTAAAATACATTTAGAGGAATGTCAAGATTTATAATATCTGGGTGGTCAGAAGTTGATATTTATATTTTATTTTATATTATCATCTGTATTTTTCTATATGTTTAAAGTATGTAGAAACTTCTAAAATATTTATGTGTTATTTTTGTATTTTTTGAATATGAACAGTTATATAGTAATTGTTAAATAAATATCTTTGTGTTTGTACAGTATTAAGTGGTGGGAATATAGCTATGTGTAAAAGCATACACAGATTGGTTTCCTTCAAGTTTTTCCTTGAAAAACTTATGGGCATCAACCAAAATAAAATAAACATATTTAAAAATCCATAGCTGAGTTCTCAAGAGAGTAAAGGACATCTTCAAGTTCTGCCGCTTTCCCTTAAAACACAGAGGATTTAAAAGTGAAATCAAAATTACAAGACAATGTGAAATTGGGAGCATTTCTTGGGGCATGCAGAGGGAACACCTGATAAAGCACCCAACTGGAATTTGGGGGGAATAATAGCTAAATGGAGATCAAGATATTAGGTCCTGGGCTTGTAAACTAGGGGAAGTCAGGAGAATTTTCATAAAATCTTGTTTCTCCAAAGAGATATACCCTCAGTGATAGGGCAGGATGGAAGAATCTGCTGGCCAGATATGGGAACACATGAAAATATGTTTGTTTTGGCCACCACAGAGATAGATAGGGTAGCAAAGTGGATCCTTGGATGTGTGCCATAGTCTTGCCTCACTCCACCCTAATCCTTGGCTTCTGCTTTATATTACCTGGGTGGTCAGGGAATTGGGAAGCTGAGAGGTGAAATCACAGTGCTCTCAACTTGTTGAGATGTCTTGTCTGTGGCAATAGACTACAAACTTCCTCTCTGGAGGAATCGTCCTTAACCCAGACCCTTCATATTTTTCCATAGACTAAATTCAACCAAATACAAGCATACAGCTTTAAAAAAATCAATACATTCAGTAGAAAACAACTAACAAATTTGAACCCCATGGACATCAGGTATTGAAATCATTGCTTATAGAATATAAAATAAGAAAGGATAAAATATACATTTAAAAAAGTGACCAAAGTATAAGAAGATATAAAAAAATCAAATAGAGCTGAAAAAGAATGAACTGGAATTTTTTATTAGTCTAGAGATTAATGATTTGTATTAGACTGGGCTGTGCCATAGCAAAATGCAACCCTAAAAACAAATGTTCCTTTTTCTCATTTAATGTCAGCCAAGAATCAGTTGACTTTCTACGGTAATTATCTTCAATGAAGCAACTTAGATTAGATATCCAGGTTGACTGAATGCCATGCTCTGCTATATAAGGTCCTCTTTTCAGCTAAGGCTAAGGGCCAGCTGAGGCATAGCAGGCAGGACCATCTGAGATTCTTCTTGGAAGTGACTCATATCATATGGGTTGAGAAATGTGGCGGAACACAGAATATATTCCTTCTCTACATTCCTAGAAAAGAAAAATATAATCATTTAAATCAAAACCCTCATTTGATGGGATAAATGTAAGACTTAGCAGGAAAGATAAATCATAAGCTGGAAGATCAATTATAAATTAAAGTATTAACTTACTAATGTATTAAATAATATATTACCATGTATAAATTAATAATAAGGTAAATTAAGTAAATGTACCCCAGAGATGCTACCCTCTTAACAACTTAACATACAGCAGTGTTAGCTGTAGTCATCATATTATACATTACATCCCTTGTACTTATTTATCTTAGAACTGAGAATTTGTATCTTGACCTTCCTTTAATTTTCTCCCCCAACCACACAGGCCCTGCACTTGTAGTAATCACAATTCTGATTTCTTGTTCTGGGTTTGGGTTTTTGTTTTTTAAATTCCCTATAGATGTGAGATCATATAGTATTTCTCCTCCTCTGTCTGACTTATTTTACTTAGTGTAATGCTTTCAAGATCTATCCATGTTGTTACAAATGGTAGAATTTTCTTGTTATTTTATGGCTAAATAATATTCCATTACCCAACTTTGTTACCCATTCATCTACTGATGGTTACTTAGATTGTTCTCATGTCTTGGCTATTATAAATTGTACTATGATATAGGAGTATACATAACTTTTCAAGTTAGTGTCTTTGTTCCTTTGGATATAGTCCCAGAAATGGAGTTGTTGGATCATATGTAGTTCTTTGTTTTTTGTTTTGAACATTTATTACTTATTTTTAGTGTAACTTATTTAAAGTTTGTATAATTTATTTTTAAATGACATTTTATTGATTATGCTATTACAGTTGTTCCAATTACTCCCTCCACCCAGTCCCCAACACTCCTTCAGGCAAATTCCACAATGTCATCCATGTCCATGGCTCATGCATATGTGTTCTTTGGCTACTCTATTTCCTATGCTGTCCTTTGCACCTCCACGACTATTGTGTAACTACCAATCTGTACTTGTTAGTCCTTCGCCCTTTTCACCCTTCCCCCCAATATCCCTCCCATATGGTTGCATTTTTATGGCAACCATAAAAATGTTCTCTGTATCTGTGATTGTTTCTGTTCGGCTTGTTTGTTTATTTTGTTTTTTGGATTCAGTTGTTGAGATATATATATTGTTGCCATTGTATTGTTCATGTTTTTGATTTTCTACTTTTCTTAAAGAAGTTCTTTTAACATTTCATATAATGCTGGTTTGTAATGATGAATGCCTTTAGTTTTTTCTTGTCTGGGAAGCATTTTATCTATGGTCCATTCTAAATGATAGCTTTACTGCATAGAGTAATTTTGGCTGTAGGTTCTTGATTTTCATCTCTTTGAATATTTGTTGCCTGCAATCCCTTCTGGCCTGCAATGTTTCTTTTGAGAAATCAGCTGACAGTCATATGGGGGCTCCTTTGTAGGTAACTAACTGCTTTTTTCTTGCTGCTTTTAGGATTCTCTATTTGTCTTTAACTTTTGACATTTTAATTATAATGTGTCTGGGTGTGGGCCTCTTTAGATTCATCTTGTTTGGAACTCTCTGCACTTCCTGGACTTGTATGTCTACTTGCATTACCAAGTTAGGGAAGTTTTCTGTCATTATATTTTCAAATAGATTTACAATTTCTTTCTCTGTCTCTTCTCCTTCTGGAGCCCCATGATGCCATGTTAGCATGCTTGAAGTTGTCCCAGAAGCTCCTTATACTATCCTCACTGTTTTGGATTCTTTTTTCTTCTTTCTTTCTGTTCTGATTGGGTATTTTTTGATTTCTTATATTCCAAAACACTGATTTGATTCTTGGCTTTATTCACTTTACTGTTTCTTCCCTGTAAATAGTTCTGCATTTTAATTAGTGTATCCTTCATTTCTTACTGGTACATTTTTATGGTTCCAATACCCTTTTTCATGCTGTTGAAGTTCTCACTAAGTTCACTGAGCATCCTTATAACCAGTGTTTTAAACTCTGCATCTAGTAGCTTGCTTGTGTCTCCATTTTGTTTTAGTTCTTTTTTCTGTTCTTTCATTTTCACCATATTTCTTTGTCTTCTCATGTTGACAGTCTCCTTATATTTGTTTCTATGTATTAGGTAGAGCTCATATCTCCCAGACTTTGCAGAGTGGGCTAATGTAGTAGGTGTCCTGTAGGGTCCAGTGGAACAGCTTCCCCTATTACCTGAGCTGGGTACTCTAGTTGCTCCCATTGTGTGGGCTGTGTATACCCTCCTTTTGTAGCTGAACCTTGTTTGCTGTTAGCACGTCCACAGTCATCCACCACCAGTGTTTTGTCTGGGGTCACACAATGTAAACCACAAAGTGATCTGCAGATGGCTGCTACTTGTACTGGACTTGGAGGTGCCCAGGTGAGACCAAGTTGTGGAACAAGACCAGCTGCTGCTATTTCCAGGTGTGGGGCAACTTAGTGAGAGGTACAGGACTCACTGATACCAGATGCAGCTAGTTTGAGATAATTTAGGAAAATCTGAAGCATAGGCCAAGACAAGCCATTCATGTGAAAAAGCTACTGGAAACAGCTTGGGTGGTACCAAAAGTTGGATGAGGCAGAGCCTCAGGGAATCACATAGGTGGGGTAAACAGTGTGAGCAATGTTCTTGGAGTCTCAGATATGGTGCCTGCCTGCCCTCTCTGTGTCTCTGTGGGTGGAGGGCTCAGAAAAGGGACAGTGGCCTCTGCTAGCAACTCTCTCTGGGAGAAAGCTGCCCCCCAATACTTGCCCTAACACAGGGCAATTCCATTCCTCTCCATAAGTCTCTGATGCCTTTTAATCTGGTGCTTCCTGCCGGAGGTCAGAGGTAGTAAGCCCAAGTAAGTTTGTGTGTGGGCCCTTTAAGAGGAACTGCCAGGAAGTCCAGCAGTTTTTGTCTTCCACAGCCTAAATCCCTGCTGGATTTTACAGCCGGAATTTATGGAGACTTCTCTTTGTGGCACTGAAACCCTGGGCTGGGGGTTTGGTGTGGGGCTGAGACTCTTTGCTACTTAGATTCCCCTCTCAATTTTTATCTGCTATACATGGGTGTGGGGCCAGCCTGTCCCACGTCCCCCCCCACCCACATCTACCAGTCATGGTGTAGTTTCTTTTTTAATTCCATAGTTGTAGGATTTCCAGTCACCTTGGTTTCTAATATTTCTGAATAATGGCTGTTCTATAGTGTAGTTGTAATGTTGATGTGGTCGTGCAAGAAAGTGAGCTGTGTTTACTTACACCACCATCTTGACCCCTCTCTAAGTTTGTATATCTGTAGTTCTATTTTGAAATTTTTTGAGGATCCTCCATGCTGTTTTCCATAGTGGCTGCACTTCCTTATCACCTCACCAACATTACAGAAGTGTTTCCTTTTCTTCACATCCCTTCCAGTGTTTGTTAGTTGTTGTCTTTTTGATGATGGTCATTCTCACAGGTACGAGATGATATCATTGTATTTTAAATTTATGTTTCCATAATGATTAGTGATATTGAGCATCTTTTCGTGTAATGTTGTCCATTCTTACATCTTTGGAGAAGTGTTTCTTTAGATCCTTTGCCCATTTTTAGTTGGGGTATTTGATTATATATTGTTTGCTATATATGAGTTCATTATATAGACTGGATTTAGCTCTTTATCAGATCTATGGCTTATATTTTTTCCCCATTCCATAGGCTGTTTGTTTACTTTGTTGATAGTTTCTTTTGCTGAGCAGAAGGTTTTTACTTGATGTAGTCACACCTGTTTATTTTTTATTTTATTGGGAAGGTTTATGACTTCCGCTACAGTAGTAAGGCAAAAGGTACAACATTTTGTGGGGTTGAGGTGTGGGAGGGTTATTTTGAGAAGGTGAGAAAGTTTTTACCTGATGGTTCTTATCTGCTGCATGAAGTGGTTGAGCTTCTTTGCTGCATCTGAGGAAGGAAGAGGGAAAGGATAGGGGCATGAAAAGAGGTTAAGGGATTGAAACAGCTGTGGTGAGGAATGAATGAAAGACCTTAAAATAAACACATGCAGAACCCAAATTATTCCTACAGCAGCCCTTCTGACAAAACTCTGTTCCCAAGGTACTGCCCATCTTTATACTCTCCTCCAAAATCAAGTTCTTGGAAAGAACAGACTGTACTTCTTGCTCTGTCTTCTGTTTTCTCTTTCCTTTATCGTCTATTTCACCAAACCTTCTTTACTGAGCCATGACTGACCTGTTTAGGCAAAATAGCAATGGACTCACTTCAGTTTTTACATTAAATGTCACTATTAGACGCTGTTCTTTGAACTCATCCTACTCTTTTCTTTCAAAGACTGCTGTTCTTTGCTCATCTTCTTTCTTTAGTCACTGATTCTCATTACTGTTCAATTACTGGCATTTAAAATATTGACTGGTGGTAATGTTCTGCTCTGAGACATTGCCATTCTGTCCTCACCTCTTATCCCCTATCCCTCCCCTCCCCTCTCCATGTTAGGTATTTTTAAAACTCAACTTACTTATAAAAATTGGAGAATTCCTTTTTTACTTTTCTTGATTCTTTACAATCCTATGAATAAAACCATTGCTAATAATTCTGTGATTTGAAATTTCTTCTCATAAAATGAATTTTTGCTGAAAATGAATCTCTTGTTTTCTAGAGCTCTTAAATTACTGGGCACTTCTGTTTATGTGATGAATTACATTTACTGATTTGTGAATATTGAGCCATCCTTGCATCCCTGGGATGAATCCCACTTGGTCATGATGTATGATCTTTCTAATGAATTGCTGAATGCGGTTTGCTAATACTTTGTTGAGGATTTTAACATCTATGTTCATCAGTGATATTGGCCTGAAGGTTTCTTTCTTTGTTGTGTCTTTATCTGGTTTTGGCACTAGTATGATGTTGGTCTCATAAAAAGAGTTAGGGAGTCTTCCATCTTTTTGGATTTTTTGGAATAGTCTGTGAAGGATAGGGGTTAGCTCTTCCTTAAATGTTTTGTAGAAATCTCCTGTGAATCCAACCATTCCTGGACTTTTGTGTGTCAGGAGTTTTTTGATTACTGCTTCAATTTCATTTGCTGTTATTGGTCTGTTCAGGCTTTCTGTTTCTTCTTCATTGAGTTTTGCAAGATTATATTTTTCTAGGAATTTGTCCATTTCACCTAGGCTTTCAAATTTCTTGGCATACAGTTCTTCATAGTAATTTCTTACAATCCTTTCTATTTCTGTGGTATCCATTGTAATCTCTCCTCTTTCATTTCCGATTGTGTTTATTTGGATCATCTCTCTTTTTTTCTTGATGAGTCTGCTTAAAGGCTTGTCAATTTTGTTTATTTTTTCAAAGAACCAGCTCCTGGATTTGTTGATCCTTAGAATTGTGCTTTTAGTCTCCATGTCATTTAATTCTGCTCTGATCTTGGTTATTTCCTTCCTTCTACTTCATCATATCAATCGATGCAGAAAAAGTATTTGATAAGGTACAGTACCCATTTATGATTAAAACACTTAGCAAAATGGGAATAGAGGGAGCATTCCTCAACATAATAAAGGCTATATATGACAGACCTACAGCCCACATCATACTCAACGGGCAAAAACTAAAATCTTTTCCACTGAGATCAGGAACAAGACAAGGATGATTACTTTCATCACT
>CM052544.1:68888653-68903799 GCA_028533065.1 Trachops cirrhosus
TACAGGCAAGAAGGGGCTGGAAAGAAGTATTCCAAGTCATGAAGGGCAAGGACCTCCATCCCAGATTGCTCTATCCAGCAAAGCTTTCATTTAGAATGGAAGGGCAGATAAAGTGCTTCTCAGATAAGGTCAAGTTAAAGGCGTTCATCACCACTAAACCCTTATTTTATGAAATGTTAAAGGGACTTACCTAAGAAAAAGAAGATAAAAAAACATGTATAGTCAAATGACAGCAAACTCACAATTATGAACAACCACACCTAAAACAAAAACAAAAACAAAAACAAACTAAGCAAACAACTAGAACAGGAACAGAACCACAGAAATGGAGATCATATGGAGGGTTAGCAACAGGGGAGTGGGAGGAGGAGAGAGGGTGAAAAGGTACACAGAATAAGTAGCAAAGATGGTAGATAGAAAATAGACAGGAGAAGGGCAAGAATAGTATGGGAAATGTAGAAGCTAAAGAACTTCTGACACATGGACATGAACTAAAGTGGGGGAATGTGGGTGGGAGAGGGTGTTCAGGGTGGAGGGGAATGAAGGGGGGTAATGGGAGAACTGTAATAGCATAATCAATAAAATATATTAATTAAAAAATTTTAAATAAAAAGCAAAAAAAGGAAAAAAAATATTATGGCATTGAATGACACACTATATCAAATAGACTTAGTTGATAGCTGCAGAACATTTCATCTCAAAAAAGAAACTATACATTCTTTTCAAATTCACAGAGATCATTTTCAACATTAAATCACATGATAGGACACAAAACAAGCCTTAACAAATTCAGAAAATTGAAATCATATAAAGCATCTTCTCAGATCATAATGGCTCAAAATTAGAAACGAATGCAAGGAAAAGACTCAAAAATATTCAAATGCATGGAGACTGAATATCATGTTATTAAATAATGAATGAGTTAACAATGAGAACAAGAAAGAAATCAAAAAGTACCTGGAAACGAATGAATATGAGCCCACAACAACTGAAAACCTATGGGACACAGAGAAGACATTCCTGAGAGGGAACTTCATAGCAATATAGGCCTACCTAAAAAAGATAGGAAAATCTCAAATAAACAACTTAACCCTATATCTGAAAGAACCAGAGGAAGAACAAACAGAGCCCAGAGCAAGTAGAAGGAAGGAAATAATTAAGATCAGAGCAGAATTAAATAATATAGATACTAAAAAACAATCAATGAATCCAGGAGTTGGTTCTTAGAAAATTTAAACAAAATTTACAAACCTTTAACCAGATTCATCAAAAAAGGGTGGGGGGCATAGGACCCAAATAAATAAAATCAGAAATGAAAGAGGAAAAGTAACAGCTGATAACACAGAAATACAAAGGATTGCTTGTAAGAAATTACTATGAGCATTTATATACCAAGAATTTGGACAACCTACATAAAATCAACAAATTTCTAGAAGCATGCAATTGCCCAAAACTGAATCAAAAAGGAGCAGAAAGCCTGAACAGACCAATAACAACTAGCGAAATTGAAGCAGTAAACAAAACATTTACAGCACACAAAAGTCCTGGGTTGAATGGCTTCACATGTGAATTTTCACAAACATTCAAAGAAGAGCTAACACCTATCCTTCTCAAACTATTTCAAAAAATTCAAGAAGAGGGAAGACTCCAGAATTCTTTTTATGAGGCCAGAATTATATTAATTCCAAAACCAGGTAAAGATATAACAAGAAAGAAAATTACAGGACAATATCTCTGATGAACATGGATGTTAAAATCCTCAACAAAATATTGGCTATCCAGATCCAGCAATGCACTAAACAGATTGTATACCAGAACCAAGTAAGATTTATCCTAGGGATGCAATGATGGTATAACATTTGAGAATCAATAAACACCATACATCACATAAACACAAGGAAAGACAAAAACCTTATGATCGCGGGGAATGCAGACTGGTGCAGACATGATGAAAAACAGTATAGAATTTCCTCAGAAAACTAAAAATGGAACTGCCTTTTGATCCAGCAATACCACTGCTGGGATTATACCCTAAGAATCCTGAAACACCAATTCAAAATAACCTATGTGTCCCAATGTTCATAGCAGCACAATTTACAATAGCCAAGTGCTAGAAGCAACCTAAATGCCCTCCAGTAAATGAGTGGATCAAAAAACTGTGGTACATTACACAATGGAATACTATTCAGTGGAAAGAAAGAATGAAATCATACCCTTTGTAACAGCATGGATGGAACTAGAGAGCATTATGCTAAGTGAAATAACCCAGGTGGTGAAAAACAAATACCATATGATCTCACATTTAACTGGAACCTAATCAACAAAAAAAAAAGCAGGCAAAACATAACCAGAAACCTTGAATTAAAGAACAAGCTGAGAGCAACCATAGGTGAGAAGGGATAATGGGAGAAAATAAGGGAAGTTCCATCAAGGAACATATATAAAGGACACATGGACAAAGCCAAAGGGGGCAGGTTCAAGGGTGGGACGTGGGGATGGGTGGTGTGGGGGGCCCAGGTGGGATGATAATGGAGACAATGGTACTTAAACAACAACAAAAAAATCCCTCATGATCATATCAATATATACTGAGAAAGCAAAATCCAACACCCATTTATGATAAAAGAAACACTCAGCAAAGTGGGCATAGAGGGAGCATACCTTAACATAATAAAGGCTATATATAAGAAACCTACTGCTAACATACTCAACAGGCAAAAATTAAAAGTGTTTCCCTTAAGATCAAGAACAAGACAAGGGTGCCCACTATCACCACTCTTGCTGCAATTATTACCCACATATACACAAAAAAGAAGTAAAAGGTATCCAAATTGGATAGGAAAAAGGAAAACTGTGATTCTCAGACAAATGATAGTATACATAGAACACCCTATAGTATCCACTGAAAAACTACTCAAAATAAGAGTGATTTCAGCAAAGTAGCAGGATATAAAGGCAATATTCAGAAATTGATGACATTTTTGTACATCAACAATGAATTACCAGAAAAAATCCCATTTACTCTAGCAACAAGAAATATAAAGTACCTAACAATAAATTTAAGCAAGGATGTAAAACTCCTGTAATTAGATAATTATAGAACACTGAAGAAAGAAATTGAGGAAGACACAAATAAATGGAAGTATATACTGCATTCATAGATTAGAAGAATTAACATAATTAAAATGTCCATATTACCCAAAGCAATCTATAGACTCAGCACAATTCCTGTTAAAATACCAATGGCATATCTCACAGATCTAGAACAAATATTCCAAAAATTTACATGGAGCCAAAAAAGACCCCAAATAGCCTCAGCAATTCTGAGAAAGAAGAACAAAGTTAGAGGGGATCACAATACCTGATATTAAATTATACTTCAAGGCCACTGTAATCAAGATAGTCTGGTAGTGTTATAAGAACAGACACATAGATCAATGACAGAGAATAGAAAACCCAGAAATAAACCCATGTCTCTATGGTCAATTAATATTTGACAAAGGGGGAAGAAGCATAAAATGGAGTAAAAATAACCTCTTCAACAAACGGTGTTGGGAGATCTGGACAGCTACAGGCAAAAAACGAAACTCAGCCACTAACTTACACCATACACAAAAATAAACTCAAGATGGATAAAATATTTAAATATAAGTCATGACATCATAAAAGTCCCAGAGGAGAACATAGGCAGGGAAATCTAAGATATTCCATGCAGCAATATTTTCACTGATATGTCCCTTAGGGAAAGGGACATAAAAGAAAGTGTAAACAAATGGGACTTCATCAAAATAAAAAGCTTCTGCATGTAAAGAAACCATCATCAAAATGAAAGGGGAACCAACTGTGTGGGAGAACATATTTTCTAATAGCACATTGGACAAGGGTTTAATATCCAAAATCTATAAAGAACTCACATGACTCCACTCCAGGAAGACAAATGACTCAATTTAAAAAATGGGCAAAGGACCTGAACAGACACTGCTCCAAGAAGGACATACAAATGGCCCAAAGACATATGAAAAGGTGCTCACCACCACTAGCCATGAGAGAGATGCAAATTAAAAGTACAATGAGATACATCACCTCACACCTCTCAGAAGGTCCATCATTAATAAATCAATAAACAACCAGTGCCGGCAAGGATGTGGTAAAAAGGAAACCCTAGTACACTGTTGGTGGGAATGCAGGCTGGTGCAGCCACTGTGACAAACAGTATGGAATTTCCTCAAAAAATTAAAAATTGAACTTCCCGTTGACCCAGTGATTCTGCTACTGGGATTATACCCAAATAGTCCTGAAACATCAATAAAAAAGAACTTATGCACCCTTATGTTCATAGCAGCAATATTTACAATAACCAAGTATTGAAAACAATCCAAGTACTTGTCAGTAGATGAGGGGATTAAAAACTGGTAAATTTATACAATGGAATGGTATGCAGCAGAAAGAAAGATTGAAGCCCTACATTTCGCAACAGCATGGATGGAATCGGAGAGCATTATGCTAAGTGAAATAAACCAGTCAGCAAAAGACAAATGCCATATGACCTCACTTGTAACTGAATCTAGTGAACAAAATAAACTAATGAGAAAAATAAAGCCAGAGACATTGACATATGAAAGAGACTGATTGCAATAGGAGGAAAGGCAGAAAGTGGGGAATGGTGGAAGGAAGGAGAGGGGATTAGTCAAATAACATGTGTGAATGACTCATGGGCATGGACAACAGAGAGGGGATTAATTGTGGGAGAGAGGGATGGGTTAGGTGGAAGGGGCAAAAGGGAAAAATTGGGGCAACTGTAATAGAATAAGTAATAAAAATAAAGTATAAAAAAGGCAATGATAATTTTAAAAAAAACAAAAAACAAACCAACACTTTTCTTTGGGACTAGAGTGAAAAACCCCAGTTACTTCTAAAGAAGTTTAGCCAACATATAATGAGAAGAATAATTCAAGTAAATGGGACCAAGTTTTATAGAGCAAAGGAAAATAAAAGCAAAAATTTTTAACAAGGAAATTAGTTGGTACTATATTTCAGCTTTTACAATCATCTTTTTATTATTCCTAAGTAAATCATTACTATTATTATTTTATTTGTTGGGGAAAGGGGCATTAAATTTCTTTTATGAAACCACCACCCCAAATTATCCTTCTTTCCTAGAATAAGCATAACTGACATCAGATATTACTTTGTTTTAAAGGGAATATATGATATCACTGATACTATATTCCACTAATATGATGGGAGAATTTTGAACAATGTTATCAAAGGAAAGGTTTATTTTTATGTGTTTATATGTGTAAATGTACATGAGGTCTGTCCAGAAAGTATTCAGCCACATAATATGTAAAATAGAGACATGTATTGAAGAAGATACAAGATACAAGAAGCATTGTACAAAGAACAATGATGCCTCAGTCCCCTTCAAAGCAGGCACCTTGAGACCTCACACAGTTCTCCCAAACTCCATCATGTGTCCCATTGTATTTTACTGAATCTCATGGATGGTCTGAAATCTCTTCCCTTTCAAAGGCGACTTTAGTTTAGGGAAAAGCCAGAAGTCACAGGGTGCCAAATCTAGGCTATAGGGGGTCTGAGTCACCTGAGTGATTTGATGTTTCACCAAAAATCTCTGCAGGAGATGTGAAGTATGAGCAGGTGCATTGTTGTTATGAAGCTGCCAATCACCAATTGCCCATAGCCACAGCCATTTTCATTGTATTACAATCTCTCAACTGACAAAGAACATCGAGGTAGTAGTCCTTATTGTTTGGAGGGTTATACTTGTAGTGGAAAGTACCTTCCCAATCAAAAAACACAGTTAACATTGTTTTGATCTTGCTGCAACTTTGCTAAACCTATTCTGGGTGTGGAAAACCAGGCAACTTCTGTTGGGATGACTGGGCCTTTGTTTCTGGAGCATAACTGCAGAGCCATGACTCATTTCTGGTTATAAACGTTTTGAGGGAATATGGTTCATCAGTAGCAGTTTGAGTCAAGTCATTAGTAAGTGCAGCACGATGTTTCTCCTGCTCTGGTAGCAGAAGCCGTGGAATGAATTTTGCCACGACATGTTTCATGTCAAGATCCTGTGTCAAAATCTTGGATACAGTAGTTTTTGGAATCCCCAGGTCAGCTTCTAGTTCTTGTACTGTCGCCAATCTTTGTTGACTGCAGCCCGTGCACATTCAACATTCTCAGGTGTTCTGCTTGTTGCAGACCTTCCAGAACATGGATCACTTTCAACAAGTTCTTGACCATCTTTGAAGTGTTTGTGCCACACTTTTATTTGTGCTGCATTTATTGCATCACCCCCAAAAGCCTTCTGAATCATCTGAATTGTTTCTGTGGAGGAATGTTCAAACTTAATGCAAAATTTTATGCAGATTTGTTGCTCTACTCGCTCAGTCATTTTGAATGTGACATCCACACATTGTACATGCTTGCTCAATGGCATCTACTGCTCCCATTGAATTCATTGCTCTCACCTGCTCATTTTAGTCTATTCTTCTTGTCTTCCAGGTTATATCTATCTTGTACAAACCATTCTCATTATATTAACAATGGCTGGACTTTTTCTGGATGGATCTCATGTAAATATATATATATATACACATATATATCTTTTGTTTCTTAATATGTTTAGATATACATATATACACACACATATTGATATTGTTATATTCCCTGTATCTGATTATTATGTGTGTACTTTTTCTAATCATGTAGAAAGAAAAGTCATTTTGTTTTGTATAGACGAGAATGTAAAATATTGTTATAGACCATGTAAACTATTTATTTCCTGTTTACTGTTACATTCAAATGTCTATAGTCTGTTTAGTCTATATCATTGACTCTAAATCCTAAGACACTCATTTCTCCATTTTACATTTAACATCTCTGAAATAAGAATGCACATGATACTAAGTGACCTATCATAATTCAGTTGTCAACATTTTTTTCTTTCTAGGTTGTTCAAAATATCATTATACTGTGAGGGTCAAAAGTTCTTTCAGAGTCTTTTGTTTCTTAATAAGCAGCTGAAAATCAATATCTTAAAAGGCATATTTAGGGATGGCAAAACTTAGCCATTGGTCCCCTTCAATGCTAATATACCTTTCAAATTAATAGTGATAGATGCAATGAACTGTTGAGTGCTAAGACCATCTCTCAGAGGGCAGCATACTTTGGCTGAGACTGCCTGCTACCCTGCAATACTTAGTTTTCCTCTTTTTCAAAATTTTAGGTAGACCTACAGCCACAAAGCTAAATTTTGCCAGGCCACCTTACTGTATTGATTTACTACTGTTGCTGTAAGGAAATACTACAAACTGAGCAGTTTGAACAATGGAACTTCCTTGTTTCACAGTTTTTGTGGTTAGATGTCAAAGAAGAAAGTGTCATATGGGCCATGATCTCACTGAAAGTGCCAAAAAGGTCTGCTCCAGGTCTTTACCCTAGCACCTGCTAGTTTCTTGGCTTATGGCAACTTAATTCTAATCATCACTTGGCCTTGCTCTCCCGGTGCTCTCACCTGTTTCCGCATGGCATGTATGGGACTTTGGCCATGTGGAACCATGGACCCATCCTTCTCAGTGCAACTGAATTTTAACTAATTACACCTTCAAGGGCCATATTTCTAAATAAGGTTATATTATGAGGCATGGGGGATTAGAATGTCAACATATGAATTTTGAGGGATACAATTTAACCCATGACACTTGTTATGGATACAGTTTGTGTGCCCAGTACCTCAAAAAAATCAATACTTAATACATCAGAGTTTGGAGTAAAGAAAGGTTTATTTTATTGAGAAGACCCAGCCTAAGAAGATGGGGTGCCTTATGGCCTCTGCAAAGTCATGTTAAGAGAGGCCAGTGTTCTATTATAGCCAAGGGAAGAGGCATGAGGTAGGTGTGGGCACAGATGACTACACAGTGAGGCATCAAAAGAGATCCAAAGAACAGCTCAAATTTTCTAAATCTGTTTTTCATGGTCAGTCTGTAGACCCTCACTGACTGTAGTTCTGGAGACTCTTGTAAACCTTTGAATAACAGCCATTACTTTGTGCATATTTCCCCATCTTTTTGGGAAAGATGCCCTCTGACAAGGGGCTGCTGGAGCCTCACACAAAATTCCTCTAGTTGATTACCATATCTGAGGCAGAAGCTATTAGCCTGAAGGCCATGGGAGAGATGCAGGCTAGAATTAAGATAGAGTGAGCATTTCACTCTGTTGCATGTTTCAGTCAGAAAATGTAGCACCTTACAGTGCTTTCCTTAAGACACAGTCTTTATGTATTCTGATTAGTCTTCCATCACACTCCCTGGAAGAGAGATACTGCCTTTGAGTGTGAAGATAAAAGTTACCACTCAAGTGTGTTAGAGCAGTGACCTGGATGGAGCATGGGTTCCTAAAAGCTTTGTAGAGAACAACTTTCTTGCAGCCTTGGGTTTAAGTCACTATCATGATGAAGTTTTCTGCTTTTCTTAGCCAAACTTAAATTGATTTGCTATAATATATGAACTTTACCAAGATCAGTTAGAATCTTTGTTTTACCACTTGCTAGCTGTGGGTCATTCACTTGTGTCTTGAACTTTATATAAGCCTCATTTTTCTATTTGTAACAAGAAATTAATCATATAAACTTTAATACTGGTATTAAAATTTCTACTGCATGCATAGCACTTACCATAGTACTGACACATACTAGGTAGATGTTGTTGAGATTTTCATTTGAGTAGAAGATTAGAATAAATATTTATTAAGGACCTCTCAATTCCTTATATTCATTTTATTGAAATAATATTGTAAGTGCTGGGAAGAAATAGATGCTATCAACTCCAAGAGTATTCAAACATTTATGTGTTCATTCAACAAAACCTTATTCCATAATTTCTATGTACCAGCACTGTATTAGGCAATGGATATGGAAGAGTAAACATGCACAGAATAGTCCCCATTTCCACCCTCAGAAGGCTTACACTCTGAGTGTAAAAGTGGCAGAAGAAAAGTAATATTGGTGATGGTGGTGATGTTACACACATGACCTCATGTATCTTGGAATATGTTAAATCATGTAAATGTGGAGCTGTGAGGGAAAAGGCAACCTGCTTGAGAGAATCCACCTGGGCCATGGGTATGGTGGTATGGAAGATCCTCGGATCCACTGTCACTCAATGAATGTGGCTTGCTAGTACACCTCACACTGAACCTAGTGTACTTAAGTTTCCAGTTGCTCTGATTTTTTTGACCCCATTAATTTAATGACAATTATAACAATAAAAAAGCCAGTGAAGCACATACCATTTATATCAGTAAATACATGTTCCAATGTTTTAACTTAAAAAGAAAGCTTTTTATTATTACTGAAACCAACAATTACAGTAATTTTGACTTTTTATCAGTGTTTTCTTTTGAATTATATTCCATCATTACTGTATATAAGTAGTTGTCTATGTTATCTTTGAATAAATAGCTATCTGTCTCTAACTTAAAGCTCATTATTTTTGCTATTTGACTTTTCCTAGCAGTAGAGATTTTTACTTGCATTTTCTCCGCAGAAATACTATTTTAAATGGATTTCTCTGTTTATATATTCTGACTCTGGAACTGACATGATTATATTTGTGTCTTAATGGGAAAATTACTAAAAAGAAGGTTTAATCTCGATAAAACTAGGCCTTGTCTTTGACCATAAAACTCCAAGAATAGATTTGTTATAAGAGATATTATTTTAGAAAGAAATATTCAAATTGACCATATTGAAGTAATTCCTAGTTAGTAGAAGTGAAATTGGCTCATCCTTCAAGACAGCCTGTGGAAGAATGAATACTTGTGGCTTTGCTGATACATAGTGTCTAATAGTAAATAAAAAGTAATACAATAACATAATTTTTCCATCCTTATATTTATGTCTTTTCCAGTTCATCTAAGGCCAGAGTTCATCACCTGGATTGGGTTCTGCTCTTCTCAGTTGTCTGTCAGAACCTAAATAATTATAGAATGCACTGCACTAATAGCTAAACTTGTACTATCAAGATAGAGGACATTTAGATAATATAAAAGTATGCATTTATTTTTTGTGCCAATATTTTTATGATTTATAACTACATGCAATAAATGTACTTTCAAAGTTAACTGATTATTATGTAATCCTCATGTATTATATAAGCTTAATGGTAACCACAAAGTAAAATCTTATAGTAAATGCTCAAAAAGATAAAGAGAAAGGAGGTTAAAACATATCACTAATGAAAGTCATCAAACCAAAAAAGAAGATAGCAAGAGGATGAAAAGAGAGGAACTACAAAAACAGCCAGAAAACAATGAACAAAATGGCAATAAGGCCATACCTATCAATAATTACTTTAAATTTAAGTCGACTAAATTCTCCAATCAAAAGACATAGAATGGTTGGTTGAACTACAAAAACAAGAACATGTATATGCTGTCTATGATAGATTCATTTCACATGTAAAGATACACAAACTAAAAGTGGAGGGATAGAAAAAGTTATCCCATGAAAATGAAAATCAAAAGAAAGCTGGAGTAGCTATACTTACATGAGAAAAAAACAGATTCTAAAACAGACTGTAATCAAAATAAGAACATTACATAATGATAAAAGGGTCAATCCAACAAGAAGATATAAGGTTTATAAATATTTATGCAGCTATAAAATAAGAGTACCTAAATATGTACAATAAATATTAACAAACATGAAAGTAGAAGTAGACAAGAATTAGAATGACAGTAGGGAACTTCGATAACCACTTACATCAATGAATAGATTATCTAGACTGAAAATCATTAAGGAAACTTTGGATTTAAATGACACATAAGGCCAAATGGACATATTTACAGAACATTCATTCAAAAAGCAAGAGAATACACATCCTTTTCAGGTGCACGAGTTGAAAATTTTCCAAGGTTGATCATACGTTAGGCCACAAAACAAGTCTCAATAAATTTAAGAAGATTAAGATCTTATCAAGCATCAGTTCCAAACACAATGGTATTAAATTAATTATGTGAAGAAAACTGGAAAATTCACAAATCTGTGGAAACTAAATGTTGCAAACCACCGGCCCGTGGTGATTGCAAATGTTGTAGATGCTCGCAAGTCACGAGAAAAACATACACATGGACTACTGAGTCCCATGGAGGAATAGGGACAGCATGGCTACCCTCTCAAGGGGAGGGTGCCTCTGAAGTGGCCTGGCCACTTTCTCAAAGGAGAGCCCCCCAAGCTGCCGTCTCAATAGGCTTTTTACTAGGTAATATTGGGTAGGTGAATGGATACAGAATGTGGATTTATCGTCTAGCAGACAAGATCAAAAACAGGTAGATCATTCAAAGAGCTCACGCTGAGTTGTGGGGCTGGTATCACCTAACAGATACAGGATTAGTCTCCTTTCCTGCTAGAGCCTACACATTCAAGAACATCCTAGCAAGCAGGTCTCACAGGATTTTACATATCTGATGCCCCAGGTCTAATTTATCCCAGGTGTCCACCAACTCTAGTCTGAGCCTCACTGCCCCTGCTATTTCCACAGGCCCTGAGTTGGGTGGAGGAGACAAAGGCAGCCAGGAGACTTGGATTTCTCACACCCAGAATAAGGACTCAGGCTATTGTCAAAGCCGAGGGGACAGGGGTGATGTCGATCACTTCCTCACTTCCACAGCCCCTTGAGTCTCTTCCCTGATGGCTTATTCCCACGTGATTGTGTCTGTCTTAGGTCCATTCTTTCCAGAGAATGGTTGCCCGTCATTGACTATCCGAGCAAGCTGAAGGGAATAGCAGAGCAGGCAGTGCCCATGTTGAGGGAAATAAGTTTTGTCTCCTTAAGCCTCCTGGTTCTCAGAGGTTTCTCACTCAGCCTTAGCCACGGGGATTATGGCTCCTGAAACCAGGCAGGGTGGACACCACAACTAAACAACATACTACTAAACAAACAACAAATCAAAACAGAAATAAAAGGAGAAATAAAAATACCTTGGTACAAAGTACCATTTCCATGATCATTTTCATGATCATGGAAATGTAACATACCAACATTTGTGGGATGAAGCAAAACTTCTTCTGAAAGGAAGTTCATAATGATAAATGCCTACCTCAAGAAACAAGAAAAGTCTTAAATAAAGAACCTAACTTTACACCTCAAGTAACTACAAAAAGAATAACAAATGAAGCCCAAAGGTAGTAGAAGAAATGAAATAAAAATGTGAGCAAAAATAAAAGGGAGTCTAAAAAGACAAAAGATCAGAGACTTACAGCCAAGATGGAGGCATAGGCAGACCATTGTGCCTCATCACACAACCAAAAGAACAACAAATTTAAAAACAAAAAACAACCAGAACTGACAGAAAATCAAACTGTATGGAAATCCGACAACCAAGGAGTTAAAGAAGAAATATTCATCCAGACCAGTAGAAGGGGCTGAGATGGGAAGTTGGGTGGAGAGGACTCACAGCAAGAGGGCAGCTTTCAGACTGGACAGTCCCACATTTGCATGCAGATAAACCGGGAGGATCAACTGGGGAGCGAGATAGATCATGCAACCCAGGGTTCCAGCTTGGGGAGGTAAAGACTCAAAACCTTCGACTGAAAACACCTGTGAGTGTTGAGGCAGCAGGGGGAGAAACTCCCAGCCTCACAGGAGAGTGTTGGAGAGACCCACAGGGCCCTAGAGCATACACAAACTCACCCACCAGGGAATCAGCACCAGAGGGGTACAATTTGACTGTGGGTAGGGGTGGGTAGTGACTGAAAACTGGCAGAGAGTGGAGTAAATGGCACTGTTCCCTTTCAGACCCCTTCCCACATACAGTGTCACAATGCAGTGGGGCAGTTGCCCTGCCCTGGTGAACAACTAAGGCTCTTCCTCTTACTATGTAACAGGTGCACAGAAACAAAAAATAAAAAAAAAATGGCCCAAATAAAAGAACAGATCAAAGCTCCAGAAAAAATACAACTAAGTTACAAAGAGGTAGCCCACCTATCAGATGCACAGTTGAAAACGCTGGTAATCAAGATGCTCACAGAATTGGTTGAATATGGTCGCAAATTAGATGAAAAAATGAAGGCTATGCTAAGTGAAATAAAAGAAAATGTACAAGGAACCGACAGTGATGGGAAGAAAACTGGGACTCATATCAATGGTTTGGAACAGAAGGAAGAAAGAAACATTCAATCAGAACAGAATGAAGAAACAAGAATTCAGAAAAAACCAGGAGAGGTTAGGAACCTCCAGGACATCTTTAAACCTTCCAACATCAGAATCATAGGGGTGCCAGAAGAAGAAAAGGAAGAGCAAGAAATTGAAAACTTATTTGAAAACATAATGAAGGAGAACTTCCCCAATCTGGCAAAGGAAATAGACTTCCAGGAAGTCCAGGAAGCTCAGAGAGTCCCAGAGAAGTTGGTCCCGAGGAGGAATACACTAAGGCACATCATAATTACATTAGCCAAAATTAAAGACAAGGAGAGAATCTCAAAAGCAACAAAAGAAAAGGAGAGAGTTACCTACAACGGAGTTCCCATTAAGCTATCAGCTGATTCTCAAAAGAAACCTTACAGGCAAGAAAGGGCTGGAAAGAAGTATTTGAAATCATGAAAGGCAAGGACCTACATCCAAGATTGTTCTATCCAGCAAAGTTATCATTTAGAAAGAAAGATCAGATAAAGTGCTTCCCAAATATGGTCAAGTTAAAGGAATTCATCATCACCCAGCCCTTATTACAAGAAATGTTAAATGGACTTATCAAAGAAAAAAGAAGATAAAAAATATGAACAGTAAAATAACAACAAAGTCACAGCTATTAACAACTGAACCTAAAAACAAAAACAAAAACAAACTAAGCTAACAACTAGAACAGGAACAGATTCGCAGAAATGGAGAGTACATGGAGGGTTATCAGTGGGGCAGTGGGAGGGGGAGAGAGGGTGAAAAGGTACAGAGAATAAGTAGAATAAATAGTAGGTAGAAAATAGGGGGAGGATAAGAATAGTATAGGAAATGTAGAAGACAAAGAACTTATATGTATGACACATGGACATGAACTAAAGTGGGGGAATGTGGGTGGCAGGGTGTGTGCAGTGTGATGCAGTACAGCGGAGGGGAATAAAGTGGGGTAAATGGGACAACTGTAGTAGCATAATCAATAAAATATATTAAAAAAGAAAAGATAAATAAAACTCAGACTGTGTTTTTTTAAGATAAACAAAATTAGCAAATCTTTACCTAGACTCACTAAGAAAAAAAGAGAAGGGACTCAAAAAAAAATCAGAAATGAAAGAGGAGATGTTCTGACTGATACCCTAGAAATACAAAGAATCATGAGACATAAGTAATTATACACTAATGAATTGAACAACCTAGAAGAAATGGAGAATTCATAGAAATGAATCATGATGAAAGTCTGAATAAACAATAGTAAGGATAATGACTCAAAAACCTCCCAACAAACAAAAATCCAGGACCAGACAGCTTCACTGGTGAATTCTACCATTCAAAGAAGAATTAATACCAATCCTTCTCAAAGTCTTCCAAAAAATAGAAGAGGGAATGCTTCTAAAATATTTCATGAGTCCCTGCTGCCAAAACCAGATAAGGTCCCCAGAAAAAGAAAATTACAGGCCAATATCTATGGTGAACATAGGTGCAAAAATTCCCAAGAAAATATTGGCAAACTGTATACAATGATACATTAAAAGGATCATATATCTTTTTTTAAATTTTTTATTTTAGATTATTCAGTACAGTTGCTATCCTTTATTCCCATTCCAGCCCACCCATCCCTCCCATTTCCAACCCCCCTAGTTTTGTCCATGTGTCCTCTATATTTGTTCCTGTAAACCCTTCCCTTCTCCCTTGAAATTCCCTCCCCTCTCCCTTCTGGGCCCTGCAAATCTGTCCTCTATTTCAGTGTTTTTGGCTATATTTTGCTTGTTTCTTTGTTTTGTTGTTTAGGTTCCTGTTAAAAGCAAGATCATATGGTATTTGTCTTTCAATGCCTGGCTTATTTCACTTCACATAATGCTTTCCAGCTCCATCCATGCTGTTGCAAAGGGTATGAGCTCCTTCTTTGTTTTGGCTGCATAGAATTCCATTGTGTAAATGTACCATAGTTTTTTGATCCAT
>CM052544.1:68904299-68930084 GCA_028533065.1 Trachops cirrhosus
TTTAATCTCCAAAATATATAAAGAACTTACACGACTCCACTCGAAGAAGACAAGCAACCCAATTAAAAAATGGGCAAAGGACTTGAATAGACATTTCTCCAAGGAGGACATGCAGAGGATCCAGAAACACTTGAGAAGGATCATATATCTTGATCAAATGGGTTTTATTCTATTCTAGAGGAGTGATGCTGAGTATACTGGTATAAATGCAGATAAAAGTAATAGTTTTGTTGATAGGCAAAGGAGGATCTCACTCCTGTTTGTATTTTTCCTCCTTTGTTTCCTCTTTTATTCCAACTCAAGAAGGGAGAGAAATATTTTCAGTTTGTTCACCATGAGGTGCCGATGATTTCCCAACTTTGAAATATACTAAATAAAGTTTTTCCCAGGAGTAAGAATTTCATTTTAATGTAAATACTGACATACTGAGTAAAGCACATATTTTGATTTCATAGAGATAGATAAATAATAGGCATATATACGAGGATGGACAAAAGTAGGTTTACAGTTGTTCTACGGGAGATGATATGCAGGTTGTGATTGTTACAATAGCTTTATTAACTCAAGAGAATGTAAACCTACTTTTCTCCAACCCTGCATTTCAAAACTTGAAAAGGTTTAGCTATCATTAAATTTTTAAAAATTTTATTAGTTCTATTTTAGACTAAAATTCTGAGTGCAGAACTTATTAATTTATTGACTGAGCTCTTTATAACAAGAGGAATACCTACATCAGGATAGAATTATTGAAATAGCATAGTCACAATTCTTTTAAGATATGAAATTGTGAGGTTAAACTGAATAAAATTGAATTACATTATTCAAACTGTATGTTTGGTCAGAACTCCCTGAATATAATCAAGTTTCTTGTTTATAATTAAATATTACAATAGTCTACTATGATTTTATCTTAATGAAATGTGGGCAGTCATGTTAAGCAAATAGGGCACAGAGAAAACAAATTAACTGATTATTAATTTAGGTCCTGTGTTACATTTATTGCACTGTTATATTATTGTTTATTTTGCATGGTCTGTAATCAATAACAGCAAAAAATCTGCATGGTACCTTTTTGTTTGACCTATGCATATATTCAGCTGTGTTTACTTTTTTCAGTATAAGGAATGTCTAAAATATTTTCTGACACTTTATGCTTTAGGGAAAAAAGGGAAAGAATTTTAGAATTGTACTTTACGTTAGATGTTAAAGCATTAGTCAAATTTGACTTATAATGAACTCTGTTGTAGTTCAGTACCTCCTTTGATCTTCACTTGAAACAATTTCTAAATCTACACACTGTCTGGGTAACCACCATGGGTGCACTTGAGCCACTGAAGCATCCAGTTACTGGCCCTTGGGATGGCTGCATTCATGTGCTGTGGTAAGGAGCCTTTAATTCATTTCCAACATTTCTCATAGTCACAACTGAGATGAATTTCATGCTTTAATCATGTGCCTTAGTTGATACAAATTAATTTTTCTCGTCAGGGTTGGAAAGAAAATTGCATAAATTTGAGTTCTCACAAAGTGACTTTTTTTAATTTTTAATTTTTTTATTATTTTATTTTAATTGCTGTTCAAGTATGGTTTTATGACTTTTACTTCCATCCCAGCCCAATCGCCCAGCCCTCCCCACCTCCCTCCCATTTCCATTCCCCACCCTTGTTTTTCTCAATGTGTCCTTTATACTTGTTCCTGCAAAAACTTCCTCTTTTCCCCTGAAATTCCCTCCCCTCTCCCCTCTCCCCCCTGGTCTCTGTCAGCCTGTTCTCTATTTCAGTGTCTTTGGTTATATTTTGCTTGCTTGTTTGTTTTGTTGATTAGGTTCAAAGTGACTTTAAACTGTTGATTGATGCCATTGGGAGAGAAGTAGCCAGCATCCTCCTATAAAATTTTTCCTTTCTGAACATTGCCATGTATAGGCATTTGAGAATCCTGTGAGTGGTCAAAACTATGTTGGAAGACTTTGTGGGGCTCTCTGTGTCATCATAGCAACAGAGAATCCAAGGGCAGAGGCAATAGAGATATAGCAAGGTAGACTCAGGGTGGCTTGGGCTCATGGACACCACATAATTTTACTAGCTTTGCACTCTTATGAAATGTATCTGCCTCCCTAAGCCTCAATTTCTTTGCACAGCAATTATGGTAGAAATAAGAGACAACACAGTCTTTTTTTTCTTTTATTAATGCAGAAACAGCAAGATGTTGCCAAACACAACTACAGTATAATTGCTTCTTTCAAAATTTTAAGAGACACTTGGAAAGCAGGCAGGGAAGAAAATACAAATCTTATTTTTTGCCCTAATATGAATTAATTGAATTAAATTACTGGCTTTCTCTCATTACTCATCCAAAGGCACTTGAAATGACTGATTATTAAAACGAGTGACTATTTTGAAGAATGGGTCTGTCTGAAAGACAGAAGGTAGAATGCTGCAGTGAAAGGGCACACAGGCACTGGGTATATGGAAGGACGAGGAGGGGAAGGATGGAGAAATGAAGTGGCAACAGGACATTTTCCCTCATTTGCCACATTACTTGGGACTGACACTGTTAATTTTTCCAAAGGAACTGTATGTCTTTCTTTCATTTAATAAATACATATTAAGTAGCTACAATGTTCTGAATATTTCTTGTGCCTCAAGACAATGATGAAAAAGAGAGTTAATGGAGCTGCCTCATAAAGCCTACATGCTGTTAGGAGGAGAAAGATTAAACAAACAAGTTAACAAAATAATTGAATACAGTAAATTCAGATTGTGATTGGTAAAATAAAGGAAATTATCAATGAGATGTGATAGAAAGTAATGAAATTTCTTACTTTGGATAATCAAGGAAAACTTTATCTAAACATATATGAAAATAGTGACTATTAAAAGAAACATGGAAAGTTTGTGAATGGAGATTTTAAATTAAGGAAACTTTTTAGTAAGAATGAGAGTTACTAGTAATATATACTTTTAAAAATAGAGTAAGATGTACTAAGGTATACTTATGTATTTTGGAGAATAATCAAGTATAAAGGAAGAATTTGATGAGGTCAGAGGAGGATAATTTCAGGTGGAATCCTGAGTAGTGAACTGGGATGGAGTCCTTAGCCCTGAGACAGCCACAGCCGCGGGTTGGAACTGACATTCCTTTCATTCCAGAGGAGAGATGCTGAGTATGCAGGACAGATGCAGATAAGTTAGTACTTCTGTTCATAAGCAAAATAAAAAGCCCCCCATTTCCCCCCTATGTTTCCTGTTTTAGTCCCACCCAAGTAGGAAAACATTTAAATTTTTCACCATGATATGCTACTTAAATCCAAACTTCTAAATACACTAAATAAAGGGTTTCCCATGGGTAAGAATTTTATTTTAATGTAAATGCTGACATACTGATTAGAGTTTATATTTTAATTTCAAAGTGTAAAGAAAAATGTCTTGTATAAACTGTTAATTCTATAAGGAGGAATGCACCCAACACTGAGCAATTTCATGAATCGTTGGTCTCTGCTGTCACATATGAGAAAGTTTTTTAGATTATATCTAAAGCACTGCTCTGTAGCATTTTAATCATGTTTGTATGCCCACAGGGAAGCATTACATTTTTATAAACCAAATGTCTTAACACATGAAAAGAATATAAAAACTGCTTTAAGAAGAACATAAATGTAAAATTAGCAAAAATGTTTTTTATTTTGAAAAATCATGTTCTTGAAAAATGTCAATCTCATCTTTACCTTAGTACAAACTTCTGATATACTGGAAAAGAAAACTTGAATTTCAGTGCCATTTTTATTTGATTAACATGGTACATATTCTAAGAGGTCTGCATCTTATATGTCATTTGAATGAATTATGATGTCAATTAGTGTAGAAATCATAAAATTCAGTACATTAATGAATTCTTATATCCTGTTTCTTCAATACTTAAGTATAGAATATTAATTTTATTTTAGTTACTAACTTTTCCTAGTGAGGCAGGAGATAGAATAGAAAATCCTGAGACACTGCAGCTGTCATCAGTCAGCATCCTGATTTCCAAGAATCGCCTTGTGACACCTGATAATAATTAACGTTGTGGTTTCCTCCCCAAGTGGGCAATCAAGGGAGATTGTGGGAAATCGCAGGTTTAGAAGCTTAAGTAAAAACTCTGCAGTAAAGCCTTTAACCCTTCAATAGAAGACAGAGCTATTCCCTGGCCTGGGACTGCCTGCTTCTAGGTCTTGGGAAGAGTATTTTCCTTAACAATTTTCCCACTGCTTTGTTCTACAATATCTGTGTGGTTTGTCCAAAGTTTTGTATGTGATCACCATCAGCCTGGACCCCATCTCCATCTGTAACACTAGAAGTCAGGTAACTTGAAATCTACTTCTTCACCTACCCATGCTTTACTGTTTGCTAACTTCCTTCATATAACATTTTACATGCCAAAATTTTTTAAAGATTTTATTTATTTTTACAGAGGGGAAGGGAGGGAGAAAGAGAGGGAGAGAAACATTGATGTGTGGTTTCTTGTTGGGTGCTCCCAACTGGGGACCTAGCCTGCAACCCAGGCATGTGTCCTAGACAGGGAATTGAACAGGTGACTCTTTGGTTTTCAGGCCACGATTCAATCCACTGAGCAATACCAGCCAGGGCTGCATGCCAAATTTTCAACAAACCATCACCAGGTAAAATTTTTGGTAAACACAAGGTCAATTCAAACTCTCCAGCTTCCATTCCCTAATTCATTTATCAGTCTGATTAGTTAGGTTTTCTCTTCTTTGTTAAATAATTAAGTTATTCAACAAATATTGATCTTTAATATGATAGCATTAGATATACAGAAGAAAATAAGACAGCAGAGGCCCTTGAGTTAATGAACCTATTGTATAATGGAAGAAATAGAAATCTAACTAATACGATGTTGAGTGCAAATAAACAGAGAAACACAGGTTTTGTGGAAATACAAGCCTAGCCTGGGTTTCATGGCCCAGAGGGAAGGATGGAAACAATCAGATGGCAGAAACATAAGCATTGTCCAACCAATCCTTGATCTTAATTTTCAAACATGACTTTTTACATTCTTGGCTGGGAAATACACTTGTATAATTTTATAAAATGATGGTATCCTGGATCCTGGGCATGAGTAGATTAATAACTTAAGTTCATAGAGCAAAAATCATCCTGATTTCTACATAATTACAGCATATTTAGTTCAGTCTGATAATGAAACTCTATCTACAGTTGTCCAAATATCTTAGGTCTAGAAATAGCTGTAGGTCTTCAAACAAATCACTTCTAATTTTTATGTGCTAAATGTAATGACAACTTGAGAACTCAGTTCTAAATGAATAATGTCAGAAAATATATCAGTGTTTCTAATTTGTACTCTTTTTTTCATTTGGGAGATAAACATTTTCAATGGAGATTATGAAATCAGTGGAGACAAGGCTGCTTTTATTTAAAAAGAGGAATGAAAAGCAAGTTTTGAAAATAGTGATTGGCAAACAAAGTCAGAGTTGAAAATATCTGGCTATAGCCTGACTGATTTAAAGGTATAAATATCTAGAACTTGGAAGACTTACTTTTAAATTATTTTTTTAAAATGTGCTATCTCTTTAATCAGTTATCAAGATACATAAAACTTTTTCACCATTTCACATCACAATAAAATTCTTCATGTGGCCCCTGAATAATGAGGAAAATTGTATAAAACTTTTACATTTTAATGAACTAATATGAATAGCTAGATCTCCTATACATGATATAAGAAATCCCTTTGAAATTCATTTAAAAACTCAGTTTACCAAATTGCAGTACAGCTAAGCTTTCTGCTTTATTTACTAAAAGTAAATAGTTAGCGTCCCGTGAAACCATAATAAATTGGGGTGGATTTTTAGTGGACTTCAAGTGTATGTCTTCTAAATCAAGCATATCACTTCTAAATCACTCTGCCTGGTTAGTAAGTTCCGTATACCAGATAATTTAAAGTTTTTAGTTAACAAAAATTGATGTGTGTATGTAAATTATATTTGTGACTAGGTGGCAATGACAGGGATTAAAAGAGTGTGCATTTAATAAAATATACAGATTAATTATCTTGCTCTAATCAAATAAAGTTAGAACTCTCTGTGGCAGAAAGTGCCGTCTGAAATTGAGAGTTAGAAACTGAGACTGAGAGAGGGCATACTATGCCAATGATGATGTGGGAAAGAAATATAAGTTGGATTCAGGCCTAGGCTTTATTATCTATCTATCTATCTATCTATCTATCTATTCCTAAAGCATTTATTTATTGAGAGTCTGTTGGATGCTAAGCACTGTTCATGAAACCTAAAGAACAAAGATGAATATCTGTTATGGGGTTCAACTCTTTGCCCAGGATTCTAGTGCTTCTGGGCATCCTTGTTTCAACCCTTCACCTTCTTTGTAAAACATCATAAACACAATGGAAAGGTGACACAGAAGAAAATAAGATATGGAATATTAATTTGGAAAATCTATAAAAAATAGAATAAAAAGGACAGATAAACAAGATAAGGAGCCAATTGGAAAGCTAATTTAAGAAACATCAATATTTGAATACTACAAGTTCCAGAAGGACAGAGCATAGGAAGGCTACAAGGACTCAGAGAAGTAGTTTTCTAATTCTTCAGGTCCTTTCTTACATTGGGATACTGGTCTGAAAGCCACTGTTTCTTTACATGCCAAATATAAAAGCAAGTAAAAACAAACAAGCAAACAAATGAAAGTGTTTAAAAAGCCAACTCTTTTCTCCCTTATCCATGTTAATTCTCTTCTATCTAAAATTACTTCCTAGAAGTGATTTTATGTTTCTTAGAGACTTTTATACTTATATCCATAGAATTATAGACCAAACTGTTTTCTCCAAATAGCATACATTTACTGTTAGAAGAATTATTTATTTTCATATGTCACTCAAGGTTTTATCCATTCTCCTAGATATGCATTTTTCCTGTGCACTTGCACATCGTTGGAAGATAAATTCTACTATTGATAGTGGTAGCCTGGTCTTTGAGTCACAGAAATTTGTTATTTCCACAATTTTTCAGTAATGTGCAGATTTTATGGTGGTGTAATATTAAGATGTAGGTATGATTTTCTACACTCAAGCTACACTCCCCTTGTCATAGAAACTGGCCAGTGATGCGGGTTGCTGACTTTTCAAAATCTATGTACATATAAACCATTGTGATTGTATATAATATTGGTCAGAAAATCATACTGTGAAATGTTGCTTTTATTGAAATTCCCTCTAATATCACAGTACAGACAGCTTTACGATTTAACTTCTTTATTGCCCTCTGCTGGTGGGCTTTTTCAACTACACATTTAGAGGTCTGATGGCATATTTTCAAGGATACTCAACTTCTCAGTACAGACTAAGGAGTAGGTGCTGGAAAACACTGAGAGTTGTTGAAATGACTAAAGAGGTCAATAATTTGACTGTTAGAGTTTTTCAAAGATATGATATATTTATTCTCTTTTTGTCAAATAATCATATTTCATGAAGAGGATATAACTCCTTGTTTTCTTTGGAATAGCAATAATTGAAGATTTTCTTCATTTGTACAAAATGCCTTTCCTGAAAAAAATAAAGTAGTAATTGGACTTTCCAAAATATTCTTGTAAAAATAAAACTCCACAAATAATTTCAAATTTTAATTTATTAATAATTTCACCTTAAATTTAAGTATCTATATCTATGTTGATTGAAAGGTTGTGCACTGTAGTTTCAGATGACACCCTAATTCATATGTTCTTCCTCCCTTCAATCCATAAACTACATACTAAGGGCCTAATATCAGTTAGGGAGTGATATGTGCAATTGTGATGCTGGTAAACCCTGATCTTGACTGAGCAGAACGTGTTGCTACCAGTGTATCAATGTATTTTTCTAGGGGGTGTGGAAGATGGTGGATGGGGAGAGGTCACGCTTGTCTCTGTGCTCCCCAATTTTCTCTGTCAGCTGTCAGCCTCTAGCATTAGAAATACCTTCCTTTGTCTGAAAGGGTTTTGAGTCACTAAAAGTTTTCTATTCAAGTGCAAGTGTTTTCAAAGACTGTGGAAGATAGGACATTACATGCTTCCTTAGTGTAAGCTGAATTTCAACAGAGCAAACTGGGGACACTAGGTATGTGTGCATCTGTGTGCATGTGTGTGCATGCATGTATGTGTAGGCCCACCAAGGCTATGAAGGAGACCCTGGACAGGAAAGAGCAGTGGTATAGGAGAGGGGAAAGAGCATAAAAGACAAACTTCACCTACTTAATTTACCCCGTGGCCTGCGGGTCATCCTATTTTCTACCACCCTTTGCTGATCTATTTAATAAATGCCCAGTGTCCCTACATGCCTCTGTAAGCGTTACAAGCCCTCACTATCCCATGTGCAGGCGATAGTACCTTGTAATTTTGCCCATGTTTTCTTTTCCCTCAGAGTTTTTCTCTGAGCCATGTAGTGAAGTAGATGCTTTGGTGAAAATCTGCATTTCTTTGTTAAATACAGGGTAGAACAAAAGTAGGTTTACAATTGCTTGTATGAAAAATAATACAATAATTAGTAAATAATACAAGAATAAACTCTGCTTTACATACTCACACACCTACTTTTGCCCCACCCTTTAGAAACCACTCTTAACTGTTTAAACAAACAAACAGTATTTTGAGTCAATTTTATGATACCTCCAGCTTCCACATGACAGAGATACTTTGGGACTAGTAGGTCCTTTAATATCCTCTTGAGTCAGAGCACAAAGCTATTGAGCAATTCTGAGACCAACATTATAGATACAAAATGTAGGAAGAGATATCCTGGGTTTGGTCATGGTCTGCTTATCCCCTTACAGATACCAAACAGCTCTTATCCTGAAGTCAAAAGAAAGAATAATACTGGAACAAGGTATATGTTTAAAGTCTATGTCTAATTTGTATCCTCCCCTGGTATAGGTGGATAATTAACTGTTCATTCTTCTCTTGATAAATTTTGAAAGTCTCAAAGATGCTTCATTTATAGAGGTCATACAATTTCCACTTTTCTTTTGGCATAGGGGTTGATGATGATGACAGTTAGGATACTCCTGGTTCCGGTCCATGTTCATTTTTCTGATCTGAGGACAGCAGAGAGTAGCACTTAGATGGAAAAAAAAGTTACCAAGAGGTGCAGAAGTTGAATAAAAGCACTTGTACCATTGTTTTCTTAGGATGTTGCTTATTGGTTTTTAGTATCTAACTTGGAAGAGCTGCCTGGAGGCTGCCCAGAAACTGTCCCAAGTCTCACAGATGTGCAGACCCACCCCATCCCCACAGAGGGGACAGAGTGGTCCATCAGAGCTAGCTCAGCCCCACATTCTCTGACCATCTGCGTGCCACTAAGAGTAGTGCTTTCCTCCACTAGTCTCACCCTGCTGCACTTGACTCTATTTTCTCCAGCTTCATAGACACTTAATTGACATATGACGTGTCATTTAAGTGCACAGTGTGATTACTTGATGCATTTATATATTGCAAAATGATGAACAAAATGTAGTTAACATGTCTATCACCACATGTAATTACCTTTTTTGTGTGCATAGTGAGACAGTTTAAGTACTATCTTAATTGAACGTTAGTACAATTATACAGTACATATGTATCATTAACTAAAGTCACCATGTTGTACATTAGTTCCTCAGAACTTACTCCACTGATAACTGGAAGGTTGCACATTTTGACCAACATTTCCCCATTTCCCCCACCCTCCAGCCTCTGGCATCCACCATTCTACTATTTGTTTCTTTGAGTTTATCTCACATAAGATGTCATATACAAGTGAGATCTTACAATATTTGTCTTTATCTTATTTCACTCAGCATAATACCCTCAAATTTCACCAATGTTGTCACAAATGGCAGACTTTCCCCCTTTTTAATGATTAAATACTATTTCATTTATATATATGTATATATTATATTTTCTTTATCCACTCATTCATCCATTGAAGGACACTATAATAATAGTGACTCAGTTCCTACAAGTGGCTAAGAAACAACAGATAAGCTCTGGCTGTTTTTACCACGTAGAAAAATGTCTGCTGATAGAGTAGATGCTGGATATATATTAGGTTACTCCCCATGGGCAGAAAGAACATATTTTGGAAGTAGCTGCTTTGAATATGCATCAAATAAATAATTGATTCATATGGCTAGGACAGAGTGTACTCATATGTTTTAGGTGTCACACCTTAGATATCAGTGGGATGAGTGGGGAAAGGAGGCCTCTGAAGGCAAACAGTCATTATAATTCCATTTTTATTATTCTGTGGAAGGAAGAATATACAATCGAAACCTTCAGAACCTGAAGTCAAACAATGACATCTAGTAGCCTCCATGGGATGTAATTACAGCAAAAAAAATTACAATCAGAAAGCAGAAAAGAAAGAAGTTTAATTTAGTATTGGAATAAATAGCTCAAAATACTGTAAAAAGCCTCTGAAAAATTAGCCTGTTAAATATAGTAAATTAGCCAGGCTAAATATAGTAATAATTGATATTTAATATCAATATTCATAAGCCTCAAGTCTTAAGAAAAAATAAAACTGTACCTTTTGCTTTCTTTCAGAAAATGATAGAAAGGTAACTATTTTTGAGGAACTTGAATAAATATAAAGATTTAGTGCACTTAAACATTTGGTCTAATACTTTAAAAAATATTTTTTACAGAATATATCTTCTTTTGATGAAATAAAGGGAAAATAAAGTGCTAAGGGTGAAAAGGGTATGAGTTATACAAATTAGACTATTTTTCCTTATTTTACCTGAATATATTTTTCCAAGCATAAAGAAGTAGTAAAATTGTGTATCTAAGTTTGAATGAAAGGTTTCATAGATATATTTAATGTATATTCATGCAATTTGATGTCCACAGAGTTATTTGGATTGCTGACAAGTTTGCTTGCTTAAGCTGAGATGCCCCCACCTCTGAACAAAGCCCTTAAAGAAACTAACCACTGTGTACGCCAGCTTGTTTATTCTGTAACTTTGCCCCAAGAGTAGACTAAACCCTTCTTTTAACCTCACTGTTTGTACTCATTATTGGGAATCACCATTCCTGAAAATAGAGAAAGGGTGAGGGAGGGGTACGTGCCTTGGAAACTGAACAAGAAAAAGGATCTAATTAGGGTCTCTTTGCAGAATCTCAAATGTTGGCTGGCAGGTTCATTTTTAATGTCTGTAAAGCATGGGTGTCCAACCTTTTGGCGTCTCTGGGACATACTGAAAAAGAGTTGTCTTGGGCCACACATTCAATACACAAACACTAGTGAAAGCTGATGAGCATAAAAAAAGGTCCATGCATAATTTTCCTGATATTTGCCAACACAGAGTAGCAAAAAATAAAAAAAATTTTAAAAATCCTCACACAATAGCCCTAATTATGCAGCAGTCCTTTTGATAATATTTTAAAATTGTCAGGCAGGTCCCAAGTTTATGATCACTAATAGAGAAAATGTACATATCTAAGTAGTAAAATATAATAAAACATTGATTTTTAAAATATTTTATTATAAAAGTAAAAGAAAAGAGGGCAACATAAAAGTAGTGGGATGTTTGACATTGTATTTGAGAAACTAGTGCATCAGTATCTGGTCTGACAGAAATTGTTGCAATTCTCACGGATTTCTCAGGTGGTCATCAGATATTTTGCGTTTAATTTTACTCTTAATGTGTTTCATTCTGGAAAATAGTTGCTCGCAAATGTAGGTGCTGCCAAATAGCAATGACATGAGTAAGGCATGATTGTGAAGCAAGGGATGTGTGTCTCTGGGAAGATAGAACCTATAAAAGTCCAGTAAAGAGACAGTATCAAATTTTTCTTTTACATTGAATGTCAGAATGCAGCTCTATGCATTTCACATGAATATTGGCAGGTAACATTTATGTCAACTGAAAATGGAGTCACAAATATAGCAAAATATTGATTATTTTCCCAGAAATCTCGAAATCTGTTTTCAAATTCTTGTATCAAGTCGAAAAGCCAGGCTGCATATTTTTCTCTCTTCACAGGACTGTGTTTAGCCAATGTGTTAAATGCATAAAATCATTTGCCTTAATTTGAGCTTACCATAATTTCAGTTTCATTTGGAAAACTGCTATGGTTTGAAACACAGTATTGATAAGTTAGTTTTCACCTTGAAGATGCATGTTTAACTTGTAGGAGATGGTTCTGCATGGCATGGGCCCAGGTCCCACTCGGAGATGCACAGGACCCACGCCCACAGATAGGTTCTCCCATGAGGAATCAGGCCTACAGTGTACCTAGGCTGCCTTGAGTCTTTCTTTTTGCTAAAAACTCCCTCACCCTAAATTGAGACAGCAAGTGCTTACTGTAACTTCCTAAAATCCATGCTAAACCTTCCAAGGAGGAGTGTAACCAGTTCAACTTTTGCCTTTTCATTTGCAAATACCCCTCTTCTGTGATGTGATTAGCTGAGTTGGCTCCTTTGTTTTCTGTAAAAGGTAACCACCTAAAGCAGACCTGTGCACAGTAAATGAGGATCATCATGTAATGTGCCCAGAGATAGAAATAAAGGCCTCTTAAGGTGGAAGCAGAGGCTTTTGCTCCCCTTGAGAGAAAAGCCATGCTGCCCCTTTTCCTCCACTGGACTCACTAGTCCATGTGAATGTCTCATTTCATCCATAATGACTCAGACACTGCGGTCCGGTTTCTGCATCGTAACTCATTTAAATGACTGGTTAAATCCACTAAAAATGGTAAACACATAAGCCAGTTTTCATTGTCAATTTCTGGCACAAATTTGCTTTTTGATACCATAAAACACTTGATAACATGTCATAAATCATAAAATCTTTTTGACATTTGCCCTCAGTTTAGCCATCCTACTTCTGAAAAGTAAATGATGTTGCCATAGTCAGCAAATATACTTTTAAGGAATTCCTGAAACTGGTGATGTTTCAATCCCTCAGCTCTTATCAAATTCACAGTCCTGATGATTTGCGTGGCGTTATCCATTTTTAAAGCTTTTGTGTATAAATTCTTGATGTACTATGCCATGATACTTCATCAGACATGCCGAGCGTACAATTTTGGGCATCAATTTCAATATCTTCTGTTACTTTTACAAGTCCCTTTCTTTTATCTACAATCACCAGGGCACCTTCAGTACCTATACCAGATATGTCCAAAATAGACAAATCAAATCACTTTAACATATTTTTAATGCCTTGTATAAATCTCTTGATTTAGCTGTGTCTTTTAATGATGCCAAAGAAGCCATTTAGTCAATGACATTATATTTGTCATCAATACCTCTAATAAAAATGGCAAGTTGAGCCATATCTGTAGCATCAGTGCTATTATCCATTGACAAAGTATAACATTTAAAATTAGCAGCTTTACTTTTCAAACTTATTTCAATAGATTTTCTAATTTCTTAAATTTGCCTGGCTAGAGTCTGATGATACAAATTGATTTTTAAAATATCCCCCTTTTTTTCAGGGCAAATTATATCTGCCATGCTTTCTAAGCATTGCTTAATAAACTCAACATCAGTAATTGGTTTTGATTTTTTGCTATTAAATACACTACCACATAACTAGCTTTTACAATGGAATATGCTTGAGTTGCAATTTTTTGAAAAAAATTTTGTTGACAAGACAGATTTTTTCAGTTCCATTATATTTTCCTTATGACACAATCACTCATACACATTGAATTTGGCAGCATGCATAGTCTTTGAAAACTTCCACAAATTCCCTACAAGTTAGTCAGAGTGCCTTACTATTTACCTCAAGAGAAAAAAATAGTCATTTGTCCACTTTTCATTGAACAATCTGCGTTCATCCATAATTTTTCCTTTTTTTTCCACTTCAAGAGCTTAAATTTTCTTTTTTTTAAATTTTAATTGTTGTTCAACTACACTTTTCTATCTTTTACTACCATCCCAGTGCCCCCAATGCTCCCCACCTCGATACCATTTCTACCCGCCCCAGTTTTTGTCTATGTGTCCTTTATACTTGTTCCTGTAAACCCTTCCCTTCTCCCCTGAAATTCCCCTGAAATTCCCTCCCCTCTCCCCTTTGGTCACTGTCAACCTGTCCTCTATTTCAGTGTCTTTGGTTATATTTTGCTTCTTTCTTTGTTTTGTTGTTTAGATTCCTGTTAAAGGTGAGATCATATGGTATTTGTCTTTTACAGACTGGCTTATTTCACTCAGCATAATGCTTTCCAGTTCCATCCACGCTGTTGCAAAGGATAGGAGCTCCTTCTTTCTTTCTGCTGCATAGAATTCCATTGTGTAAATGTACCATGATTTTTTGATCCATTCATTTACTGATGGGCACCTAGGTTGCTACCAACACTTGGCTATTGTAAATTGTGCTACTATGAACATTGGGGTGAAAAGATTCTTTTGGATTGGTGTTTCACGGTTCTTAGGATATAATCCTAGCAGTGTAATTGCTGGGTCAAAAGGCAGACCCATTTTTAGTTTTCTGAGAAAATTCCATACTGTTTTCCATAGTGGTTGTACCAGTCTGCAATCACACCAACAGTGCACTAGGGTTCCTTTTTCTCCACAACCTCTCCAACACTTGTTTGTTGATTTGTTTATGATGGCCATTCTGACCAGTGTAAAGTGGTATCTCATTGTGGTTTTAATTTGCATCTCTCTAATAGCTAGCGATATTGAGCATCTTTTCATGTGTTTCTGGATCCTCTATGTGTCCTCCTTGGAGAAGTGTTTGTTCAAGTCCTTTGCCCATTTTTTAATTGGGTTGATTGTCTTCTTTGAGTGGAGTCATGTAAGTTCTTTATATATCTTGGAGATTAAACCCTTGTCTGAGGTATCATTGGCAAATATGTTTTCCCATACAGTTGGTTCTCTTCTTATTTTAATACTGTTTTCTTTAGCCATGCAGAAGCTTTTTATTTTGATGAGATCCCATTTGTTTATTCTTTCCTTTATGTCCCTTGCTCTGCGGGATATATCAGTAAAAATGTTGCTTTGTGAAACATTTATCTTAATATATCTAAGATATATTAAATCTTAAAATATCTAAGATTTTCCTGCCTATGTTCTCCTCTAGAACTTTAATTGTGTCCTGCTATATTGAAATCTTTTACCCATCTTGAATTTATTTTTCTGTATGCTGTAAGTTGGTGCTCAGGTTTCATTTTTTGCATGTAGCTGTCCAGTTCTCCCAACACCATTTGTTGAAGAGGCTATTTCTACACCATTTTATACTGCTGCCCCCTTTGTAGAATATTAATTGACTATAGAGACTTGGGTTTATTTCTGGGCTCTCTGTTCTGTTCCATTGGCCCATGTGCCTGTTTATATGCCAGTACCAGGCTGTTTTGATTACAGTGCCTTGTAATAAGAGTCTGGTATCAGGTATTGTGATCCCTCCTACTTTACTCTTCTTTCTCAAAATTGCAGCAGCTACTCGCGGTCATTTATGGTTCCATATAAATCTTTGAAGTATTTATTCTATGTCTGTGAAATATGTCATTGGTACTTTAATAGGTATTGCATTCAATCTGTAAATTGTTTTGGGTAGTATGGACATTTTGATGATGTTAATTCTTCCGATCCATGAACATGGTATATGTTTCCATTTGTTTGTGTCCTACTTGATTTCTTTCTTCAATGTTGTGTACTTTTCTGCATACAGGTCTTTTACCTCCTTAGTTAGATTTATTCCTAGGTATTTTATTTTTCTTTTTGCTATATCAAATGGGATTTTTTTCTTGATTTCTGCTTCTGCTGTTTCATTGTTGGTGTACAAAAATGCCTTTGATTTCTGGATATTTACTTTGTATCCTGCTGTTTTGCCAAATTCATTTATTAAGTCTAACAGTTTTTTGGTGGAGTCTAGGATTTTCCATGTACACTATCATGTCATCTGCAAAGCTTGACTGTTTTCTTTCTTCCTTTCTGATTTGTATGTCTTTTATTTCCTTTTCTTGTCTGATCACTGTGGCTAAAACTTCCAGTACTGTACTGAATAGAAGTGGTGAATGAGGACAACCTTGTCTTGTTCCTGATCTTAGCGGAAAACATTTTATTTTTTGCCCATTGAGTATGATGTTAGCTGTAGGTCTCTCATATATGGCCTTCATTATGTTGAGGAATGCTCCCTCTATTCCCACTTCACTGAGTGTTTTTATCATAAATGGGTGCTATACCTGATGAAAGGCTTTTTCTGCATCTATTGATATGATCATGTGGTTTTTGCCTTTGCTTTTGTTTATGTGATGTATTACATTTACTTATTTGTGAATATTGAACCCTGCTTGTGTCCCTGGGATGAATCGCACTTGGTCATGGTGTATGATATTTTATGTATTGTTGGATGCGGTTTGCCAATATTTTATTGAGGATTTTAGCATCTATGATCATCAGTGGTATTGGCCTGAAATTTTCTTTCTTTGTTTTGTCTTTGTCTGGTTTTGGGATTAGGATGATGGTGGTGACATAAAAAGAGTTTGGGAGTCTTCCAATATTTTGGATTTTTTGGAATAGTCTGTGATGGATAAGGGTTAGCTCTTCCTTAAAAGCTTTGTAGAATTCTCCTATGAAACCATCTGGTCCGGGGCTTTTGTGTGCGGGGATTTTTTTTTTTTTTTTGACTACTGCTTCAATTTCATTTGCTGTTATTGGTCTGTTCAGGCTTTCTACTTCTTCATTGAGTTTTGGAAGATTGTATTTTTCTAGGAATTTGTCCATTTCACCTAGGTTTTCAAATTTCTTGGCATACATTCCCTCATACTAATTTTTTACAATTCTTTGTATTTCTGTGGTATCAGCTGTAATCTCTCCTCTTTCATTTCTGATTGTGGTGTTTGTTTGGATCCTCTCTCTTTTTTTCTTGATGAGTCTGCTTAAAGGCTTGTCAATTTTGTTTATCTTTCAAAAAAACAGTGCATGGATTCATCGATCCTTAGAATTGTGCTTTTAGTCTCTATGTCATTTAATTCTGCTCTGATCTTGGTTATTTCCTTTCTTATACTTTGTCTGGGCTGTCTTTGTTGTTGTTCCTCGAGTTCTTGTAGATGTAGAGTTAGGTTGTTTGTTTAAAATGTTTCTATCTTTTTTAGGTAGGCCTGTACTGCTATGAATTTCCCTCTCAGGACTGCCTTTGCTGTGTCCCATAAGTTTTGGGTTGTTGTGAGTTCATTTTTCTTTGTTTCCAGAAAGTTTTTGATTTCTTCCCTGATTTCATTTTTTACCCATTCATTGTTTCATAGCATGCTATTCAATATCCATGATTGTGAGTGTTTCGGGTTTTTCTCCTTGGGGTTGTTTTCTACTTTCAGTCCTTTGTGATCAGAGAAAATACTTGGTATGATTTCAATTTTCTTGAATTTGTTGAGGCTTGTTTTGTGTCCTATCATGTGGTCTATCTTTGAAAATGTTTCATGTGCATTTGAAAAGAATCTGTATTTCACTTCTTTGGGATGGAGGGCTCTATATATATCAATTAAGTCTATTTCATCTAGGGCATTGTTCAATGCCACAATATCTTTGTTGATATTTTGTTTAGAAGATCTCTCCATGTTTGGCAGTGGGGTGTTAAAATCCCCCACTATAATTGTGTTGCTGTCAATATCTTTCTTGAAGTCCTCTAAGATTTTCTTTTTGTATTTGGGTGATCCTATGTTGGGTGCTTATATATTTACAATGTTTATGTCTTCTTGGTGGATTCTTCCCTTGAGTATTATGAAGTGAACTTCTGGGTCTCTCTTTATGGACCTTTTTTTGAAGTCTGTTTGGTCTGATATGAGTATTGCTTCCCTGGCTTTGTTTTCCTTTGTGTTTGCTTGGAAAATTTATTTCCAGCCCTTCACTTTCAGTCTGTGTAGGGCTTTTGTCCTGAGGTGGGTCTCTTGTAGGCAGCTTATGTGTGGTTCATGCTTTCTTATCCATTCAGCTATTCTATGTCTTTTGATTGTGGCATTTAATCCATTTACATTTAAGATTATTATTGACAGGTACATATTCATTGCCATTTATGTACCTGTGTTCATCTCTGTCTCTCTCTTTTCCTTTCTTTCCTTAAAGCAGCCCCTTTAGCTTCTCTTGCAGAGCTGGTTTGGTGGAGGTGTATTCTTTTAGACTTCTTTTGTCTGGGAAGCTTCTTATTTGGCCTTCTATCTTGATTGAGAGCCTTGCTGGGTCAAGTAGCTTTGGATGCAGGCCTCTGGTTCTCATTACTTGGAATATTTCTTGGCATTCTCTTCTGGCTTGGAGCGTTTCCATTGAGAAGTCAGCTGCTAAACTTATTGGGGCTCCCTTGTATGTCACTTCCTGTTTTCCCCTTGCTGCCTTTCAGATTCCTCCTTTATTTTGGAGTTTTGCCATTTTAATTATGATGTGTCTTGAAATAGGCCTCTTTGGATTCCTCTTAATTGGGACTCTCTGTGTTTCCTGGATTTGTGTGACTTTTTCTCTCATCAAATTAGGGAAGTTTTCCATCATTACTTTTTCAAATAGGTTTTCTATCCCTTGCTCTTCTTCTTCTGCTTCTGGTATCCCTATTATATGGAATTTATTATGTTTCATATTGTCTTGCATTTCTCTTAATCCCTCTTCATTCTTTCTGAGCCTCTTTTCCTGTTCTTGCTCTTTCTGGGTGTTCTTTTCTACTTTGTCTTCTAGCTCGCTGATCCGATCTTCTGCTTCATGGATCCTGCTTTGGATTCCTTCTACTGTGTTCTTCAGTTCAGAAATTGTCTTCTTCATTTCCTGTTGGCCCTTGTTGATAGTTTCTATTTCCTTTTTCATGTTGATGTAGTTTGTAGTGAGTTCATTGTAGCTCCCCTGTAGTTTCTGGTAGCTCATTGTGAGTTCATTGGGCTTCCTGATAACCATTGCTTTGTACTCAATATCTGATAGTTGAATTACCTCTGTTTCATTTAGCATTCTTTCTGAGGCTTCCTCCTTTCCTTTCATTTGGGGATTGTTTCTTTGTCTTCCCATTGTTCGTGAGACTCTTCTTGTTACCCTGAGCTTCTTAAATTGATCTATTCTGGCTCCCTGAGTTTATGGTGTGCACTTCTGTGGTAGAATACCTGTGAGATTCAGTGGTGCAGTCTTCTTGATCTCCCAAGCTCACTAGTCTCGGTTTGTCTTTTAGGTTGGCTCTCTGTTTGTCTGTGGGTTTTAATTGTTGTTGTGTGTTTCTTTGGTGGGCCCTTCCCACCAACTGGTTAACTGAGGGTCACTCTGTCCATCATCTCTTGTATTTTGTTGTGGTGGTGAGAGCAAGTTGTGTTGAAGCTGTTTCTTCTATGTGTACAAAGTTTTGAGGATTGTCCCTTGTTCTTGTTCAGTTGTTTGTCCTGGGTAATTTCTCCACTATTTAGTTGTATTTCCAGATTGGTCCTGGATTCAGGTTAGTGTGGCTTCCACTCCCTCCTTAACCTTCTTCTGTTGTTATCTGTTGGTGGTTCCTTTGTTGTTGGGTTTCCTCTTCCAGTGGGTATCCTGGTATTCACTGCTTCCACCTACTCTTTTTTGTGATCATTTGGAGCGGGAAGGCAAAATGGTTTAAGACAGCAAGAGAGTATTCTGTGATATTTACAGTAGCAGCCAGTAGAGAAGAGATAGGAAATCCTTTGGCTATGTGTAGTGTTAACTCTGATCTTCTACCCAAGTAACCACTTTTTAGAAAGGATGTGAACAGGAGAAGACTCTTGTTGGGATGGAAAGGATTGTGAGTTGGATCTAGAAAGCTGTGAGGTTGTTGGAGGGAAGATGGTGAGGTAAGGTGAGAGTAAAGGATATTAAGTAGGTGTAGTGTGTGAGAGAATGGAGCTAATCATTACCGTAATAGAATTCAGGAAACTGTGAAGTGGGCTAAGATCTGGGAGGGGTGTTGTGTAATATTTAGAATTGTATGGAACAGCTATTATTTACAATAATATTAGAGCAACAATCATATGACAGAATCTATGTGATCTGGATAACAAGAATAGGGAGTATAGGACTTTTAGTAGTGTGCTAATGGAACACAGGTGAAGTGAAGAACAGTAAATTAGCAATACAGTCTGAAAGAGATAATAGGGGAAACCTGTCAAATGATACAAGGTAACCAGCCAGGCAAAGAAGACTATACCTAAAGAAGAGGAATACAAAAATACTATTAAAATAAAAGGTTTAAGAATAATGAAAAGAAATAATAATATGCATATGCAATAACTTGCAAGTTCTCTGTAATAGCAAAGTGAATTTTGTCTCACTTTCTCAACTGTTGGGATGCCCCTGGTCTTTTCACAGTTCCAGATTTTTTTGTCTCCCTTGTGGGTATTTAAAGAAAAAGAAGAAGCAGAAGAAGGGAGGAAGAAGAGATAAATTTGGAAAGAAAGGAAGAAGGAATAAAAGAAGAATGAAGGAAAGAGAAGAAAAAGGAATTGAGAGATAAAAAAATTATAAAAATTAAAAAATTAAAAAATTAAAAGTAAAAAGTTACTTTAAAAAAAGTCTCTTGCTGGTTTCAAACAGGCCAAACTGGTTTTTCTGGTCTTGCTGGCTACAGCAGGCTGAGGAGTGATTGGTTTCCCTTTTCTCCCTTCCCTTAGTCAGCCTCATGCACACTATCTCCAGAGCTAGCCTGGCGCCTCTCCCCGAGGCCTTGAGTGTGGGATCCAGGCCTCCCTCAGAGCGCACTGTCCCTGGGGTTATGACTGTGGGCTCAGGGCCTACTTCAGAATGCACTCTCCCTAGGTTGCGCATGTGTGCACTTTGCCAGGCCTCCTCTGATCCCATGGGTTCAGGCACACACTCTTCCCAGGGCTATGGGGGTATGCAGGGCTTTCCACGTCTCCTGGGGAGTGCTGCCTGACTGGGTGGGGAGGAGGCTGGAGCAATTGCTGCAGAAGAATTTCCCAAACATTGTCTGTTTTTTTACATTTTCTTCTTAAGAAATCCCTCCTACTCAATCCTGCCTCTGGGTACAGTGGCCTGGCTTCTCACACAGCCCACCTCTCCAACCAGACTGGGAACTCTCAGGGTCAGGGCCCATCACAGCCCAAATCTCAACTCTCCCCAGCCAACGTCCACAGACTCCGTGGGTGCTCACAGCCCCTGTGTGTTTGCTACTTAGTCCTTATTCCCCGCTCTGTGACTTCAAGCAACCAAGTCTCTCCTGGTGCTGCTCAGACCTTGTTTGGCTGGGGAGGGAGCAGTTGACCTAGCTCTCTCCCAAGAACCCTGTGGCAGACCCTGCAGGTGCTGGGCCTCGGGCTGCAGCCACCCTGGTCCCTGGGTCCTTATTTTCCTGAAGCACTCTCCTTACCGTCTGGTTTTTCAATGTCCACTACAATTTTTGGTCTCCTATCTTCATATATGCTGGGGTACTGTTGGCTGTTTGCTCTGTTTCTCCATAGATTGGCTAGGTTTTTCTCCTGTGTGTAGGGGAAAGTGGAATCCACTCCCTCCTACCCTGCCACCACCTTCCTCTATAGTGACATTTCTTAAGGAAAGAGCTCATATTCTTAGGGGAAACTTCACACTGTGAGCTAAAACTTCATTAAAACTAGATCATTGTCTAATGTCTGTGTGATGCAGACTTCCCAGATAGTGTGGGAATGGGATGCTGTGGTCTAAAAAGGGCTGCAGCTCATGAGGATTGTGCTTTGTTGCTGTGTCACTGGGGGATTTTATTTGAATGGTGTTTTATATCCGGTTCTGTGAAAACCCACAATCATTCTTTTACTAATTATTAGTGAATTAAATGCTATTCTCTGTTTCCTGGCCTCTTTGGACCAATAGCCTCCTCTCTGCTGCGACCTTGGCCTACATTCCCATGCAGCTGCAGGTTAAGGCAAGATTTCTCATTTCTGAAGCCAGAGAGATAGTTTCAAGTCCAGTTTCATCATGTACCATTTAGCTTCTGAAAGGTTCACAGCAGAGCCGGCAATCATAGTCATTTGGCTTTTTATTTTCCCTGGGTTCTTGGTATTTTTACAGAGGATCACAGCCATTGAGGTAGAGTAGGGATGGGTGGAAAAGAAGAGCAGGGAAACATGTGTATAGGAAGGTCTGAAATGCAATTCCATGCAGGTAACTGCTTGAGATAAAATACCCGAATATTGGCAGTAAAGAGAGACAGGGAAGAATACAAGTAAATTGACCACTAAATATGTTGTTCTTTAGAAGGGTAGAATGTATAAGGAAGTCTCTTTGCAATGAAATATATTTGTTTTTCTAAAGGAAGATGTTTGAAAAGCAGTAGTGAATACCTACTTTTTAAGAATTTGCTATGTTGAGTAACTGCTGCATCTTCAGTGTTCTATGTTAAGTTTAATGAACATTACATACAGAGAAAAGTGATGCTCAAACACCATATGTAAGAGATTGATTCCAGAGCTTTTGCAGGGTCTTCTGTACCCATGACCTCCCCTTCCTTGTGCTGCTTATCCAGCAAGGCCCTGAAATACCAGAATGAAAAACTCTTTCAAGTTGCTGTTGAACATCCATTAGATAATAAACAAGTACAACACCTGAAAAATAGAACAGAGGGCTTCACTTAAAACAGAAACAGAACAAATGCTCATCTAATGTCATTTAAATCACCTTTAAATTACCTTTTTTGAATCAACATGCTTACATTTTGGGGGAACTTTCTTTTTTCTAGTTACTTTCACTTTTAGCACCTTGCTTTTTCTCTTTTTCCATCTGAAGTGCTTATGGTCTCAAAAGTCATTACTTCTTAAAGAAACTTTTCATGGATACTAAATGCTACCTAATGGAAGCCATAAGTATAGAGTCTGTTATCGTTTAGAATGGTAGAATACATGTGCCAGGTTGAATCAAGTGGGAAAGAAGGTTATTCATTCTTTTAAACTGGCAGTATTGCTAGAGGTGGATTAATAAGCTTTGTGTATTCCATATGTTCTGTGAAGCTCCATGATCACAAACACTAGTTCACTGTTTAGGGTTGAATTAAAGGCATCTCCTGTGGTCAGCTGGACCAATTCCCCTAATCTCTCTGGCAAAATTAGGTGATAATTTTCTCATTTCAATATGTAATATGTGAGGTCTTTTGGGGGAAAAGTCCAACTATTGTTAATATAATGAGAATGATTTATAGGATATCAATGTAACCTGGCAGCCAAGGAGAGTTGACTAAAGTGTGCATGTGTGAACAATGATGACTTCACTGTACTAGTCAGTGGGGGAAGTAGATGCCACTGAGTGAGCATGTGTACTGTGTGGCTGTCACATTCAAAATGATTGAGCGAGTAGAACAGTGAATCTGCATCAAATTTTGCATTAAGCTTGAACATTCCTCCACAGAAACTATTTGGATGATTCAGAAGGCCATGGCTATGGGTAACTGGTAATTGGCTGATTCATCACAATAATGCATCTACTTATGCATTACATGTCCTGTGGAGTTTTTTGGTGAAACATCAAGTCATCCATGTGACTCAGTCTCATCCCCCATACCTTCAGCACAGATTTGGCATCCTGTGATTTCTGACTTTTCCCAAAACTAAATTCACCTTTGAAAGGGAAGAGATTTCAGACCATTGATGAGATTTAGGAAAATACAATGGGGCAGCTGATGGAGATTGGGCAAACTGTGTGAGGTCCCAAGGTGCCTACTTTGAAGGGGACTAAGGCATCATTGTCCTAACTAAGTACAATGTTTCTTGTATATTGTATCTTCTTCAATAAATGTCTCTATTTTCCACATTACATGGCTGGATACCTTCTGGATATATCTTGTATGTTAGACAAAGTGTTGATGAAACTAAAGTCTAATGTGGGTACCAGAAAAATGGAAGTCTCTCTATTGATGATTAATCATAATTTTTTCTATTGTGAATCTAGTCCTTACCCTATGTGATACAGGAACACTGTCAAGGAGAGTATTTGTGTGCCTATGGAACCTGGACCGCTTGTAACCTGTCAACTCACTAGCACAACAGGCTTTGTCCAGACACCAAAGTACACAATATGAAATTGGCACCAGCCAGCCTCTGCATTGCATGGGATACCCCTATTTACATTTGAAAAACAGACCATTTGACAACTTGAAATTTGTCTCATATGGTTTTCTTTAGTTTCCTCTTTGGGAATGAAAGCTTTGGTTTAAAAAATCTGGACATCTGATGGTGAGACTTAACCATATCTATTAAGTCATCAATCAGCAAACATAGACTGAAGCTTAAGACTTCCTTGGGTGTTGGAGTCTCAGACACATCACAGAGAGAGTCCCTTCTTATCATTATACTTATATATTTTTTTCCTAAATGTATCCAGAGCTCAGGTTAAAAATAAAAAAAAAGACATAAATTTGAGTCTGCAGTAAACAAAACTGATGGAGCTGATCCCTTCATTTCCCAGAATTATTTTGTCCCAAGTAGTAATTATCACAGCTTCATGGGACCAAGTTTTGTCATCTTTCTGTTAATATAATATGTATCATGATAGTTTTTGCTCTTTGACTTTTAGTAAGGAACTTAAGATAAGACACTGGAGTATATCTAGGTTCTATTGGTAAGTGCAGAAAATGATATGAATATAATTGAAGATGAGAGCCAAAGTGAAAAAGGCATTTCTAAAGAGATACAGTAGGGTAGAGGGTATTTGAAAAAAAATCAGATAGAAAAGATTGAACTTGGTACAATAAGATATGGAGAGCTTTGGGGAATTTTTAAGTAGGTGAAAACTTGATTTTTATTTTTAAAGAACATGTCCAGCAGTTGTATGCCAGGTAGAATAATAAGGGGAGTGACTGTATGCATGAGGTCCAGTGAGAACACTAACACTACACCACTGCTCATGTTTTTAGTGCACCCTCTATAGTACTAGAAATTAAGTTGGGAAAGAGAGTATTCTGAAGTCATTTTAAATGAAAGATTCACAAAATATGTGTTCTAGTACTTACTTAGCCTACATTTGTTGAGCACCTACTATGTGCGAACACTATATTTATGGGCTAGAGATATTAGAAAAAAATTAAAACTAGAGAAATTCAAAAGATAGTGTAAGAGATACATAAACAACTCATTACAATCAAGAAGGGATATGCTATTAAATAATTATAACATAACTTTGCACAACAGAATGTGACACAAATAACCCTGCTCGAGAATATTGAAGAGGTTGTCAAAATGAGGAGGCCTCTGAATAGGGCTTTGAATATTAGGAATTTTCCAGACAGGGAAAATCTCAAAGGCATACAAGGCAGAAAGAATACCCTGGACATGAGACAAAGGCAACATGTTTAAAAGATTGTAAATATTATATATATTTTGACTAGAGCATAGGGTATAAGTTGCCAAATGGTGGAAAATAAAGTATAAAATGTAGGTTGAAATAAAAGTATAAAGTATCTTATATTTCCTATGAAGAAATATAGGTGTTTTCTTTTAAAATGGGTTATTTAAACATATTTGCCAATGATACCTCAGACAAGGGTTTAATCTCCAAAATGTACAAAGAACTTACATGACTCCACTTTAAGAAGACAAGCAACCCAATAAAAAAATGGGCAAAGGACTTGAATAGACACTTCGCCAAGGAGGACATACAGAAGATCCAAAAACACATGAAAAGATGCTCAGTATCGCTAGCTATCAGAGAGATGCAAATTAAAACCACAATGAGATACCACTTCACACCAGTCAGAATGGCCATCATAAACAAAACAATAGACAGCAAGTGTTGGAGAGGTTGTGGAGAAAAAGGGACCCTAATACACTGTTGGTGGGATTGCAGATTTGTAAGACCACTATGGAAAACAGTATGGAACTTCCTCAGAAAACTAAAAATGGATCTGCCTTT
>CM052544.1:68930584-68940735 GCA_028533065.1 Trachops cirrhosus
AAAAGAAAAGCAGCTCTGACCCTGGGTCAATGAGATGCTACAGGTTGTCAAAGCAAAGCATTTTGGTAGGAACGGCTGAATACAGCAACACTCAAAGATGGGCACCTGTTTCTGCCACCACGGAAGTGTACTGCTTTCTGGGAGTGTGCACCCAGGACGGCGGCGGCAGAGGGATGCCTAGAAGACAGGGCAGAGCTCCAGGGAGCCAAGCGGTGGCCCAGAGATGGCACATACAGGGGATGCTGCTGCTCTCCACTCAGAGCCTACCTCCTGCCCCCACAAGGAGGGAGCCACTCCTGTCTTCCTCCAAGAGGTCTCCAACTAAGAGGAGGTTTCCAACCACGGTGACCAATGAGGGTCCACCGCCCACACCCAGTGAACAAAACCATGCCACCTCCTAGTGACCAGACCGGGATCTGAAGGCATCTGCTCCTGCAGTGAAGGGAGACTTATCTGTTGACCACCTAGTATGTACCAGGAGCTTTGGTGAGGTATGGACACATGGCCCTTGCCGAGGGATCCTTTCTGAAGAGATAAGGGGGCACTGCTTGTCCTACTGGGACCCTCACAGAGAGCCGGCATCATCATCCAGCACTTGATACCCAGCAGCCACCAACGGGCAGGCAGGAAACAAGGGCTTAGGGATGCCTCTGAGCAAAGAATTCTAAATCAATTTACAATTTTTTGTTATGTCAGCTACTCAAACAGACACAGGAAAGCCATCCTCTGACTCAGGGAGGAGGGGGCAGTGAGAAAAGAATGGAGAACTGATGGTCCATCACAGCCCCCATATACTCTGAAGTGGGAACATGAGGCAATTAAAGGCACCCAGCAGAATCCAAGCAAGAGCCAGGAAACATGCCACCCACCTCTCTGCATTCTATTCTCTCTGCTGCCCAAATACACATCCGGTCTCCAGCTTTCCCACATCCCCCCGGCCCCGCCCTCGGCAGCCCTCCCCATGGCTCTGGGGCAAGGTCTTATCCCCTCACCCAGGGGCTCTCTGTTGGAGCACAGGAACCAGGCTGCAAGACCACCCCGACAGGCACCCCTGCACCTAGAGAGCACTGAGACGGGCCACATCCTCTCCACTTCATTGCATCCTCAACACCTCAGAGCAGTCACTTTAGAAAGTGGAGAAGAGCTGAGCCAGGAATGTCAGTGCCAACTCTGGCACTGCAGGGTTGGCACAACTCATCCTACCACAGGGCCATCAGAATTACAAGATGGCCTAACTAACTGCCATTGGACCCCAGGTAGATGGTCAGCCCACAGCCCAGAAACCCACCCCTGGGGAGCCGCCTCCCACCAACACTTATCCCCCAGGTAGCGGCAGACGGGTCCTGCGGGTGGGCTTCCTGTCCCACGAGGATTCTGTCCTCTGCACAGCAGCACTCACTCTCCTGCATGAGGCTCTGTGACAGGCTTTGCCCAAGCCCATCTGTTCCTGGTGTCATCACCCAGTCTTGCCCACAGCAGAGACTGACCAAACAGAGGCGTATGGCAATTAAAGGTTGCGAAACACCGGGAGGCAGCAAAGCTGCTGATGGCATCCCTCTGCCATCGGTCCTCCAAGAGCCACTTCATCTGTCCTGCCTCTAGGAATAGAACTCTCAACAAAAGCAATGACATTAGGCCAGCAGTGTCATACTTCATGTCTAGTGAATCACAGAATTCGCAAGCGGAACCATAACAATCCTCTAGTATGGGGGTGCAGATGATGACTCACTCTCTGTGTCACTCGCTCCTTTAGAAACAGCTGCTCCAGCCCTGCTGGGCCTTCCACGACAGGAAGCTGCTCTCTCAAGGTGGCTTTGTGTCTTCAGACTACTCAGTCACGCACACCTTCCTCACACCTGATCAGTGGGTCTCCCCCTCGCGTCCATTGTGACTCTAGCTTGGCCCTCTCCACTCTAGCACCTCCAGTCACTCGGTAAGTGTTCAGATCTCTCCTCTCAAAACCACCTGTCACAGCCTTCTCCCTCCCAGCTCTCTGTCCTCTTCCAAGAAACCTTTGTTTGCTTCTACGTAGGTCTGGCCAGTAACCCCCGCAAGCATATCGCCAGCAGTCTCCTCACATTTTCCTGGAGTCCAGCCCCCAGTAAAGAGCACACCCAGCCAGCATGGGCAGCCTGGTCTGCCTGCCAGCCAGTAACTTTTGGGGCCCTTCTGAGGGCATCACCAACAACCAGTGGTACTTCCCTCAGGAGAAGGCAGGAGAAAGTATTGAGAGCACATGCACTGATACATACAGTGCCCTCAAGGACCTCATAAGCCAGGGAGGAGAGAGATGTCCACAGACAACAGCCCAAGGAAGTGCAAAAACAGTCCAACAACATGCTGAGGCATTTGTCAGACAGTAGGCTATGGGGATGGGAAAGCCAAGATGGCCTGGGTTTAAATCCCAGGCCTGAGCCCCGGCTGGTGTGGCTCAGTGGGTTGAGTACAAGCCTGCAAACTGAAAGGTCGCTGGTTCAAGTTCCAGTCAGGGCACATGCCTGGATTGCAGGCCCCAGCTGGGGGCATGTGAGAGGCAACACATCACTGTATCTCTTGCACATTGATGTTTCTCTCCCTCTCTTTCTCCCTCCCTTCCCCTCTCCCTAAAAGTAAATAAATAAAATCTTAAAAGGAAAAAAAAAGTCCCAGGCTGGACACCCTTCTAACTATGAGAGCATGGACCAGTTACTTAACCTCACTAGCCTCAGTTTCCTCATCTGTAAAGTAGGCGTGGGGGGATTACACCCACCTGACTATTGTGGAAGTTAGAGATTTTGAGGGTACTCAGAAGGCACTACACAATGGCAGCGGTCAGCATTATTTGGAAAGGAAGCAATGGACCTCCTCTAAGGATTGGGAGCAGAGGGGAAAGCCTGAGCAAAAGCTTAGTGTGGGGTGCAAATGGTGGTGCAAATGTCTTGGGTATGTGGTACACGGGGAATGGGGTGAGGCTCGGGGCCAGAGTATCTAGACTGTCAGGATCGGGGGGGGGGGGGTACTAAAGAAGGACCCACTTGGTGCGCTTCCCTCTGCCAATGGGCCCCACCCACAGGGTGATGCCAAGGCAGGACCCTATGTACTCTCCAGCCCAGAGGGCAGCCTGAGTCTTCTCTCAATCTACCCTTACAAGCTGATGAGACCGCAGAGTCACAGGAGGGTTCTACCCCCTACTCCTTCTCTCCTAAATGTCGGCTCATGCATACCACACAGAGCCTACTGTCTGGGACTCCGGATCTGCCCCAAACATCCCCAGGAGGCCAAGCTAGGATTATTCTAACAGCCCTCAGTAAGCCTTCCAGCTAATCTCCCATGACACTTTCTGGCGCCTGCCGCCTTCACTATCAAGAAACCAAAAGGCTCCCTCCCACCTAACGCTTCCAATCCCCAAGAAGCCTCCAGCACTACAGAGCTCCTGACACCAAACACCAGACCTGCCTCACCCTCATCAACCTCTGCTCCATACTCTCAAACAACCTCCTGTTTATTCTGAAGCACGGTCAGTAATGCCCCCTTCACTGAGCCTCCTCCTGCTCAAAGCCTACAACCTGCAGGATGTTCTCTGTTCAAGTCCACAGAAACCACTGAGCCTGACAGGGGGGCTGCATGGACAGAGCCCTCAGGGAGCAAGCCCGTGGGACAGGGCCTGGAGTACGTGAGACACCATTATGAGGGGGCAAGCGACAGGAAAAGTGTCCCTAAAAAGAAACCACATACTGTCAGGTGCGGAATGCACACCTCCAAATCTTGCTGAGCTCAAAGTGGGTAGTCCTTTATTTATACAAGGAGTTAGACGGAAGCACTGCCCTCACCATGGCATGCTCTCACACGGGTCTTCTGGCAGGGCCTTATTCATTTAGACAGTCTTTACAAGGGCAAATGTCTATCACAGAGTATAAGGCAGATGGCTGGACTGGGCAGGGGCAGGGCCCAGCCCTAAGAAGGGGGCCAGCCCAGCCACCTGACTTGAGCCTAACAGCCCATGTTCCAGATTGCCCAGGCCCAGAGGCTCCATGCCAAGGCCTGTGCTGGCAGATGCCTGACAATAAGGGTTCATTATGCGGACATTTTTTATTTCTAGCCCTTTATCCCCAAGCAATCTTAAGTTCCATGGGGATGGGGATCTTCCCCAGGTGCACTTATGAGTAGGCAATGACCAGCAGAACAGAAAGACAGACAACTGGTCTCCAGTTCAGAGAGCCTGGTCTTATGATGAGGCCTCCTTACACAGACGAATCCCTCCCGATCCAGAGCTCTCTGTCATTTGGTGGTGGAATTTGTTCTGAGGATCAGCCAAGCTCCTGGTAACAGACAGGTGTTGTCAGGGCTGGCCAGGAATTCAACTCTGGAACTGGAAACTGATTAAAGGTAGTAGGGCCAAAGGCTGGGCAGTGCCCCTAAACTTTGAAAGCCCCAGATTCATGCCCTGTGATACTAGTAAAGCAGGAAGTAGAACCGAGGACCCAATCTTGTGGCTACAGGAGCAGGAGGCCTGAGTCCACTCCATACCCCATTCATCTTTCTCTACCCTCAGACAATCAATAGCCAATTAGCAAGACTCCACAAGCTTCAATTAGATAAACTGCCTGTTCAACAACTGCCAGAACGGGAACTTTTGGGCAAACCTACAGACTTCTCTACATAGTCTTTCCTTTGTCAGCATCTCTTGGGAAACCTCCCTCCCTCCCATAGCTGAGCTTGCTACTCCCTCTGCCAGCAGGACCCTCAATAGCCTGGCACCACACAGAGCTCCAGGGGCTAGAGCTCCCAGAGCAGAGCAAACCAGGCAGGGTCTAGGCACAACACTGCCACTGGGAGGTGGATTCTGGGTCTTCTGACCTATGATGGATCCCAGCCCAGGCCGAGAGTGAGGAGGACAGTGTCCTCTGTGACCACCCCATTGCAGCCTGGGCTTCCACCCCCCACCCCTTCAGCGCTTGTTTTGTAGAATGCATTTGGACCCAGGAAGAAACCATGAGAAACTTTAGGGAAGAGCTGGAGAATGTTCCAGTTTCTCCTTTGCCTGTGGCTAGCACAGAGGTGGCCTGAAGAAGAAGGCTTCCCTCCCTTCCTCACACCACCCAGAGAAACAAAGCCTGGGAATTCCCCAGAGAAGGACAGCCCCCACCCACACAAGGGAAGTCCTTGAGTGACCTCACAACCATGTCTGGGAGGATGATGGAGCATGGACCTCGAATGCTGAAGGCAAAGTGTTGTGAGGCTTTGGGTAACTTCTGCAGGAAATGCTGCTCTGGGTCAACTGTCTGGGGCCAGAGACAGCCCAGTCCGAAATCCCTGGGAGGAGGCTGGGCTGTAAAAGGGATCTGGTCCCAGAGTTAAATAACCACCATGCTGGTGATTTAAGAGCATGGACAGCTCCTCAGCAAACCCAAGGCTGAGGGGAACACTGTGGGGAGCACTTGGGGAGCACAAGACAGTGGGGACTGCCTTGGCAGAATCCCGTTGCCCTCCAAAGCTCATCTTCCTACATAAAGCCGTAAAACCCATTCTTTTCTTCACAGCCCCGCTGAGCACACCATTCTACTCCGGCCTGCAGCGCTGCTCCCTGCAGTCAGCCTCATTTCCTACCCTGTCAGCATCCTGCCTCAGAACTGACCAGCTCTTACTTATTCTGCACCTCCCTTCAGCTCCCAGCATTGCTGAAACCTAAAGGATTCTTCCCCCAGGTATCAGTGGATCCAAAGACACAAACTGATGGCCAGCTGTTTGAATCTGGCCTGCAGATTAGCATTTATTGGCATACAAGGTACTGCTTAGATATGTGAATTAGATACCAACACTTTAAGATTAGATTTTTCTGATTCTCTTTCAAAAGCTGGAATGTCTGGAAGTGTGGGGTCCTCACTTCCTCAGTGCTGTGCGGCAAAGCTGGGCAGAGATGAGCAGCAGCTGCTCCCTGGGACAGGGCATGGCCACTCCGGCTTGTCCCAGTCCCTACGGAGCAGATGCTGTGGAGGCCCTGCCTCACATCCTGTCAGCCCACCTGAGCGCACCTATCGCTGCGGCGCTCCTGCCTGTGTGCTAACAGCTTCCCACCGCCAGTGCCGCAGCTCTCTGCTTCTTTGCCGGAAGACTTTCTCTGGCATTAGCTGGCCTTCAGGACAGCCCAGAAGTGCTAGAGATTTAAAGCCCTCAAAGAAATTCTGGACTCATACAGAGTCAATGGATTAAAAACCACCCACTTCCCTGCCCTCAAGAGTACAATACTGAGACACAGTCCACATGATTATTCAGAGACCCCAATGGCACCGAGTTCCGGGGCCCACAGTGGTGGTCCGTTCGTTAACGTGTCCTTCATTGCCTTTTCCCCCCACCCTTCACTTGTGCTTATTGGAATCACATTCCAATGAGACTATCTGCTCCCAAGTCCCTGTCTCAGAGCTCACTCAGACTCAGACACCCCACCAGTCTCACTTCATTGTTTCTACTTCGCCTGCCTGGCCCCACCAGCACGGCCACCAGAGCACTCTGATGGGAAGCTGCAGGACAGAACCCCCACCCACGGGCCTCCAACATCCTCGGGACAGGGCAGACTCACCTCCCCCGAGTAACTGTACTTGCCCCTGAGGATCTGCCGGTACAGTCGGGTGCGGTTGTCATCTTCAAAGGGCATGGTGCCACTGAGCAGGATGTAGGCGATGACACCCAGTGCCCACATGTCCACTGAGTTGGTGTAGGGCTTTCGAACCAGGACCTCAGGGGCAATGTACTCAGGCGTGCCGCAGGTGGTCTTCATCAGGCAGTCGTCACCCTTCTTGCGAGCACTGGCCAGGCCAAAGTCAGTGATGATGATTTTGGAGTCGGTGCCTGGGTGGTAGTAGAGCAGGTTCTCAGGCTTGAGGTCTCGGTGTGTGATGCCCAGCGCATGCAGATACCGGACGCCATCCAGCACCATCTGCAGCACCCGTGTGGCATCACGCTCGGTGAAGGAACCCTTGGCAATGATGCGGTCAAAGAGCTCTCCACCAGTGGCCAGCTCCATCACCATGTACACACGCTCCTGAGTCTCAAACACCTCCACCAGCTGGATGATGTTGGCGTGGCGCACTCGGCGCAGCACACGCAGCTCCGACTCACACACTTCCCGCCCCTCCCGGTACTTCGTCTCTATCATCTTGATGGCATATGGCTGCCGGGTTGCCCGGTGCTCCACACGTACCACTCGGCTGAAGCTGCCTCGGCCAATTAAGGCTTTGATGTCATACTTGGCCGTCACACGTGGGTCGAACTTGGCCCTGTACTTAGCCACCCTGGCCCTGCGTGGTGGTTCTGAGGGAGGCTCTGTGTGGCCAGTAGTGGGAGCACCGGGACAGGAGTTTGCACACTGACTGGCTGCCGGAAGCCCAGCTTTGAGAGGGCCAACACTGTCCACCTCCGTGATGAAGTGCTTATACACATCGCTCTTGGTGCCACTGAAGGGCTCCACCTTCTTCACCAGATCCAGCTGGACATCCTTTGGCGGCTCAGGAAGGACCTTGCTTGTCCCACAGCCCATCACGGACACGGGGGCATCCTCTCCAGCGAGGCTGGCAGGACCTGCTCTGCAGGCAGCGCCTCGTCTACACCTATGCAGACAGAAGAGAGGACAACTCAGCATAGCTGGGGACACCTCTGGAGGAATACCAGCCACCCTACTCCGCCTTGTCCCTCAAAAGTCCTAGCCTGAAGACCTGCCTCAAATATGGTTTCCTGGAAGGGAAGACGGCTTTGGTCCCTGAGCGCTCCGAGCCCGGGCTCAGTGGGGAGTCCAGATGAAAAGACTGGATCTGAGCATCATGGTCTTGGCTTCCATCTCCATGGATCTTACTCTCATGCTGCTTTTCAACCCTGAGAGAGGGCAGGAACATGCACCAGGCTCAGCCGTTACTGCCCCCAACTTCCTCCCTACTCTGCCTGAGTGCCTTATTCTAGTTTAAGTTCTATGTTTTTTAAATGATAAAGTCATCCGCCCTAGCTGGTGTAGCTTAGTGGGCTAAGCATGGGCCTGCAAATCAAAGGGTCGCTGGATCGATTCCTAGTCAGAGCACATGCCTGGGTTGCAGGCCAGGTCCCCAGTAGGGGGTGTGAGAGAGGCAACCACACATTGATGTTTCTCTCCCTCTATCTACCTCCCTTCCCCCTCTCTAAAAATAAATAAATAAAATCTTTTAAATGTTAAAATCATCCTCTTATTACTCTGACTCATCTTTCCTGAAATGGGGGTGTAGAGTGTTGGAGGCCTGCTCTCCAATACTATCACTCACCAGGTTTCAGAGGGCTGCTCCTCCGAGGCCTCCCTCTCCGAGGCCTCCCTCTCCGCGGCCTCCCTCATGTGTATCTTTCCTGGCCCTCTGTGCCTCCTTCAGGCACTGATCCCTCTGCAACCACCTCTTCCCTGGGCCTCTGCCCTGACCTCACCCTTTCCCGGAGAGCTCCCACTGCTTCACTAACGTACCAACTTCACCCTGACAGCACTAACACCCTGCTTCAGGGTCTCTCACTTCCCCAGTCACCACGTATGTGGTTAAAATGCTACCTAAGTCCCAGAGCTAGCCGAAATAAATTCCAGGGAACTTGGGACCACAAGCCTTAGCACAATGCCACCAGGTAGCCACCAAACTGGGCATCATTCAAGAGGCGGGAGGTGGGGAGCCTTAAGCTCAGAAAGGACAATAGCAACCCCATCCAAATGTGACTCAGGCTGTGGGTCAGGGTGCTCCGCTTCCTTGGGATGCAGATCTAGGAGCCTTCCCCATTTGCCTCCCAGAGAGAGATGTTCTGATCCCTTAACACCATGCAGCTGGCGGGACCCTGGACAAGGTGAAGTGTGGAAATACTGCTTTCCAGAGGTCCCTTCTACCCAGGCTGCCCTTCTCTAAGTCTGTGTGAGGGCACCATGGGTGAAAAGAGAGCTGAGAATTTCCTATTAATTATAACATAGAGAATTAAGGATAAAATGATCGGTTCAGATCACACATTTATTGAACAGCTATTAGACATACAGGAATAAATAAGATATCCAAAGTAGGTTATATTTCAACACACACACACACACACACACACACACACAAGCAGAACATAGTAAACTCACAGTCTAAGTGAAAAGCATAAAAACATAATTTCAGTATCAAGTGGTGTTAGGCTGGAGAAACAACAGTAAATAAATATATGTAGAATTATGCAGGGGTTAGGGAAAGATTCCTGAAGGAGGTGACCCCCACACTGAATTTTAAATAGGAACGAGTCAGATGAGGAAAGGTGGGAGTGGTGTTTCAGGCAGAGAAATGTCCAGAGCCCCAGAGTAGCACCCTGTGCCTGGCAACAGGCACTTTGGTAGAACAAAAACAGGCTTTGCTGGGAGTAGTGAGGGGGGCGGGGGGTGGTTAAGGTTTGAAAGATAAGTAGGAATCAGGTTGTGGAGAGTAGCACAACTTATGGTGAGGAGCCAGGACCTTTCTGGAAGGTAAGGGGGAGCTATCAAAGGGTTTACAAAGAAAGAGAGGAGCTCAATCTGTATTTAGAAAGAAGTGTGAGGCTGGTCCTGACTGGTGTGGCTCAGTGGCTTGGGCATCATCCTGCAGACCAAAGGGCTGCCGTTTGATTTCCAGTTACGCACATGCCTGGGTTGTGGACCGGGTACCAGGTTGGGGGAGTGCAAGGGGCAACTGATGGATGTTTCTCTCTCTCTCTTTCTCCCTCCCTTTCCCTCTCCCTAAAAATAAAGAAATAAAAATCAAAGAAGAAAGAAGAAGGAAGGAAAGCAGGCAGGTAGGCTGGCTAAACTGGTCAAGCTACTAAAAGGGCCAGGGAGGGAGTAGTGGCCCAGGCAGTGGGGTGTAATGGAGAGATGTCAGCAAGAAAACTGATCAGGACTGGAGGCTGGACATAAGGGCAGAAAGGGTGGTGTGAGGGCAGCACTCCAGTCCCTCACTCAGGCTCCCGCGCAAAAGGGTTGGAAGTGCAGCAAAAAAGACAGGTTCAGAAAGCAGTGGGAAGAGTTCAGTTTTGGCATGTGGAACATTTATGTGACATTAACTGCAGGTTGCTGGATGCAGAATCTAATATTTGAAAAGAGCTGGTCAGGGTCAGAGATTCCATAGTTGCCCAAAGGTGGTGCTTGGTGCCAAGGTGCAACATCTAATACCCACCCCCAC
>CM052544.1:68940835-69032005 GCA_028533065.1 Trachops cirrhosus
AACTATGGTACATTTACACAATGGAATTCTATGCATCTGAAAGAAAGAAGGAGCTCCTACGCTTTGCTACAGCATGGATGGAGCTGGAAAGCATTATGCTAAGCGAAATAAGCTAGGCAGTGAAAGACAAATACCATATGATCTCGCCATTAACAGGAACCTAAACAACAAAACAAACAAGTAAAATATAACAAAAGACACTGAAATAGAGGACAGGTAGTCAGTGAACAGAGGGGAGAGGGGAGGGAATTTCAGAGGAGAAGGGAAGGGTTTACAGGAACAAATATAGAGGACACATGGACAAAACTAGGCGGGTTGGAAAGGGGAGGGGAGAGGGGAGGAATGGGTGGGTGGGCTGGAATGGGAATAAAGGCTAGAAACTGTACTGAATGAAATAAAATAAAATAAATTTAAAAAAATTAAGAAAGAATAAAATGTCTGAAAAAAATTAAAAAACATAAAAAAGCCCCCAAAAATGAAAAATAAAATGGGTTATTTATAAATGCTTTAAAATAGAGGCTGAAAAACACAAAATTAAAGTTGTACTGAGCACATGGATGACTGGTGAAATTTTCTGTATATGTTTTCCAGTTTACACACTTACAATTCTTTATTCTTTTCCTAAGTAAAGCCATCTGGTGAAAATGTGTGATCCATTTTATCCTCAAAATATTGCCTTAACTCTTTTTTTATTTAAAATGCAAAGTCTAATCATTATGAACTTCAGGTTCTTCAAGTACCAGTTTATTTTCTTTCTTAAACGTAATGGAGTTAATCAGAAAGTCTTTTCTAATTTGAGAGCTAGAATGATTGCTCTCTCATGTTGGTCATTCACACAAATGGACCAACTTTAGCTTCATTGCATAAGAATCATCTGAGTTACTTTTTAAACTTAATCCACATGGATTCTGACTTAGTGGGAATGAGGTGATATCCAAGAATAGTTATACAAAATAGGACATTCCAGTGATTCTAGTAAGCAGCTACAGGTGGAAACTGTAGTTCTATATTCTTCCAGGGATGCAGAGGGATCATGATTACCATATATGGGGACTGGGAAAAGGTTCCTGGTAATTCAGATCCTAAGAGTGGATAAAACATTTTGGAATTCAAAGAAATTTCAGGGTTACAATTAAGGTTATTTTTATTCATCACTTAATTTGTGCAATGAATTATTACCTACCTATTTAATATCTCTGAAAAGTCTAATATGTTTCAGGCATAGTGCTAAATTGTGATTGCACAGAAATGAATAGGGAATTATCCCTGTCATTAGACAGGAAAGAAGAGAATAATAATTGAATGTGCTAAGTGTTATATAGAGATAAGCAATAGAAATTTGTAGGAAACACAAAAACAGATAAAGATCATTCACAACCTTTCAGAAGATCTTATTTTCTCTCAAAGCCTAAATTGTTAACTACATGCTATTACCAAATCTATATCCAACTTTTTTTTGCATTCTAGTTCTAAATATAAAATTGCTTATGGAACACTTCTTCTTGGATTCTCACAGGTCTGTCAAAAAACATAAACAGTAAAGCAAACTCATCATGTTTCCCCTCAAACCAACTATTTTCCTAGTGTCTCCTATTTCAGTGAATGACATCACAATAACCCCAACTGACCAAACAAGAATCTGAGGGTTTTTCCTCACTCTGCTCTCCTCCCTAAAACTCTGCATGCAACAATTCCCACAATCTGTCATAATTATACTATATATGCACACATGGACATATATATACCTTATGTATATGCACACATGTATACTACATGTATACACACCACACACATCTATAACATAGATACATATATATGCACACGTGTGTGTGCATGTATATGAGGTCTGTCCAGAAGGTATCCAGCCATGTAATGTGGAAAATAGAGACATTTATTGAAGAAGATACAAGAAACACTGTACTTAGGACAATGACACCTTCATCCCATTCAAAGTAGGGACTTTGGGACTTCACACAGTTCTCCTAATAGCCATAAGCTGCTCCATCATATTTTCCTGAATCTCATCAATGGTCTGAAATCTCTTCCCTTTCAAAGGTGAATTCAGTTTTGGGAAGTCAGAAGTCACAGGTCACCAAATCTAGGCTGAAGGGAGGTGTCTGAGTCTGATGTTTTGCAAAAAAACTGCACAAGACATGATACATGAGTGGGCATGTTGTCATGATTAAGCTGCCAATCAGCTGACCATAGCTGATTGGCAGCTATGTGGCCTTCTGAATCATCCAAATAGTTTCCATGGGGTAATGTTCAAGCTTAAGCCAAAATTTGATGCAGATTCATTGTTCTACTCACTCAATCATTATGAATATGATGGCCACACAGTGCACATGTTCACTCAACAGTGTCTACCACTCCCGCTGACTAGTACTGTGAAGTTACCATTGTTCATGCATGCACATTTCAGTCCACTTTCCTTGGTTTCCAGGTTACATTGATGTCCTGAAAATCATTCTTATTACATTAACAATGGCTGGACTTTTTCCAGACATGTGTGTGCATGTGTGTATAAGCACACACACATATACTTACACACACACACACACACACACATATACATATATATACATATATTTATTTACTCTTCTCTATGTCCATTGTCATACTCTCTACATTTCTAACTCAGATGTAACAGCCCATTTACTTTCTCCCTGACTCCAGTATTATTTTCTCATTCATTCTCTGCACTGCAACCTGAATTTCACTCTATTTCTTAGAGTTCTTCGATAGTTCCTCCTTAATTTTGGGAAAAGGCCCTCAAGTGTTGTGTTCCTGCCTACTACTCCATCCTCATTTGGTACCTCTATCCTTACTTACTTTCTCCTTCCATAAATTTTCAGCAATACTTGGTAGTCTTCAAGCCTTCAGTTTTTAAAATGCCCTCTCCTACCTCTGAACATTCTCTAGGTTATGCCATCAATTTGGATAATTTTTTAACTACTCAACTCTTGGCTAATGCATTCTCATCATTTAAGTTACAAAAACAGTAGCCCCCTTTATTCCTGGATACATTCTAAAACTCCAGTAGATGGCTGAAATTATGGATAACACCACACCCTATATATACTTGGGTTTTTTTCTATACATATATATCTATGATAAAGTTTGATTTATAATTAGGCATAGTGACAGACTAATGACAGTAACTACAATAGAACAATTTTAACTATGCATTAATAAAAGTGAGTTAATGTGGTCTCTACTTTTAAAAGTATCTTATTGTATTGTATGTACAGTTATGGATATGCTGGACAAAGGATTAATTTATTTCCTGGCAAAGTTTTTGCTGAAAAATCTGCCGATAGCCTTATGTAGTTTCTCTTGTATGTAGCAAGTAGTTTTCCTCTTGCTGCTTTTAAGATTTTCTCTTTGTCTTTTGCCATTTCAATTATAATGTGTCTTAGTGTGGGTCTCTTTGGGTTCATTTTATTTGGAACTCCCAAGTTTCCTGAATATGTATATCTATTTCCTTCCCTTCCCTAGGTTAGGAAGTTTTCACCCATTATTTCTTGTAATAACTTTTCTTCCTTTTTCTCTCCCTTTTTCTGGGACCCATATAATGCAAATTTTATTCAACTTGATGTTGTCTTATAGGTCCCTTAAATAAGCTTTATTTTTTAAAAAAATATTTTCTTTTTACTGCTCTGTTTGTGAGTTTTATTGCTTTGTCTTTCAGCTAGCTGATCCATTATTCTGTTTCATTCAGTCTACTGTTGAATCCCATTAGTGTATTTTTTATTCAGTTATTGCATTACTCAGCTCTGTGACTTCTATTTGGTATGTTTTTGTGTTTTCTATTTGTTGAATTTATCATTGTGGTTATACATTTTTCCCTTTTGTTGAAGATCTTTATTACCATTACTCTGAATTCTTTATTAGGTAGATTACTTATCTCAATATCATTAAGATATTTTTCTGAGATATTTTTGGAATACATTTTCTTGTTTATTTTTTGACTCACTGTGTTTGTTTCTATGCATTAGGCAAGACAGTTACCTCTCAATCTTGAAGGGGTAGCTTTATGTAGGAGATTTATTCAACCATGCCCCAGCTTTTGCCTGTTTCTCTAACTTTGTGATTGTCTAAACAACCTGATTATTCTTAATAGGTCCCTTTACTGAGAGTACACATAGACCTGTCAGTGTTCCAAGGGGAGGAATCTCACTTAGCACCTAGTATTAGGCTGATTGGTAGCCAGACCCTCAAGCAGCAATTTTGAAGGTAGGCAAATATGTAAAGTCCTGTGTGTCCACCATTTCAAACCCTGCTGGACTCTAGACAAGAAAATCTGGAATTGTCCCATGGATAACAGTTACAAAAATGAGGGCTCCAGATGAATACCTGAACATCTTTCTGAGAGGTTTCCCTGAGCTGTAGCAAGGCCAAAGTGGTAGGCAAGAGTGTGTGTGTCCCTGCTTATCTTCTCTGGGAGCACCTTGAGAGTCTCTAGATGTGTGATGTGAGAAACCTGAAGCCTGTCTTGCAGGCTGAAGTGCCAGCATAAGTAAATAATGTATTTTTATAGGAAGTCTGGAGTTGTGTTTCAGTTTGCTCTTTCTGCAGTGCCCTGATGGTGGTATTCTGCCAAATCCTATCTTTGCAGTTGTTAAAATCCCACAAAGCCCAGGATTGCCATCCTCCTTGACTACCAGGGCTAGGTGATCCAGGGGCAACCCCTGTGTAGATTGTATATGCCTGCTGGTTTTATTGAGGCAGTTGGAGTGTGTAGGGGTAGGGAGTTCTTGCCATCTTCAGTAAAGCAGCAGAAAATTGCCTTGATCATGCACACCTGCAGGCTTCAGTGATGCAGAAGGAGAGGGTCTTATCTCTGCACGTGCACACACTGGCTTTAGAGAGAAAGCTAGAGAGTGCAGTGAGCATTTGTACTTGCCTGTGCCCCGCAGGGAGCTGGGCGGTGCTGTACAGACCCACACTCCCAATTTCAGCATCTCAGTGGGACAGTACCACAGCTGCTTGCTTCCACCTGTTCCAGGAAGGCAGCAGGAGGGGGACACATTGAGCTTTCCCACCTATGTTAGCAGTACAGGCAGTGAGTACAAAAAAAGGGTGCCTGCCAGAGCCCCCATCCTGAGGAGGGTTTCAACTGTCTTTTGCCACTCCAGCAGATGCTTTAAAATTAATTGACTCTCGTTCATATATAGGCTAGGTGCTTTTTAAACTTCTGCTTTTGTGCTGGGCCCCAAGGCAAGTGAGACCACATATGAGCCCTTTAAAAGGAAAATTTTGTTTCCCTAGAGCCCCATGGACATCAGCCCCATGGGTTTTCTAAAGTAGATGTCTTTGGGACTTGTCTCTCCAGTGCAGATGCCAAGAGTTGAGTGATTACTGTGGGGTACAAACCCCTCACTCTTCCAGGAAAAGTACTGGACTGATGAGATTCCTCTCTACTGTGTGTCACTATGCAGGAACGGGGGGGTGTTCATTTTTTGTATGTATATATGTATGTATGTATGTATTTGCAATACCATGTCTCTGCAGCTCCTATCTGTCTCAATGTATATTCCTTTTATTTTATGTTGTAGAGCAGCTCCTCTGGTTTTCAGATCTATTTTTTAGAGGGAAATGATTTATGTGGAGCTATAGTTTTGGTGGGTCTGTGGGAGGCTTTGAGTGCAGGGTCTTCCTAGACTGCCCTCTTGGATTCCTTCCTTTACTCCCTTGACTTTTAAAAATCACGTTTCTATTTTGCTTTAATTTATTTTACCAGAAAATAGTCACAGGATTATAGAAGAAATTTGTTTTTTTACATTCCTAAAATTGTTCACAAATTGACTGAATAACTAGCACCACTTTCCTCACATTAGATTCACCTTGGATGATAATTAGAACAGACTCAACATTTTGGGAAACTTTATAGACTTATACCATACTTGGCAGCTTAATTGATCTTCAGAAGAAAGGGTTCTCTTTTCTTTGAATATTTTTCCTACTAGAGGGTTTCATGCCTGAAAGCTGAACTACCTAAGGCCCCCATTGTTAACATCTGTATTTTTGTCTACTGAGTTGGGGTCTCGTTTTTATATTTAACAAGGATGTCATACTGCTTTCATGTAGTTTCTTCATTTTATTCTCAATTTTAAGATCATCCTCCTCAGTTTCTTTGCTTTTTCCTTTAGTCTCCCTTCACGACTGAATGTAGCCTTATAGGTCTACACAGTGGAGATGAAGGTATAGTAAAAAGTGGAATACTTGTGGTAGATACGTCCTTTAGAGAATTTCTCTTTCTAAGTAAATCCTTTTTTCTTTGGAAATATTCCTTATTTTCCTCTTACAATCTTAAGAAAATATCCATGATGTTGATCATTTAAACCTGCTCCTGGGACAGATTACAAAATATAAAAGTACTATGAAGAAAATTTGAAATACAAGGAAATGTGTAGAAAGACACAAAGCAAGTGGCAGAAAAACTCAAAGGGTTTGGATGCTCAGGGAAACACCCCAAAGATGGCTTCTTTTTAGCATGTCTTTTGATCTTAAAAGTCAAATTATCTCTCTCTCCAAAAGACACATTTTGAAAAGAAATGACTGGTTTGGGCAAAGCTAAAACGAGTCATGGGATTTGGCCCACCACAATTTCATTGTGATTTGGCTTGTGGATAAAATTTTTAAAAAAAGGTAAGACAAAGGAAATGTAGCACTTTATGCATAATAAGATGGCATAATATCTGTCACTACAAAATCCACTGCAAGCTACAAATAATGCTTTTATTTGAGGAAACTTTAAATATAATGTCCCCTTTTCAGTGTTTTTCAACTCTGTTCTCTTTAGTAACTTTTAAAAGTTAAAAAGACAACCGAAGTTGAAAAAAATAGGAAAAAATATACATTTTTTCAAAACCAAGACAAGTCTTCAGCATCAAAAACAATTGTTCAAGTGTTCTTTTGACTTTGGTCCAGATTGAGATACACAGAAATTTGTGGCATGGTAAAATGAAAAGAGCATAGGCCTTATATGTGGAAAGACTTGGGTTTAATTTCTGGTTTAGCTGTCCCAGTGTTATATTCTGAGTCTCAATTTCTTCATCTGAAAAATGGGGATAATTATAATATAAAGCTCATATGAAAATTACAGAAAATGATATACAGGACCTGTAGCCCAATACCTGGCTTAGCTGATATAGCAATAGCTTCTTTAATGTATTTGAAGGCTGTTATTAATCTGAGAATTGTGGTGATGTTGAGTTAGTGAAATATGAAATTAAATTCAGAACTATTGAACAGTAAGTATTCTTCTATGCATGCAAAAAATGCTTGTCTCTCTGTGTAGAGACAGGTAAGCACTTGTTAAAATATTTCAATTTTCTCTAGAATAATAGGGAAAAATTACCACAAAAGAAGAGTAGAAGCAAAATCTCTTTTTCCAAATTTTTAATTATTAATCTTATCAGTAACACATTTTTAGAGTTCAAGATTTGGTTAAGAAGCTTGAGTGAAGAAAAGAGCAAATGGAGGAGGAGTAAAACTATAAAAGATTAAAAAACATTATGATATATTATAATGATTATGTTATATTTTGAGCACTAAAAGTAATCATTATATCTTTTAAGTCAAGACACTACTAATTTAAAATTACTTATAAGCATATGAATATATGTGATTGATAATTGGTTTGTATGAAATATAAAAAATGTGTTCAATTCTAAAGAAATTACATTTTCAGCTATGGGGTTAGAACGGGCCCAAAGAATATTACTGAAATGGAAAAATTGTTCCTGAGGGAAAATAAAACTTCTCAATAAGAGTTAAAGTAATGTAAACATTTATGATTAAAAACAAACTACTAAATGAAACAGTTTAAATATCTAAGTAGCTAGCTAATCTGGAGACATATAAATGATATGCAAGGTGAGTATATTTCTCAGAATAACACATAATGAATCCAGTTAAATAATAAAAACAAAGTAAACAACTGATATTATATGAATTTTAAACTGTTGGGAACTGCCCTGCCTGGTTTCGAAGCTATAACCCCCTATGGCCAAGACTGAGTAAAAAGATCTTGGAACCAGAAGCCACTAAGAAGACAAAACTTATCCTCCCAGTAGGGGTGCAGTCTCTGTCCCCTTTACTTCACATGCTTGGCCCCTGGTGGATGACTAGATAGTCAATGATAGGTAAGATTCCTCAAGGATGGGACAACCTAAGACAGGCACAGTTGAGAAGGGGACCTCAGGGAAGGACTTAGGGGACTATAGAAAAAGGGGTGATGGACCCTCACCCCTCAGCTTTGTCATAGTGTGAGTCCTCATTCTATCTGTAAAAGGTCTTTTAATCTCTTGGCTGCCCAAATCCCCCACCTGATCCAGGCCTGAAATAATGCCAGAGGGTGGAGCAGCCCTGTGCTAAAAAAGGAGGTTCCTGGCAGGGGGGCCATCAGGCCTAAGAAAGAATGCATAAAATCTTGTGAAACCTGCTTTGCTAAGAATGTCCTCAATTTAAATGATAAGGGTCCCAGCATAAAATGAGTTTGTTTCCCAAAGTTTTATGGCCCTTTGACATCACTCTATCTATCTGACCCTGACTCAAAATAAGCAATCCTAGTTTTCTGAATGTTATCTATTGCTTGATCATTATTGTCTGACAATGACTGATGAGCTTTACATCTATGCCCTGTATTCCTATGCAAACTAAACCCAATAAAAACCCATTGAGAAACGTGCTCAAGGACTTTCTCCTCTGAGAGACTGGTCAGCCTTTTCTCCCCAAACAGATTATGTCTTTGTAGACTTATTCTCATCCAAGATTGCTGGGAGAGCTTTGCTGGATGAAGCTTCTTCACATTAAACATACCAAGGAAAGGCACCATATATATACATAGCAATTTGTAACTGAAAATGGCACAATACTTTTGAAGATGAAACTATGTAGATATAAAAAAAAAGAGTGTTATGTTTGGTATGTGACTACATTATGCAAATAACTCTCAAAGCTTTTTCTATTTGTTTAAAAGTTCACGAGGTAGAATACAATATGACTGGCTGCAGATTGAGAAGCAATCTTTTCTATACTTGTTCTTTAAAAAAAAATTACTATGTGGTGGGTATTATACAGAACTGGGGTTCCAGAAAATCAGATTCTGTTCTTAACTAGCTACTCTTTTCAAAGGACAAAGCAAGGTCAAGGGAGATTTTACACTCATGAAGGGGTATGTCTCTGAATGGGGAGCAAATTATAACACCCCAGAATGTGCCTTTTTGGAATGTTTATTATTTTAAACTGGTTATCTTTTAAAAAACCACAGACGCACATGAAGCTTGGAAAACTGAGTAGCAATTACCCTTTATTAGAAACATTTATATCTGTAAAGTAAATATCCATTTGTAAGAGTACTTCCCTTTCTGTACCAGAAAGAGAAGGATGTCTCTGAATCTCTAGAAGTTCATACCATTGCAGAAGGCAATGACTTAAACCTCTCTAACAACCTCACCCTGTTTACCATGCTTTTCCTGGTAACTACCCATAACTGAATGTTCCCCTCAACTCTAAAGACTAAAAACTTCATTTTGTACATTACTATTTTAAAAGTTAGGGACTGTCAGTAGGTTCCTAGTTATGATTAAGGCAAAGTGAAAGATCAGTGTTTGTGTATATCTATGTATATACATGTATGTGTGTTGGAAGCAGGTGGAGAAGAGAGAGAGAGAGCAAGTGAGCTGGATATTTACCTATTTGCCCACAAAGAAATGTATCACACACTTCCTTACTTCTCTGCTTTTTCAGAAATTGGAAATTGCAAAAGACAGGCATAATAACACCTTAGCTATGTGGTTTAACTAAATATTCTTGCCCTGATCAAACATTTCTTCCTTTTCTGAGTGAAGCAAGAAAGAAATAGGAGAGATAACTGAGCTTCAAGAGGTAGATTTTTCATTTCTGTTTACAAGTGAGAAAGCCAATACAGTTTTATAATTTCCATTAGCCACTACACACAAATCTCTACACTGGTTTTTATTCTTAAGTTCTGTTATGGTTTGAATGTTTGCTGCCCCCCCCCCCAATTCTTGTGTTGAAATTTGATCCTCAGTGTATTGGAAGGTGGGGACTTTGAGTGGTAATAAGGTCATGGGGATGAAACTCTTATGAATGGAGTTGGTGCTCTCAGAAGAAGAGGCCAAAGAGCTAACTGGATCTCTTTTTCCATGTGAGGACACAGAGAAAAGTGAACAGTCTGCAACTTAGAAGAGGAATGAACTATTAGGAACATACCATGCTGGCACTGTGATACTGGATTTCAGACTCCAGAACTGTGAGTAGTAAGTTTCTGCTGTTTGTAAACAACCCAGGTTGTGATACTTTGCCATAGCAGCCCAAACTAAGATACTATTAAAGAATTTCCTCATATCAAGGTTTTAAAAAGTATTTTTAGTTGCGGAAATAGAATATATTGACAAAAATAGAAATTCTTGGGGCTTTTACTCAACAAATATTTTTTACATGACTATAATGTGTCAGATACAGGGACAATGTTGAGCAATAATTCTTTGTGGATTTTTGTGTTTCTGCATATTTTGCAAGCAGAGGTACTGATAGATTTTATTTCAGATTATCTTTTCATGAATGTTTGTATAGTTAATAGCCTCAGAAAATAGATAGATAGCATCTTCCTCCAGATAAAGAGAAAGTTTGTTGTATAATAAAAGTAATGATTCCCTCCAGGGAAAAGAGTAGGTTTGCTTACAGCTCATCATAAAGATTTAAATTCTTAATCTTGAGGTTTCTCATCTTGGGGTTTTTGAGCTGCAACTAACCCTGTGCATGACATCTACCTGAGCTACACTGCATTGTTCCTGTGACATTTGAGTGGCAGGGATTATTGATGTGAACATGAGCTTATGATTCTTTCTATGCAGTGAGTAATAGAGCTTAGTGTTTTTGAACCAGGAATCTTGTGTCTTCTGCCAACTTCCATGAAACTGTGGCAGGCTAACTTGTTCTACGCCAGGTAGGGTAAAATCTCAGATCCTTCAGAATTCTTTTCAGATGGAAGAGTAAATAAGACTGCTCACCTTCCTGCAGCTATAACAAAAGCCACAGGCAAGACCAACAATGGAAAGGAATGTCATTCTAATGCCATTTTTTGGAGAAAAAATGAAGTTGAGAGAGGCTTTTTTAAAAAATCCTCACCCAAGGATATGTTTTACTGATTTTTGAGACAGAGGACAAGGACAGAAGAGAGAAACATCAATTGGTTTTCTCCCATATGCACCTTGACCAGGGATCTAACTGGCAATCTTTTTGGTGCATGGCATGACGATCCAACCAACTGAGCCACCCAGCCAGGGCAAAGAGAGATTGTTTTGAATGGAGGTTTGTTGGAGAAAAGTGGGAATTCAGAGGGATGATTGTTTGTCATTGGCTGAGTGCCTAGGGTGTTCATTTCTTGTAGGCGATGCAGTGTGTACCTTTTTCGTTTGGGGCCTAAGATTGGTAATTCTTTTCTGTTGATGATTATCCTATTGGAGTCTATAATTGACAATTCTGAAAACTGATCCTTCAATCAATATGATCCCAGGATTTCACTTCCCCGAAGTAGGAGCTTGGTAGCTAAAGGAGCTACCTTTTGACCCCATTGACGGTGGCTTGTGCCTCCTCTTACAGCAGGACATAATCTTGGTATTCTTAATTTAATATACCATCTGAGAGTCCCCCAACACACAGCCTGACCACATGATGGATGGATTTTAATGTGTTTTAATTACCCACTAGCCTGCAAAATTATCCAGACAAACCAATCATATGCTCAAGATATGATCCAGAGGACACACTACTCTTGTCACTATAAAGCCTGCCTCTGACAGCATCTGCTGGTTCACTCTAGTCCCAAAGTATAACCCTTGTGTGGCCCTGCCTGGAATGTGGTGTCCTCCTCTACTGGGCTGTGTGTTTGTTTGACCAGTAACTACTGTCAGTCTCATCTGTCCAGTGTTGAGTGTCATGTGCTAGCCATTTCACACTATTAATAAAAAGGATTCATCCTTCACCACTCACAACAATCATCATCTATGAATGTTTTCTCTGCTACAAGCTTCTTCCTCCCACCCTATAGTGTGATCTCAACACCACAATCAGAATGTTGAAACAATATATTGAATGTCCTCTGCTATCATCCATCTGGTGGCTTCCTATCTCATATAGAGTCACAAAGCCCAAGTCCAAACACAGCCTACAAAGCCCTAATATTTTAGCCATGCTATTGTTCTTTGACCTCACACATATTATTCTTGTTCTCATCAAACCTGATCCAGACACACTTGGCCCCTGCTGGTCCTTCCTGGTATGAGGCCAGAGAGAGGCATACAGCAGTTGGACTGGAGGCAGCAGTCCACCTGGCTCAGTAGAAACCATAGCAATAGTTTAGAACTTAGGTCAATAGATAATATTTTCTGGGAGGCATATTTTATCACTGATATTGTTTACATTTGTCAGTGCAGGGTGAGAATATAATTATAATCAGTTTTATTGTTGTTTTGAAATTTTCTGTAGACAATGCATACCTTGGTGCCTACATCCATGGTGCGCTACTCCCACTGACCACTGCCTCCCCTGCTGCCATTGCATCTTAGGGAGCATGTACCATCTGTTCCCTTTATCGAAAAGGTGTTTACCTTTGAGTGTCAAGTGGCTTGTATCCTCACTTCTTTCAGGAATTTACTCAGATATCACTTTCTCTTTAAGGCTTCTATAACTACATTATTTAAAAATTGCAATCTTCTGTTCTCTATGTGAATGAATAGAAAGGATTTCAACATCAAAATAAAATATTTTGTAAATATCTGTGTTCTCTCTTAAAATTCAATTTAATTTTATACTATATCCAATTTCATATCCACTTTTGAGAAATCATGAAAGACAATATTTTCTTAAAACACTTGTGTTAAATACAAATGACTATGAGTTTAATCACATACATCATTACATATGAGTTCCTTCAGGCCTTTCACTTTAGAAATAAAGCTGAAATGAGATTATCTGAGGAATAAACTATGCTTTGTCTCTATTCAAAGACTTTTGATGTCACTATCCACATGGAAATACCCATAATGTATAATAATAATTATAATGGTAATAACTTATTTGGTTACCACAGACTAGAAACATTCTATATACTTTGTTATAATAATCCCATGCTATTGGCATTATTATGTCTGTTTTATAGATGTAAAAAATGAGACCAGAGTAGATAAGTCATTTGACCAAGGCCACCCAGCTGGTGACTGGTCATCAACTTTTTGTTTAGGTTACTGCCATCAGAAGCCTTACACTTAATTAGAGCACTATGCATTCCCCCTGTGGAAGTGACATGCCATGGGGCCAAATGATGTGTGGCAATTAATTATAGTATAATATTATGGAATAAATTAAAACACATATATATATACTTCAGTTAAGGTAAGAAAAGATGCAAAATATTTTGTTTGTAGGTTTGGTACGAGCCGTGCAGGGGTCCATAAACCACAGTCTATTTATGGATGATGTGACCAACAAACATTAGTCATTTGACAGGTAGAAATACAGCTCATGATCCAATGTTAATGTAATAAATCTAAATGCTATTAAATGTTACTTTGGTAACTGTAAACCAAAGGTGCAGTCATTTGCATGAAATGTATAAAGAAGGCTTTTGACTTACATGTCACAGACATAAATTCAGTTTACATTTTCTAAAAGGCAGAACTTGGCTATGGACAGTAAAGATGACTTGTATGACCATGTTAATCTTTCCACCGTATTTCAATTTTTATGGAAACTTTATTACTAAATAATATATCTCCATGCTGTCCTTTTGGAGCTTTGCTGCCCATTACTTGCCTAAACTACATTCTGTCATTACTTATAGCAGTTTTATGCCTCAAATACTGCACAGTCCATGATGGCTGTCTGCCTAATAAATTTTCCATCACTTCCAATTTAATAATTTGCATTGCAGCTTCATGAATATCCTTTCATTCAGAGATCCAGGTAAGCATCATCCTGCTGAGTAAAAGGCTTTAAAAAAATTAGGCCACAGGAGACTGCTTCTGGGCTTTAGTCAATCTCACAAAATAATAGTTACTAACATAATACTGCTGGCTTTTGAGTAACAGATTAATTAGGAACATCATTATATGGAGGAGTAAATCGAGTATTCATGACATGATTTTCACTACAACAATAAAATGCAAAAGCTCAATGTTCAACCAAGTTTAAACCTAACTTTGTTCCCTTGATATGTGTAGGTTTCTGACACTCAGAAACATTCACTGTAGAATGGTCCCACAGACTGTCTCATCCCACTCATGCCAGAACCTCCCATATCAAATGATCTCACCTCCCCATGCTCTATCTATATTATCTATTAAGGTAATGCTCTCAAAAGGTTTGCCTTATATCCCAGGTGCCCTGCTTTACCATGGTTTTTGTTTGGGGTAGGATCCGCTAGATTGTGTTTGAGCTCACATTCAACACTTGCCTTTTCCTTTTCTTCCAGAGAGTATCTCTGTTGTTTGAAGAGGATGCCAAGGCTACCATAATCTAGGAGGTGAATACTCTGAAATTATGATTGTCATATGTGACAATCATAATTGTCACATATGACAATCATGTATTTTCACATAAATTAGAAAATACATTCAGAAAAAAAAATCTCATAGGAAATGAAAACAGGAGTGGCGAATTAGATGTAATAATGTTTGGAGATGAGCTCAAATGGACCAAATGATGAAGGAAATTTTTTGTTAAAAAAGTTGATACAGTTTATAGACACATACTGAATTTTAATATCTAAGTGGTGACTAAGTAAGAAAAATTTCATCTAGACTTTGTAAGGCTTAACTAAGATTTAAATAAGAATTTTAATTTTTAAATATTATGCAAATAAGATTTACATAATAATTTTAGTGAATTAAAATATCACATTGTAATTTTAATATGTGAATGTGACAAAGCAGTCATTTTGATATGCAGATTGTGATGTAATTCTTCATTGGAATACTATACAGCAATGAGACCACAAGAAGCCAGACCTAAAATGAGATATGTCATATCACTCCAGGCAAAACTGATTGACTCCCCCACCTGGGAACACTTACCTGATTTTAAACCCTATAGTTTTGTCTTTTGTAAACTGTCATAAAACAGAATTAGGTAGTATGTAGATTTTTTTGTATCTGGCTTCTCTCACCATAGTGGACAGTAGTTGAGCTCTATTTATTGCAGTTTTCTCACTGCTGAGAATCTCCTTACATTAATGTATCATGGTTTTTTTTATAACTTACCTGTTGATGGATGTCTGTCTGGCTTCTTTCTAGCTTTTGGCTATTGTGTATAAATCTGCTATAAACATTTGTGTAGGAATTTTTGTAAGGGCCAGTGTTTTCAGTTCTATTGTATCAATACACAGGACTGTGTGTCTAACTTTAGAAGAAACCGTCAAACTATTTGCCAAAGTGCTGTAACATTTTGCATTCCCACTGGCTATGTATATCAGTTCCAGCTGCACTGCACCTTTGTAAGCCATTGGTAGTGTTACAGAACACAAAGGAGGGGCCAAAGGCCGATATACTTACTATTACTGAAAGGAACCCCCCAGGTTCGTTATCTCCACTACCTTATAGGAAAGACATCTCCCAATGCCAGACATTTGTGAAAAGGAAAGGAAATGTTTATTTAATGCTGTACAGACCTAAAGTAGTGACCTAATGTCTTCATCAAAATTCCAAAGTCCTTTAAAACACCCACAAACACACACAGTCCTTCCCCCTTTGACCAGTCTGGGGTACCATATCTCAGGAAAAGAAATAGAACTCCATGGCTCAGGCAGCCCCCCGTTCTTCCCAGCAATCTGTCTTGTCTGGTAGGCCTCCCTCAGTTCCTGGGACCATCAGCTGTGTTGCTGGGATCTCCAGCTAAAGCCGGCTGGTGGTTTCCCCTTCTAAAGCTGTGGGGGTCCCCACTCTGGCAAAGCCATGTAGCTCTCCTTCACTGCCACAGCCTCATGGTCCTCTCAGCACAATGGCTGCGGGAGTCTCCACTCTGCCAAAACCACGTGGTTCTCCTTTCAATGGCTGCCACATCTCAGTTTAATTCCCCAGGCCAATCTTCCTCTGCAGCCCCATTTCCGACTCCTCCCACAATCGACTACATTTGCCAGCACTCTCATATCCTTACAGCTTTACTGGGCTGCCATAGTGAGTCTGGGCAGGCGTGGCCCCGTGTCATGGAGCCAATCATCTCCAAGCTCTCATGCAGGTGCTGTAATTAGGGGGAGTTGCCTCCCAGTTACATCTTGTGGGGGAAGTTACATCCATCCCCCTGGCTCAGAGCGTAGCCACAGCTATTTAACATATCTATGTAACCAGTTAAAGTTATAGATATGTTAAATAACCACACCAGAGGTTAGCTGCAAAGCTGTTGCTATGCAAAACAGCTCTCAATGGCCCTGCTCCATTTGTCCCTTCCTTCAACCCACACCTGTAGGGGGAGGGGTGAGAACATCCTAATATTTCCAGGACATCTTGAGTTCTGGGCCCCATTCCAAATCCCTATTTGGGACCCCACCTCTTGGCTGCACCCTGTAACAGTAGCATTGGTTTTTTGATTTTATGCCATTCCAGGAGCTATTTCATTGGGGTTTCAATTGACATTTTCTTTCTTTCTTTTTTAATTGAGCATATTTTTTTTATTATTTTAATTGAATTTATTGAATTACATTGGTTAATAAAATAATGTAGGCTCCAGGCATATAATTCTGGCATACATACGGATGTATATCTCTATAATACATCATGTGTATATTGTATTGTATTATAGCATATTGTGGTACCACCCCAAGTCTTTTTTCACCCCCATTTATTTTCCCTTTACCCTCTTCTACATCTCCTCACCCCCCTCCCCCCCTGGTAATCAACATACTTTTGTCTGCACCTATAGGTTTATCTTTCTTTTTTTCGTTTTTGCTTAATCCCTTGCCTTTTACACCCAGCCCCACAACCCCCTCCCCTCAGACAGCTATCAGTTTGTTCTCTGTATCTGTGAGTCTATTTCTATTTTGTTTGTCAGTTTATTTGTTCATTATATTCCACATATAACTGAAATCATATTTCTTAGTGAATATCGTCATTGTAAACATCTTTTCATAGTTTTCTTCTTTTGTAAAATATCTATTGAAATATTTTCCCACTTTAAAAATTATGTTGTTTATGTATGTATTATTGAATGGTAAATGTATATATTTTGAATATAAATTGTATAGTGAATGCAAGTTATATAAATATTTTCTCCCAGCCTATGGCTTATCTTTTTTCCTTTTTTTTTAAGATTTTATTTATTTATTTTTAGAGCGAAGGGAAGGAGGAAGAAAGGGAGAGAAACAGCCACGTGTGGGAGAAACACTGATCAGTTGTCTCTTGCACATGCCCCAATCAGGGACCGGATCTGGAACCTAGACGTGTGCCCTGACTGTGAATCTAACAGGTGACCTTGCTCTTTGTGGCTTATCTTTTCATTTTGTGTATAGTGGTCTTTCAATACTTTTTCATTTGAAGTCCAATGTACCACTCTATATATTTTTTATCACTTATGATGAATTTCAAGTTAACTTTTATGTGGTGAAAGGTAAGGGTTGACAGTTTACAGATGGGTATCCAATTGTTCCAGCATGATTTACAGAAAAGACTATCCTTGTTCTATTCAATTACCTTGATAACTTTGTCAAAATCAATTTATTATACATGTATGTGTCTACTTAGAAATTCTATGTGTTTCAGTGATTAATATATAAATATATAGATCAATATTGATTAATATATTAATTTATATACAATATACTAATTAATACATATTAATCTGTATATGTTATATATACATAATCTGCCCTACTGCATTTTCTTGATTATTGTAATTGCATGATTTGAGATCAATTATTGTATGTCCTCCAACTCTGTCCTCTATCTTCTTATAAAGATTTTATTTATTTTTAGAAAGAAGGGAAGGGAGAGAGAGAAGGAGCAAAACATAGCCCACAACCCTGGCTGGTGCCCTGACAGGGAATTAAACTGGTGATCTTTTGGTTCACAGGCCAGCCTTCGATCCACTGAGCCACCAGACAAGACAAACACTGTTCTGTTTAAAAATTATTTTGCTTATTGTAAATCTTTTCACTTTAAAAAATATATTTTAATATCACCTTACCAATTTCTACAAAAAAATATTATTTGGGACTTTAATTGACATTTCTTTGAATTCATCATCCATACTCTTGAGAAGTGTTAACATGTAAACAATGAACTCAGTATATCTCTCTAGGTCTTCTTTAATTACTATCATCAATGTTTTATAGTTTTTGCATAAAATTTGTATATATATTGTTAGATTTATCCTATTTTAACTATTTGTTGTTGCTATATATAGTATTTTTAATTGGAATGGCAAAGTTTTCATAGCTAGGGTATAGATGTACAGTTGATCTTTTGTATGTATTGACCTTGTATCCTGTTATTTCTAAACCACTTAGTAATTCTAGCAGTTGTCTTTATAGATTTTTTGGCATTTTTTATGTAGATGATAATATCATATTTAACGAAGGCAGTTCTATTTCTTTCTTTCTGATTCCTATGCCTATTATTTTTACCTTTTTCTTGTTTATTGTACTGTGTAGTACCTGTACAGTAAAATGATGAACAGGTATGATAAAATGGACATCATTTGCCTTTTTCCTGATATTAGGGGAAAGGCATTTTCTTATTTACCTATAAATAAATAGTAGTGATTATAGCTGCTTTAATGCTGCAACTTTAGAGTAGAGTTGTTACAACAGGGACCCCACAAGCCTAAAATATTTACCACATGGCACATTGCAGAAAAAAGTGTGCTGAATTAAGTTGTTGAACTCCTAGGCGCAGAGATGTTCGCAGCAATTACTTTTTAATATCTCTATGGGATCAGTCCTGAGTCCCTACTTTCCTGATAGTGGTAATCAGCATCTTATTTACATCTCTCTTTGTCAATCTCTCTAGGAGTTTATCAATTAAAATTTATTTTAAAAGTCAGCATTTTATTTTATGGATTTTCAATTTTATTGATTTGTACTCTTATTGTTATTATTTCATTTTTCAGCTTGCTTTGGGTTTAATTTCTTTATTTTCAAATATTTGAGAATATTTCAATTATCTGTGTTATTGAGTTCTTATTAATTTTTTTTGTAATCAGAAAATCTGATTGCTTTGAGTTCAGTTGTTATAAAGTTGTTTTCTGGCTGAGAATATGTCAACATAAAAAACATCTAAACCTGTAAGAATTTTTATGAGTTTATTTGAGCCAAATTGATGGTGATTGCTGGGAAGCAAAACCTCAACAGATTGAGAAAATGCTCTGGAAAATGGCATTTTTTTTCACCTTATTTTATTCATTACAATCAAAGGAGGAGAAATAAAGGGGTTACATGAAATACACTGGTGATAGATTATGAAGGTGGGAGAAAGCAAAGCAGGGAAACCTTTGAGATTGATTAAAAAGGTAAAATGATAGACACATACTTTTTTTTACATAAGTGGATACAGGATACTTAACAGTCAACAATTAACATGATAACAATAACAGTAAGGGGATTTGTGGTCTCTGCTCTGGTGTAGTTTTTGTGCCCCAGGGTTTTGGAATGAAGGGAAGTCACCTGACATTCCAATGGTGTGTTATGATAGATGCAAAAAGATAATAGACAACCTGGATTAAGGTAAATATTGACTTTTTGTCAAAGAAGATTCTAGTTTAGGGCAATGGCTGTCCCTTATGACCTGCTTTTAGTTAATGTTTTAATTTCAAACCATCCTTTGAGTTTGTAATGTTGTCATGCAGGCCTCCCTGAACTTGTCAGGTTTCACATGTGACCCCTTTTTGTCCACAAGTATAATCAATCTTGGCCAGTGTTCCATGTATAAGGTATATTCTGTTTTTCTTGGGTGCTTGCCTTATAAATGTCAGTTGGGTCAGTTTGATCAATTGCAGTGTTCATATCTTTTAACCCTTGCTGATTTTGCGTACTTTGTATATAAATTACTAAGAGTAGTGAGTTTTCCAACTAATATTGTGGATTTGCCTTTTAGAGCTGTCAGTTTTTGTTTTATACATTTTAGAGCTCTTTTGATAGACACATAGTTGTATAGCTACATGTTTTTGACAGATTATCCCCTTTGTTGTGTTGTGATGCCATCTTTATACTGGGCAACATCCATGGTTTTAAAGTATATTTTGTGTCATATAAATATAGCAAGAGAGCAACTCTAGCTATATATTTTTGCTATATCTTTTAGTATACCTGATAGGGGAACACAAGAGCTAAAAATTTTAGCTTCAGTTATAGGTAATAGGCTTACCTGATTAATGTGTGTGGAAAGCTGTTTAATCCAGGAACTGGAATGTATGACCCTTGACAAGCAATTCAACTTTTGTGCCCAGAGGGCCTGCAAGCGATTGAGATGATATCTGATCTGAGTTGTTCTGTTCCAGGAAGGGAATGGCAGTGACTTAGATAAAGAATTGTTGATTAGCATATTACTGGAGTTCAGGTCTTCATACTAACACAGTAAAAAATTACAGATCAGCAAGACAAAAGTGGATGAGTGAGAAATAAGAGTTTTATTAGTATATCAAGGGAAAGAAAGGATCTGCTGAGAGTGGTGAGAAAAGCACGAGTCTCCTGAGTCTGCTGTCTTAAGTACATGTGTGATTGTATTAGTGTAGGGTCAGGTTCTATATTAATTTTGGAACTAATATTATATTAGTTTTAATTTTGGATGTGATTCAAGGATACCCTGAATGTTCTGTTGTACTTGTCCTGTTGTGATTTGTTGTCAAAGAAGCAACACTGCTGTTTGAGAGGTAGATACATGACTCTTTCCGAGGCAGTGAGGAGATCTAATGCCCTTCTATTCTGGAGGGAACTCCTGCTAGAGAGTTTGTCTGATCCTGGAGGAATGCTAAGGTCTCCCCTGTTTTAGCTAGTGCTCAGTAGTGTCCTGGGATAGCAATGGTGCATGTGTAAGGAGGATCTCCCTACTACATTTCCTATAGCCAAGAAAATGCCTATAAGTGATACAAGGGGAGTGAAAACACCAGTCCTCTTAAGTGTCTTTGTGTCCTTAATGGGAATGGGACAGTGGCATTTTCCTAGGCAATGGAAACATTAGGAAGGATGTAACCAAGGGAGAAAATTTCCCTTCACTGTGAAGCTGGGGGAATCCAATAGGCCTTAGACCCACAAATCCAGGGTACCCCTGTGGAGGGAGTAGTTCTGCTGCCAAGGTATTGTCAACAAGCTTAATTGGCTGGGATTCAGAGGTATATTTGCCATTAACTAGTTGTTGGGTTTTTGAAGATTTGGTCCCCCACTACTGGACCCCTTGGGCCACTAGAGAGGCTGCTACTAGAGGACCAATGGTAGGGTTGTGGAACTGGGTATTGTTTATGAACTTAATAAAGATAGAATCCCTTTTTGAACCAAACTGTCTAGCTACTGGGGAATTGCAAAAGAGAGTGGTAGAGGGTCTGTTTCCTATGGAAGAAGGTGGTTGACTTGAAAGGAGGGTATGCCATGACAATAAGCCTTTTTTTTGTGAGTAAGGGCAGATTAGGAATGATGGCTTCAGAAAGCAGGTGTGTAAGAAGTTTGTCTGACCTCCCAGATTGGGAATTCCTCCAGAGATATATGGTATTGCAGATAGAGAAATTCCATGAATAGTATTAGTACAAAAAGATCTGGGATTGGGAAACCGTAGACACTGTCAGAAAGTCCTCCTACAGGTGTGCTCCCTGAGACATTACTAATGATGTAACAGTGATAGCTGACCTGGAAATGGTTGATTATGTGAGAAAATAGGGTCCCTTGAGGGGAGCACTGACAGCTGGTAGACAAAGTCTTGGGTAATTGTTTAATGAAATTTTGGGTTGTGAAAACACCCCTGAATTGGATTATAGAGTTCTCTGACCAAGAGTGGTGGCAATATTTCCCCGTTGATCGGGGCTACAGGTTGAACATATCCCCTGCTGTGGTTGGAAAGGCAGAACCTGCAAGAAGTATTTAGCCTTAGGAGTTGAACTGTGTGGTTTGACAGATCATAAGCAGTCTCAGGTTGGGACTGGGTAGGAGTAAATAAGAAAAAAGAGAAAAGAGAGCAGGCTACTTACTGAGCTAAGGAGGATGCTTTCAAAAGAGGATTTTGCGATCTTCTAGCAGCTCACAGGAATATGTGGAATCATTCTGTCATTCTGCTGGCTTGGCTGGCTCTTTCCATGGCTTAACTTGGGAATGGTGGATCCTGCTGGAAATACTTGGGAGCTTGACGGCTGTTGGAAAGGACATAAGAACATGGAGAGACCCTTTTCATAAGGGTTGTAGTTGGGAATTGGGGGAACCATCTTTCCAACCCTTTATTAAAACCTGTGCTCCTGTAGGGTACAATGGCATAGCTGCGTCCTGGCTAGGTTTTTGTCACAGGCCAAATTACTTAAGGGTGGTTTGAAACTGAGTTACTGTTTGCAAATAGGATTCTAAGAAGGAAATCTCCACGTCTAGAAGGAGTTCTAAATATAGGAAGAGTGAGCCATATAAGGCCTCAAATGAACTGAATGTTGGCTGAGGCATAGGGGCTACTCTAGTCTGGAGTAAGGCAATTGGTAGAGCCTCCTTCCAATTGAGAAGTTTCCTGAGTAATTTTTCTTTACAAATTCAAAACTTCTGTAAACTTCTACAACATTCACAAACCTTTCTGCAACTTTCACAAACTTTTCTATCTATTCAGAAATAACCATCTTTAAAATAACTCACTTTCAATCTCTGTCCTTCAAAATTACATCTCCATGCCTTATGCCTTTCTATTAATAAAACCATACAATATCTTTCCAACTTAATTTGAATTTTTAACTGTTAGAAAACCCCAGTTTCTAAAGGTGAACAAAAAGTAGCAACCAGCATTCCCTAGATTGACTTTTAAAAACACATTTCATGACCTTTAGAAACACAAGTTTCTCTATTGGCAAACACACTCTCACTTTCATAAAACACACCTCCAATAAAGCACAAGACATTTATTGGCAGCTCCAAATCTACTCTACAGCCTCTTTGTAATAAAAAGTCAAAAAACAGGTGAACTTGAGACTTATCCAGCATTTCTTATTTCATGTTATTTCAAAATATCTATATATTCAGTAACTTTCACCAGAATTGACTAGTTTAGAAAGGAATAACTGATGTAAGTTAAATTGAGTTGCTCAGATATAGCTAAGAGTTTTCCCCTTTTGTTAAGAATTATCTCTCAAATTTTGTATTTTAATAGATGGCCTAGGCAAAAGTTTTTGGAGAAAAAGTATTTGCATTTCACAAATGTAGAGAAAGAAAAGCTAGCTTCTTTCAGAAGGACTTTGATTTTATAAAGTCAATTACTTGTATTTTGAAATGAATAGATGAGGCTTTGGAAAAACAAAAGGATTTGGTAGGCTTTGATATTCTGGAGCTACACCTCTGTCCTTGTAAAGACTTCATTTGTAAAACAAAGTTATTGTTAATGCCTGAATAGTTGGGTTGCCACTCAAATATTTGTAAAGGGCCATTATCTCATACTGCTGGATCTTTGACATTCCCATGAAGGAGTAAGGGTATTCAGGAAATCTCTAGCCTGCACTATGAACATTTGAAGTGGGGACCTCAGTGTAGGGCTGCCCATTATAATTATTCTAGTTCTTAATAATTAAAGGAGGTCTTTTGTGAGGAGAGGGGTAAGACACTCAAAAAACAAATTAGTGAAGTAATACCCATCCCTGGGACAACCCAAAGGAAGGATGTAGTTTTTGGTTGTAGGCTTTTGGGTTACCCCTAGGATGGTGCAGGATTGTGAGAATGGTCCAGAAAAGAAAGTTAAGACAGAGTAGGTGGCCACAGTATCTGATAAGAAAGTCACTGTCCTACCTGCCACATCCATGTGTACGCTAGGCTCCAGTCTAGTAATGATGACCTCTTGAGGGAGGGTTGGCTGGATTTCACATCTTTAGTCCTGTGCCACCATCTGTAAGGCAGCTGCAGACTTGGGCCCAAGAGTTCTCTGACTCAAGGGACAGAGAACCACCCAGTGGCTTGCCTTTTTGCACTTGTAACATGGCACTTGGGGTGGCTTGTCATGATTTGGACATTCCTTAGCCCAGCACCCTGCCTTCTGGCACATGACACTCAGTGTTCTTTGAGGTGGACTGGGAGGAGCTTATGGAGTGTGTTCCTGATTGTCCTGCAAAAATGGCTAGAAATTGGGTGTGGCTAGAAATTGGTCATGCCTAGTCTCCTTCCTCTTCTCCTTCTCCTGAGCCATAGCCTCCTTCTCCTGGCCCCAGCTGTAAAAGACCACATTAGTTGTAGTTAACATTTCATCCAAGAAAACTCCGGGCTCCTGAATGAGCTTTTATAAATTTCTCTTACTATCAGAGGCTGACTGAATCAAAAATTTGTCTTTCAGTATTACCTGGCCCTCATATGATTCTAAATCTAGATTGGTGTGCTTGATGAATGACTCTCTTAGCCTTTCTAGAAATGTGGTGGGGTTTTCACCTAGACCCTGACTAACAGCAGGGATCTTGCAATAGTTAATGGCCTTTTCATGGTCGGTCCTAAGTCCTGCTTTAATGCAGAGTAGGAAATGATTCTTTTCCCACTTCTGGGAAGAGGTTTTATAGACCCATTCAGGATCCATTGGTGGGACTGCTGTTTCTCCCATAGGGTATTCACTATCTGATAAATATAAGTTGTTAACAAATTTCCTGGCCTCCTTTATTACTTTATCTTTCTCAATATCCGATAGAGTCTCCACCAAGACAATCATAATATCCTTCCAATTTAGCTCATAAGCCAAGCTAAGGTGTTGAAAGCATCTATATATTTATCTGGATTGTCAGAATATTCCCTAAGTCAGTTTTAATTTGCTTGAGCTCAACAAGAGGAAAGGGTTTGTGGAATAACTGGGGGCCAAACTCTCCCACAGTTTCTACTAGAGGTAAGAGCCTTATGGGTGGGGAAGTGTTAGAAGTAGAGGAATTGTGGAGGCTGTTGGTTAGGCTACAGGCTCCAGATATGGGTGCAGTAAAGAAGATGGTGGGAGGGTTTTTTCTTGAGTTTCTACAGCTGGAGTGGTCTCTGAAGGGGCCTGGGAATTAGAGGAAGTTATCAGGTGAAGTAGTAGTGGAAGTAAGCTTACATTTATGACATAAATCTTGACTCATTAGATAAAAGAACACCTGTGCATATGAGATTTCAAACCATTTACAAAGACATTAGCAAAAAATAAAATGTCCAAGATGTAAGAGTGTATTGTAATTTAAGGTCCCATTTAGTGACCAAACTGAAACCAGAAAAGCCATCATTTGTGCTGCCTATCACCTACCAGACCCAACAAGCAGAGACAGGGATTGAATCTTCATGGGTGCTTTATTCACATGGCTAGTATTCTGAGAAGACGGCCGGTTTGTACCCTAACAGATGGGCTTACATCTCCTCTCAAGTCAGCCTTTTTATAACACCGAACAAAGTGTGGTAAGGGGTTTTGAAATTCAGAGAAATTAGATTAAAAAAACTGCAGCATTCTTCCCCTGGGTGGTTAGCTGTCCCCAGTGGGTTGGGTGGTCCTCTATCTCTCCCTGGAACACAATGGCTCTGATGTCTCCAGCTGTGCCCCAGACAGTGGTCTTTAGCTGTGTCCTGGGAAGTGGTCATCTCACTCTAGAGTACAATGTCTCAGAAACAATCTTGAATTGCTTGCAGTTCTCCTGAGGCACAAAGGAAATGCTTATGGTCTCCTGGAGCCAGGGTGGGTCATGCTTTCAGTTTCTAGAACAGCAGCTTTTACATGCATTGGTTACTAAGCTTATTAGCTATTACTTAATCTAAAATTTTCCAACTTTTGAGTCCCCCATCAAAACCTCCCCATCTCCTAGCCAATATTTAGGCCAGGCAGTGTTGCAGAATAATATATATATGTTGACTTTTCTTCAGGGTTTAGGGATCAAACTGAGGGCAACTGCAAAGGATACATCCTGGAGGGATGCCAGCAGGAATTGATTATTGGCTTCCCACCTAGAAGGGAGAGATACCATGAGGTTAGAGAGCCCAGCAGGCTGGAGCCTAAACCTGAGGGTTTCATCATCATAAAATATGGGGATCTGGGCCTCAGTGTCCCAAGACCCTAGGAAACAAAACAGATGTTTTCATCATTGATATAGTGGAGGCAGAGGCAAACTGCTCTTTCCCTTCCTGACAGATTGCTTACCATTTATAGGGAGAGTCTTGGTAGTCCTGATATTCTTCTGGTAGCTCTGGGAGCTGAAAAGCCTTGACCAGAGGTGGGAGCCAAAGAGGCTTAACCAGTGATTAAGGAGAAAATTATACAGGGCTAAGGTGAAAATAGGAAGAGTGGAGCCATGCAGAACCTAGGTATGAGCATAGTGGAGGTGAAAACTTTGGTCTCATTGAATTTGGCCTGCTTGTTGAAGGGATTTTACGGACTAGATTCCTGCTAAAAGCTGTAAAGCTGGGACCAAGTGAGTCTTTAACCACAGGTCCTAACAGATTGGAGGCCTAAACTGAAGTGACTAATCCAGTAACAATGACTCTCAAAATGGGAAAATATTCTTCAGGACCAAGGCTCTGGACTGGCCCAGTCTCATGGGTCCTCAGGCCTTAAACAAAGGATATGTTTGAGGAAGAGGAGGATCCCTGTCTCAATAAAGAATCAGAGGGACAGGTTGTAAATTTGTTCCTTGTGCCTCTCAAAGGCACACAGAGAAGAAGTTTACACCAACTTTTCTGCCCTTTCAAGTTACTTTTGGAACTAGACCTGATTCAAAAAAGTGTGCAAGGGGCCCCTGAGGAGGTAAAATGCACAGCCTGAGGTGTGGCCATTGATTGGCAAAAGAGCAGATGCAATAGCTGCTCTGCCTGCAGGATAAGCAGGGAGGATAGCAGTATAAATAAAGTGACCAAAAGACAGCAGGAGAAGCTATATCTAAAACGAAAGATGTAGATTTATGAGCAAGGTTAACTGAACAAGAAAGTATGGTTATAAGAAAGGGGCATAGAAAGGCCACAGTTTTCTGCTGAAGGTTATATACTTGCCTCCTCTTCTCCAGAATTAAACCTAAATAGGGGAAGCACCACAGGGGTGGGAGTGTGATTGCTTTTACAATGTTCCTTGTTGCATGGATGTTTGCTTGTGGCTGGCCGGGGACCTTCCCTAGTCCGTGTTAAGCTTATCCTTTCATGGGAGTCTTCTAGCTGTGAGCCTTCTAGTGTTTTTTAAATGCTTGACCCATGTTTGCAGGGTGTGGCAATTTCTTGAGAGGAAGAGAGCAAGATATTCTCAGCAAAACCAAAAATGGTAGGCCTACCATCTGACCATGAAGAGGGCCAGGAAACATAAAAGAGCATGAAAAGATCAAGGCTGCATGGCGACATGGTGAAAGGAAAATTGTGTAGGAGACTTACCTTATCTAGTAATCTGGGTTATAGTACCAAAAGTTGTTACACGAGCTCAGTTATTCTTACTTACACAGTAAAGAATTACAGATCAGCAAGACAAAAGTGGATGTGTAAGAAGTAAGAGTTTCATTAGCATGTCCTCAAGGGATATAATAGATCTGCAGTGAGTGGTGAGAAAGGTGTGAGTCTCCTGAATCTGCTGCCTGATGTACACGCATGATTGTATTATTATAGGGGAAGGGTTCTATACTGATTGACAAATACTTTGGTCATATAACTTTAGTCTCTTCTGTGCATGCCCTTTCCCATATTTCTCTTTAACTGCCCACATGGGGAGGGGGGTGGAGGAGTAAAACCTCAATAGAAATTTTGCTATTTTACAACAAGGGGGGTTAACTGAAACTATTTCAACTATTTGACCTGAGTCAACAAGGGTGGTTCTCCTCCTTCCTCCCATGGCTCTTTTCTAGTGGCTGCCTAACAAGCAGATAAAGAAATATCAGGAAATGAGAATGGCCATCATAAACAAATCAACAAACAACAAGTGTTGGAGAAGTTGTGGAGAAAAGGGAACCCTAGTGCACTACTGGTGGGAATGCAGAGTGGTGTAGCCACTGTGGAAAACAGTATGGAATTTCCTCAGAAAACTAAAAATAGAACTGCCTTTTGACACAGCAATTCCACTGCTGGGACTGTACTCTAAGAATCCTGAAACAACAATTCAAAAGAACTTATGTACCCCAGTGTTCATAGCAGTACAATTCACAATAGTCAAGTGTTGGAAGCAACCTGAGTGTCCATCAGTAAATGAATGGATCGAAAAACTGTAGTACATTTACACAATGGAATACTATGCAGCATAAAGAGAGAAGGTACTCATACCCTTCGCCACAGCATGGATGGAACTGGAAAGCATTATGCTAAGCGAAATAAGTCAGGCAGTAAAAGATAATACCATATGATCTCACCTTTAACTGGAACATAATCAACAAAACAAACCAGCAAGCAAAATACAACCAGAGTCATGGATATAAAGAACAATCTGACAGTAATGAGAAAGGAGCGAGGAGAGAGATAATAGAGGATAATGGGGGTCCGCACAAGGAACGTGTGTGAAGGACACATGGACAAAGCCAAAGGGGGTGGGTTTGAGGGTTGGAGGCAGGGATGGGGGGTTGGGGGGGGCATGATTCAGTGACAATGGAGACAATTGAACAACAATAAAAAGAAAAAAAAATACCAGGGAAATCACTTCTGGACTGAAACTCTTATCTGATTAACCTTTTTATAAACCTCTTACCTACCCTTTCCTTCTCCCTATGAAAAGATCAGCTTGAGACGAGACATTAGGATGAATTTCAGGGTATATAATCTGCCATCATCTCCTCACCAGCATCTGAATAAAACATCCATAAGATCAAATCCTTGTTTTTACTTATTGGTTCTAGTAGTGACAGGTGGCACAAACGCCAACTTTTCCAGTTTTATACCTATTTTTTTCTTTTATAGTTATTGTGCTTACATTTTCATGTTTGCATTGCATCTCTTGTAGTTTGCAAAGAGTTGGGTCTTGACATGGCAATCTCTGGTTTTAAATTAGGACGCTTCAACTTTTACATTTTATACATTATCCCTATGTTTCTATTTGAACTTATCATCTTATTATTTTCTATATCTTCTATCTGTTCTTTGTTAATTTTTGCCTTCTTTTTGTTCCTTATTTTAAATTAAGCATTTTAAAATTATTGTACTTTATTATTTTATTTTATTTTATTTTATTTTTTATTATTGTTGTTCAAGTACAGTTGTCTCCATTTTTCCCCCACAAATCCCCCTCACCTTACCCATCTCTGCCTCCCATCCTCATCCCTACCCCCTTTGGCTTTGTCCATGTGTCCTTTATATATATGTTCCTTGATAACCTTTCCCCTATTTTACCCTATTATCTCTCTCCCCAGGGAGAGTATTATGCTCAGTGAAATTATTTTATTTTTATGTTCATTACTGGTTCATTGTCTAGTCTTTGTAATTTCTTTAATTTTATTATGCTTGAATTGTGCTCCTTGTTCAGCAATTGTATGTTATGTTATATATAATTTGCCATTTAATCTGTAAAGATTTTCATTTAATTAATTATACTTTTAGGTCCTAGAAGTATAAGTTGGTTCTTTTTCAAATTTGCCTGATCTTTATTTGATAGTATTCATTTAACAAATTTGCCTAATATGCCAGGTACTTCTTAGGCACTTAGGATACATTAATGAAAAATAAAAACAAATAATAACAAGATCTTTGTCCATGTGAAACCTAATAGGACAAGACAGGGAATAACCAATAGACATACAATAATAAGTAAGTCCACTGGCATCAACAAATGTTACATAAATAAAATGCATGATGGAGCTTGAGCATCATATGGGATACTGACAGTGCTGAGGTTGGGAGTTAGTTACCATTTTAAGAAGGGTGGTTAAGGAAGGCATCACTGAAAAGGTGATATTTGGGCAAGATTCTGAAGTTCTGAGGAGGTGATGGATGTAGTTATCTGGGAGAAGACAGTTCCAAGCCGAAGTGTTAGCCAATGCAAAGTTACTAAAGTGAGCTCAGAGAAAATAAGGAAGGCAGATCTTCTGCCTGGAGCATGTACATGAGAAGGAAGAGAAGGGAGGGGTGGGAATGATGCTGAGGTTATGTTGGGATCATGTCAGGTTTGTGGGCCATGAGGACTTGAGTTTTATTCTGAGAGAGATGGGAGCCATCCCAGGGCTCAAGCGGAGGAATCACCACATCTGACACAAATTAAAATGATGGTTTAAGAGTCTGTGTTCTGAATTGATTATAGGAGGTCAAGGATGAAATGTATCTTATTCTTCATTTCTATTGTTATTTGTATGTTTTACTTTCTATGCATTTTAGGCATATATTTGTGTATGTGCATATATATATATTTTTTTCATCCAACAAAAGAATATTTGGTTATTGTTGCCACAGTGAGGCTGATTATCAATTTTCTGACCTTTGCTTATACTGCTTTGTTTTCTTGATGATTTGTAACTTTGAATTATAAAATCATTGCAGGGAGGGGATGTAATCTGTTGGCATATTAGGAGATGTACACTAGTGGGTGTCCCTCTAGTAAAGATTTACTAACCTGGGACAAATTTAATTTTTTTAGTTCGGGGTTTCTTCAGTTGCACTGTTAGTATGTTATCTGGCCTTGTTGCGAAGTAAAAGCAGTTGTTGCAGTTCTAGTCCCTGTTTTGCAGAGGGTTCAGACTGTGTGTGAGTCCACATTTTGATTGCACATGTGAAATGGGCCTGAGACTGTCTTCTGTACTTTTTTATGTTCAGTCCTTTTGGTTTCAGGAATCAATAGTTCTATCCCCAAGAAACACATAGTTCAGTTTCATATCTGGTTTCTATTCCCTTTTCATTTTTCTATGCCCAAGGGCTTTTCCTTATTTTTATGCTAGAATAGCAATGCTATTTATTTATTTATTATTCAAATACTTTTATTATAAATGGAAAATTATATTTTTTATTTGTAATATAAAATACAATCAGTTTAAAGGATGTTTGCTCCATTTCTTTTTTCTTTTTTATTGTTATAAAGAAGTCTCCTTAGATATTTAGTTTGCTATAGTGAAAAAAACACAATTATTATAAAAATTAAAAAAACAAAAACTTCACTTAAAACAGAGAGGGGAGGCTGAAAGACAAGTCTCACCCATGTATCACTCAACACATGTTACTAAACCAGACAGGAAATTATGTACCTGCATCTTTGGCAGGAAGTGGTACTACTTTACTACCTTAGTAGGAGAAAGGACAGTCCCCTTTGCCCAGTAATAGCTCAGCCAATGAGAAATCACTATACTTTGAACTTCAGTTTCCTGTAATGGATATTTCATTTACAACAAAGAGCTCCTCCCAAGATCATAAAAGAGCATTCCTGGCCCTGGCTGGGGAGCTCAGTTGGTTAGAGTGGATACACCACTCAGTTGGATACACCAAGGTTGTGGGTTGGATCTCTAGTGAGGGTACATTTAAGAATCAACCAATAAATTCAAAAATAAGTGGAACAACAAATTGAGGTCTCTGTCTCTCTCTTTCCCCCTTTTCTCTCTCTCTAAAATCAATAAATACAAAATTTTAAAAAGGAAGCCTCTTCTCTTCTGTTTCTCTGTACCTGCAGTGTTTGGCCATTAGGTAACTTTCCCAAGCTGCAATTGTGGTTGTTCCCAAATAAATCCATTTTGCTAGAGAAAAATATCTGGCTGTCTATCTTTTATAGGTCAATATCATAAAAATTATTTTAGGTGTTGGAGATAAGAAATATAATAAACTCATTTTAACATAAAAATTAAGTAGAAAATAAAACCCAAAATACTTTGCATAGCAATAGTAAAACAAAAAATGAAGACTAAAAATGGGTTTTTGTTAGGGAAATTCAAAGAAGTAAAATATTTAGATAAATTCAACAAAACAAAATGTCAGAAGAGTAAAAATAAATGTGTAATAATATATGTGAAATTAAATCTTAAGCATTAGAACTTTGAAAAGTATTATTTTAGTATGGGAAAGGCAACATTGTTACAAGATAAAATAATATATACAATAATGTTATCTATAATGTAACTAACAATTCCTTCTAAACTTATAGTTTAAGAATGTGGAGTTAGAGGGCCTGAGTTTAAATACCTGCTCTATCATATCTCTATCTATGTGAACTTTAAAATATACTTAATTATTATTTAGCTCTGTCTCCTCACAGGATTAATAATAATTATAATATTAACCTCCTAATTTGTTTAGGAGAATGACTGAGAAAATATATGGAAAGAAAACAGTGTAATTTGTGACATACAGTACCTAACTATTAGCTATTGGTTTTGTTAATGAGACAGCAGTTAATACTGATGGTACAGTCCAGGGTTTCACACTTCTATGTGGGGTTAGACACATAGCAGCATGTCTGAGACAAGAGCAGATAACCAGCTGGCTCTCTGTTCTAATCTCCCAGTTGAACAGGTCCTGCTGGCAGATCCTGAGGTTTATCAATGGAGACAGGCAGCCCAATAGGATGCTTCAATAGTATGATCCGATTTTATCTTTAAAGTCTGAGGGCCTTTCAGGCTTGAGAATGTTATAAAAACCTTTGTTCCCTGTATTTCCTGTACTCCGTTGGTCTTGTTTACTTCTCTGGAACAAAGCCAGTGGGATAAAGGGCATTTGCTGTCCTTCCTTGTGTTGAAATACTTGTTTACTGGAAGGAGAGCTTCAGATATAGTTTGGCAAAGTATTCAAAAAGCACACACATTGCAATGACTTCTAGTTGAACTAATGCTACTCCTTGGTCGCTCAGCTGCATTCGTTGATTCCTCCATTCATTACCTTGGATAAGCAGTAAGCATTTCTATGGTCATGCAAATGTGATGACAAGTCCTTTTGTGTGCCTTCAATTTTAGTGACTTTCTTCCCAGTTAGTTATGCAAGTGGACATTGCGCCTTTGTTCTCTTTTCAGTTCTTGTCATCAATTCTCCTGTTACTATCTAAAACCTTGTAGATTTCTGGCATTATTTTGAGATGGCCCTTGAACTGTGTTGGAGTTATATTTTGCCTCAAAAGCAATTATTTACTCTAGCTTATATTTCCACAGAATAGCAATTTGACCAATGAACCATGCTGTCAAGAAGAAATAAACAAAACAAAAACAAAACAATAAGTATATGTTTTTAAGTTCACTTTACAATATTTTTTTATGGTATCCCATGCTAATCTGTGTGTTTAAATGCAGCTGCTGCCTGCTGTGGAAATCTTTTATCAATATAACTGTTAATGGAATAACAGTTGATAAGAAATAAAAGCAAAACTTTATTAAGAAATATAACATCATTATGAACTCAAAGTCAACAATCTAGGCTGAAAAAAATTTAAAATACACTAAGATACAAAAACTAAATTGGCTACTCTGATTATAATACTAATTGTACATGAAGTGCTTCAGTTTATTTATTTATTTATTTATATTTTTATTTTAATTGTTGTTCAAGTATAGTTTTCTGCCTTTTACTCCCATCCCAGCCCACCCCCCACCCTCCTCACTCCCTCCCATTTCCATCCCCTCTTGTTATGGTCCATGTGTCCTTTATATTTGAAGTGCTTCAGTTTAAAATGGAGTCTAGAAAGTACCTTTACAGAGAATATATATTTTAAATAATATTCCTATGAGAATTTACTACAATGTAATTGTTAATAGAGTTTACTGAAAATGCAAATTTGATACTTTTCATACACTGGGAGTTTCTCATTAAAAATACCCTCCCTTCCTCCCTCCCCCAATGAAGTTTCCTCTTTTTCTCCCTAGCTGTTTTAGTGAACAGAAGTGGGGTAACTTCTGCCCACCCTTGAACGCAGGCATAAAACAAAGTTTTGTGAGGAAGGCAAAAGGTCTTTATTAAAATGTTGCATAATTAGGGGGGAACACGTAACTCTCCAGTTCCAGGCCAATCTCACACAGACAAAACCCAGCTGCCTCCAGAACAAGAAACAGTGTCCAGAAATGCCATTCCACCCTTATCTGTGGCCTAAGGCCGCTAAGTGGATGGCTCTCCAGCTTCAGTCTCCCTCTGTGGAGTCCATGTGTGTAGGGCAAGTGCCACCATCACCACACTGTGTCTTCCCACTCCTGGGGCCTGGGACCACTGCCGACCACTGCCAACCACTACAGTTGGTTGTGCAGAGGCTCTGTCTGTGGGTTCCAATGCCCAAGGCTACCCCACCTTCCAGGACCAGTGAATTCTCTGGCCCACATGTACATGCATAGATCCCAGAGGTAGAGAAGTTGTAACAAGTGGACCCCAGCACAATGGAAATGGGGGAGGAGTTGGGAAGCTCCAAGGACAATGCATGAGCAGCAGCCACAGGCAACCAGGGTGACGACGCTAAGCTAGCCTTACGGGAGATTCTATGAGGGGGTTGGAAGGAAGCCTTTAGAAGGGTGAGCACATGCTTGGATTCTCCCCTCTTTTTCACCTGCCAGGGGCTGGATTCTCTGTGCCCATGGCCTTGGGGACTACATGGTTTGGGAATGTTCTCGGGGCCCCTCCCTAAGGTCTCTAGGGTCTGCTTGGAGCACAGCAGACACTAGGATGGTAAGAGGGGAGGGGAGAAGGCTCAGGATGGCAGGCTTGGGGAGCATGGTTGGGCAGCAAGGCCCCTGCCCCTCCTCTGCATGAGAAGCCACAGTGGTAGCCATCTACTCTACCCCAGTGCAGATCTGTCAGTGACAGTGTCCGGCTGCCACTGCTGCACCTCGTGATCCTACCTGGGCAGGACCTCAGATTCAACATTCAAGGAGGAGCTTCCCCTCTTCCACAGGAAAAGCCAGAGTGGCATCTGCCCACCCACTGCCCATGTCTCCCGTTTGGACCTGTCAGCGGCAGTTTCCTATCTCTGCTGTTCTGCCTGCTCCAGCCTAAGTAGGCTTAATGGACCTGTCAGTGTTGGTCCTGGAGGTAGTGTAGTGGGAAGAGAGGTGTTAAAGGGATGGAGGCCTGTGGGGATGGACCCTGGGTGCTGTGCAGCAGGGTGAGAAGCCCCATACCCCTCCTCCCACACAGAAAGCCACAGTGGCAACTGGAACCAAGTTGTGTGGGATACACCTGAGGGAAGCAACCAGAGAAAAAGGACTGGCACACCACAGCAGGATGCCTGAACACACAGACTTTGAAAGATCCCTGAAGCCAGGCAGTGACTGGAAACCAGCTAAGCCACCTACATTTCTTAAAAAACAATACTTTTGGGTAGGAGGAGAGGTTTCTGGCACAACCTTAAACTGAGCTAGCAGAGAGTGGCAATGTGATTTTTCTTAGGGTGTTTTAGAGGAAATGGTATTTGAGGCAGAAACCTACTATTATTTCAAACTGTATAGAGTTTGAATAAAAGATTCCTTTTCCTTTCCAGTAAACTTACCTCCAGAGTTTTTACCTGTTGGTGACAAGCAGTAGGACCCCACTGGTTTTTTCAGTGGCAAAGGGGTGAGTCTTGCCCGGCCTCCATTTAAATCTCCTCACCCAAACTTCCATGTACTCCAGAAGTGTCCAGGCAATCCTGTTCTTTCCCCAGGCTTGAGCATCAGGTCTGCACCTTCCCCTGGTGCCATGTTAACCTTTAGGTACATGTGTCTCTGTGACCTCTGGTTTCCTCCTCAATCAAGAACCAGAAGGGGGTAGGAGGGTTATTCCCTTTGTCCTTCATATTCTAGCCTTGTGTAGACTCCATGCAAGGCTTCCTCCTGCCATGTCTCTTCCCAGGGCAGGGAATCTGTCATCAGGAGCTGCGCTAGTTTTGCTGCCAAGGCAATGTGACACTGCCACACTAGTTTATTTACCCTTTACCCAGGAAATGCACCCTCTTCTATGCCACCTTTGGGCCCTTCTGTGAATGGCCCAACAATCTGGCCAGATCTCCCTGTATCAGCCCTATCCCTAGACAGTCCTTTTTCTTCCCAATGAAATGTGTTAACAAGATTGGCTGCCCTGTGGTTTTTCATTTCTGTTTCCTCAATTTCTATTCCTTACTTTATTAACTACTATCTGGTTTATTTTTCTATTACTCCAGCAAAATAGCTCTTGTTGAGGTCACTGGTAATCACCAGGTCACTAATTCCTTGGACCATTTTTGTAGGTTTTATCTCATGTAATCTCTCAGCAGCATTCAACACTTTTGACACTCCCTTCTTGAGAGATTATTTGGCTTCCAAGACACCAAATTCTCAATTTTTTCTTCTCTCTGACCATTCCCTTTGTATCTTTTTTCTATCTTCTTTAGATGCATCTTATTCTGAGCCAGAAATGTGTGGAATTCTATTGGTAGATAACTTTATATTTGTCTTTGTAGCCTAGATTTCTTCTCTGTGCTCTAAATTATGTATTACATAATGGTTCCTTGAAATCATACATAGATATTTCAAAGGCATTGTAAACTTACCACATTCAGAATACATTTACACTCTTTTTATCTTATCCTGAGGACTTTTTATTGTTTATTTTTTGAGAGAGAGAGAGAAACACTGATTGGTTGCCTTCTAATGTGCACCCTGACAAGGGATTGAATCTGCAACCTTGTTATGTGCCCTGACAGAATCACACCCATGATGCTTCAATATATGGGGCAATGCTCCCAACAATTGAGCCACACCAGCCAGGGTCATCATATTTTTTCTTACTTTCAAGCTGACTTTTTTCTACTGACCCCATCTTGATGAATGGCCCACACTCCGTTCAATAGAAAAAGTTCAAAAACAGGAATTCATCTATAACACTTCCTTCTCCCTCACATCCTTTCTTTACTCTACTTGCAAATTGTTTTGATTTTACTGTGTAACAAACTCTCCAATCTGATAACTTTTCTCTATCACAACCAATATCTCACTAATCCAAGCTCTATCATTCTTTCCTAAATGGATACTGATGTATTGTGGAAGTGCCTCCACTAAGTGTCTCCAATTTTATATTTACCATGAAGCTAAAATAAACTTTATAAATATAAATTTTATCATAGAAGTCCCTTATGTACCAACTGGCAATTCTTCAGTAAATCCTCATTAATCTTGGTACAAAACTAAAAGTTACAAAGCATGGCCAATGAGTACCTCCATCCTCCCACTGATAATGATTCTTCAAGCTTTATCTTCCATTTCTTCTTCCAGGGACTCTTTCTGATTTCATACTCACTATCAAAACAAGACACCCTTCAATAGGAGAAACAAACAAAAACATAGTTTATTCCTTGCCAAGCAAGGAAGAGTTGTAATTTCAAAGCATAGTGCTTCTTAACAGAAAATGCTGATCTGATATAGAGCATTAGAAAGCAAGGAGTTCTGGAAGTGGAGAACTTTCAGAAACCTAAGTGTTCAGGGATTGGCTGACTGTGGGCAGTGGAAGTGTTAGGTAGTATACATAGTAGGCTAAGGCAAGGAGGAAGAGGAGGGAGACATGTCTCACCCATTGACTCAGCAGTCCTAAGCCTGGTCCAATAAGATTGCCAGGCATTACGAACTTCACAAACAGGGATAGTACAGAAGGAGGGGAGTCCTTGAGACTCTGTGCTGGTAAAGGGAGACTCCATAGCAATTTCACTAATTAAGGCAAAGAGTCTTTACTACCTGAGAAAGAAAGTCTTTTTAGTTACTAACCCTTATTCCCAAGATTTAGAAGGAGAAGAAGGAGAGAGACCTAGAAACCAATTAAAGTATATAACCCCTGAACCCTAATAGTCAGCATACTCAGGAAGGAGGGGTATTCAGACATGCTGGGCATGAGTTTGGAGGCAAAGACAAGGATAAGATCTAAAATGAGTGCTTAGGTTCTCTTGGGCTCTGAAGACTGAAGAGGCATTTCCTCCTTCTGGTCTGAGTTGTCAGGAATCCTTACTTGAATAGAGAACTCATGGAGGTGTCTGGTGTTAATCCCTAAGACGTACAGGGACCTCATAAGAAAACCCCATCACTAATGTAACTTTGGCTCATCCAGGGAGGTGCAAAATAAGTGTTGGTCATGTGACACTCAGAGTCACCCTGACTATAGATGACCAGGGGAGAAACCAAGACATGTAAGAATGCTGGGGATGACCAAAGGTATAATGGCTTTTGGGATCCCCTCTCACAAAACAGCACACTCTGACCCACTATTCAAAATCCTCTAGTCTTTTCTGTATCTAAACCATGGCCAGGGAACAATGAGTTTAAAACATTGACCTGTTGTGAGCCTGCTGCATCTCTCCCTTAAAGCAGGGGCAGTGGTGTATTCGCCAGGTGAATGTCTTGTTCTCTCCCTCTCAAGAAATAGCCATGCCCCTTCTTATGCCTGTTGTTTCCTCTTAAATTCCAAGGGTCCCAAGGAGACTTGCAGCCAGGGGAGCAGTGAGCAGAAGATCTACCCAGGCTAACCCCTTGATCCTCTCTCAAGGGCCCCCTTTTCCTCTGACAGCCAGGTAAACCAAGGCAGCCCCACCTTGGCTTACTCTTGTCATATCTAACTTTTCTAAGGAGCCAAAGCAATCCCACCTTTGCTCTTTCCTGTTATTTTCTCCACCCTCTCTTTCCTTTGTTTCTCTCTCCCCAGTTTTAACCCACCACCCAAGTCCTTAGTCTTTTCTGTCTCTGAAATATAGCCAAGAGAAAAACATGTCTAACTCATTGGTCTGTTGAAGGGTTGCTGCACCTCGCTGTCCAACAAGGCTTTTGATAACTTTAACAGCATCTGTATTCCCCTTGTAAAAGCTGCAATGTAGGGCAATGTTGTATATGCCTAGCAGCAAGAAAGAAATATTTGGGGACCTCTCATATTCCAGAGATATTATCCAAAAAGGGCAGAAGAGATCCTCTCTTAGGCTGTCTCTATAAACATTGTCTGGAGAGACATTGGCTGAAGGATGTGAATCAATATCTAGTAATAGAATGTAGACAAAAACATCCCAAGAAAACTTTGACAGGGCAAATAGAGGGGAAGGTTTTAAAGCATTTCCTTATATTAGTTAGAGCTTCATAGTCCACTCCATTAGCCCAGAAACTGGTCCCCCATCAGCTGTGGAACAAGTGGGACCAGGGTACTTTTTTATGTACTTTATAAAAGCATTTTACCAAACTTCAGAATGTTTTAAAAATTTATTAAGTATATAGAAAGAGCTAATAATGATGGCTTAGAATGCCTACTTTGCCCATAAGGATACTACTCATATTCCAAGAAATTAGAGAAATTGCCTCTATGGATATGGACCAAGGAGATGAATGTCCTCCAGATCCATGAGACTGGGAAATGCCCACACCCTGGTAGGTGTCTAGAAGTTTAAGTAATCATAACTATTGGATAAGAAATTTTGCCAGAAATCTAGCAATTGTACAAAAAATATAGGGGCTCCACCAGCAAGCAGCTCCACCAGCAAGCAGCTATGTCCCTTATTTACTTTTTCTACAAGCAGGGGGTCTAGCAGTTGATCAAGGCTGAGAATTTGAGACTCTACAGCACAGTTGGCAAACACAAGGCCCAAGGGCTGAATCCGGCCCTCAACCTTGTTTTATCTCGCCTGGCACCTTGTTTCTATCTGGCGGCAGTGTTAAGCTCTTGCTTAACTGTTAAGGAGTAGTTACATTTATACAGTCCTAAAATTACATTTGGCCCTTTGAAGGCAATCAGGAGGCTGATGTGGCCCCCGGTGAAAATGAGTTTGACACCCCTGCTCTACACCCTACATAAGGAAGGAGTACATCCAGAGGGCATAGAGGTTCCCTTCAAAGTCTCCCTCAGGGCAATATGAAGAGGAAGGCAAAGGAGAAGGATGTTCCCCCCTCAAGAATAGGGACATCTGGGAAAAAGGTTTTCTATATCTGCCTAAAAGCAAAGGTTATGTTTTATTAAATAATTATGTGACATATATTAATCAGAGGCTTGATTAAATTTAAAGAAAATCCTTCTCTCAATCCTAAGAACTGAAGTTTTGTCAGCCTATACTGATGTAGCATGCCTGTTAGCAGCACCTTCAATAAATAGTTTATATATTTATTGACCTAAGGGAAATATATATATTTCCTTAGGTTAAGTATGTTTGGCAAGTTTTTCAAGGTTTAAATTTTAAAAGACTTTTCTTTAGCCTAAAAATGGCTTTGAGGTGTTTCAAAGGGCCCCTGAAATATTTCAAGGATTATTCTTTCTTCTTATGAAAAGAAAATTTTGACTTGTCAGGCTTGTTTAATATACTTAAAATACATGGGAAGCTTTGTCAAATAAAACAATTATATAAAAATCTCCAAAAACTACAAAGTTCTAATATACTTTCATTTATAACTCTGCTGGTTATTTTAGCTTGTTGTATCTTGCAGAAAGGAACTAGGGAAGCTGTAGAAGGGTTGTGTACATTGCAGAGGTTCTGTGCAAGCTGAAAAAGGGTTGTGTAAGAAGGAGCAAAAAGAGAAGGAATGAGGAAGTGAAGAAATAAAGGAAATAAAGGTGGGGGATAAGATGGAGGCATGGTAGGAGGGAGCACATTCCACTTCCCCCTACACACGAGAGAAAGACCTAGCCGATCTACAGAGGAACACAGCAAGCAGCCAACATTATCACAACATATATGAAAATAGGAGATCAAAAATTGTAGCGGACATTGAAGACCAGACAGTAAGGAGACTACTTCAGGATAATAATGGCCCAGGGATCAGTGCGGGGACCAGGGAGGTTGCAGCCCCAGCCCCAGAGTGCCAGGGTCTGCCTCAGGGCTCTCAGGGGAGAGCTGGGTCAACTGTTCCCATCCCGGCCAAACAAGTACTGAGCAGCACTGCTCCTCAGGACCACGGAGCAGGCTCTGGGTAGATCGCGGCCCAGCTGGTGCAATCAAGGAGGGCCTGACCTTGCACACAAGCCCCAACCTGGAGAGAGTGTGGTTTTGTGGAAGACCCAGAGACCAAAGCCGTGAGCACAGAAAAGGTGCAGGCCTTCTGAGGGATCCCTGGTGCCCAGGCCGTGAAATTGGGGGAAGTGCATGCCCCTCTGGATCCACGGAGTTCACGCCCGTGAACCCAGAAATGGTGCGGGCGCTCTGCAGTGAGCTCTGGAGAGAATGCTTAGGAGTGCACATATCCCGTACCCAGGGCCTTTTGTGGGGGCACCAGACCAGCTCTGGGAAGAGTGCGTAGCTAGACTTGGTGACAGTGTGCCAGAGGCTGACTGAGCTCTGAACAGGAAGGGAAAAAAGCCATAGCATTTGCCTCTAAGTCTGCTGAAGCCAGCAAAACCAGAAAAAATGGTTTGGCCAGTTTGGAACCAACAAAAGGTTTTCTTTGCTTGATTTTTTAAAGTAATTTTTTATTTTTTAACTCTTATTATTTTTATATCTATCAATTACTTATGCTTCTATTTCTTTCATTCTAGTGTTGATCCTTCTCACTTTCTTTCCAAATTTATCTCTTCTTCCTTCCATCTTCTGCTTTTTTCCTTCTTTTTTTTTGAACCAGCAAGTATTAGCATATCTGTATTATCATTATTTCATTATTCTTACACTTTTATTGTAATAGTATTTTGGTATTCCTCTTCTTTCTGTATAGTCTTCTTCGCTTGGCTGGTTATACTGTATCATTTGATAGGTTTCCCCTGTTATCTCATTCATGGTGTATTGCTAATTTACTGTCCTTCATTTGGGTTCCACTAGTACACTTCTCAAGGCTCTATACTCCCTATTGTTAACTAGATCTCTTAGATTCTGTCATATGATTGTTGATCTAATATTACTGTAAATAATAGCTATTTATACAATTGTAAATACTATATAACACCCCTCCCAGACATTAGCCCACTATTCATATTCCTGCATTCTATTACTATAGTTGTGAACTCTATCTCTCACACACTACACCTATTTACTACTCCTTACTCTCACCCTACCTCAGAATCTGACCTCCCACAACCTCACTGTTTTCTAGATCCAACTCACAATTCTTACCTTCCCAATAAGAGTCTTATCTTCTTTCCATCCTTTCTAAAAAGTGGCTAGTGGGGCGGAAGATCACGGTTAACACTATACATAGCCAAAGGATCTATCTCTTCCCTACTGGCTGCTACTGTAAATATCATAGAATACTCTCTTGCTGTCTTAAACCATTTTGCCTTCCCTCTCCAACTGATCACAAAAAAGAGTAGGTGGAAACTGTGAACACATGGATACCAGAAGGAGACTGTACCACTGAATCTCACAGGTATTCTACCACAGAAGTTCACACCATAAACCCAGGGATCCAGAACAGATAAATTTAAGAAGCTGAGGCTAACAAGAAGAGTCTCATGAACAAGCAGAAGACAAAGAAACAATCTCCAAATGAAGGGAAAGGAGGAAGCCTCAGAAGGAATGCTAAATGAAATAGAGGCAACTCAACTATCAGATACTGAGTTTAAAGTAATGGTTATCAGGAAGCCCAATGAACTCACAATGAGCTACCAGAAACTACAGGGGAGCTACAATGAACTCACTGCAAACTATATCAACATGAAAAAGGAAATAGAAACTATCAACAAGGGCCAAGAAGAAATGAAGAATACAAGTTCTGAACTAAAGAACACAGTAGAAGGAATCAAAAGCAGGATCCATGAAGCAGAAGATTGGATCAGCAAATTCGAGGACAAAGTAGAAAAGAACACACAGAAAGAGCAAGAGAGTGAAAAGAGGCTCAGAAAGAATGAAGAGGGATTAAGAGACATGCAAGACAATATGAAACATAATAAATTCCATATAATAGGGATACCAGAAGCAGAAGAAGAAGAGCAAGGGATAGAAAACCTATTTGAAAAAGTAATGATGGAAAACTTCCCTAATTTGATGAGAGAAAAAGTCACACAAATCCAGGAAACACAGAGAGTCCCAATTAAGAGGAAACCTAAGAGGCCTACCTCAAGACACGTCATAATTAAAATGGCAAAATTTCAAGACAAAGAGAGAATCTTAAAGGCAGCAAGGAAGAAACAGGAAGTAACATACAAGGGAGCCCTGATAAGTTTAGCAGCTGACTTCTCAATGGAAACACTCCAAACCAGAAGAGAATGGCAAAAAAATATTCCAAGTAATGAGAACCAGAGGTTTGCAACCAAGAATACTTTACCCAGCAAGGCTCTCAATCAAGATAGAAGGCCAAATAAGAAGTTGCCCAGACAAAGGAAGTCTAAAAGAATACACCTCCACCAACCAGCTCTGCAAGAGAAGCTAAAGGGGCTGCTTTAAGGAAAGGAAGGAAGAGAGAGAGAGAGAGAGGAACACAGGTACATAAATGGCAATGAATATGTACCTGTCAATAATAATCTTAAATGTAAATGGATTAAATGCCACAATCAAAAGACATAGAATAGCTGAATGGATAAGAAAGCATGAACCACACATATGCTGCCTACAAGAGACCCCCCTCAGGACAAAAGCCCTACACAGACTGAAAGTGAAGGGCTTGGAACAAATTTTCCAAGCAAACGGACAGGAAAAAAAAGCCGGGGTAGGAATACTTATATCAGACAAAATAGACTTTCAGAAAAGGGCCATAAAGAGAGACCCAGAAGATCACTTCATAATACTCAAGGGAAGAATCCACCAAGAAGATATAAACATAGTAAATATATATGCACCCAACATAGGAGCACCCAAATACAAAAAGAAAATTTTAAAGGACTTCAAGAAAGATATTGACAGCAACACAATGACAGTGGGGGACACAGCAAAGGCAGTCCTGAGAGGGAAGTTCATAGCAATACAGGCCTACCTAAAAAAGATGGAAACATTTCAAACAAACAACCTAACTCTACATCTACAAGAACTCTAGGAACAACAACAAAGACAGCCCAGAGCAAGTATAAGGAAGGAAATAACCAAGATCAGAGGAGAATTAAATGACGTAGAGACTAAAAGCACAATTCTAAGGATCAGCTAATCCAGGAGATGGTTCTTTGAAAAGATAAACAAAATCAACAAGCCTTTAAGCAGACCCATCAAGAAAAAAAGAGAGAAGACCCAAATAAACACAATCAGAAATGAAAGACGAGAGACTACAGCTGATACCACAGAAATACAAAGGATTGTAAGAAATTAGTATGAAGAAATGTATGCCAAGAAATTTGAAAACCTAGGTGAAATGGACAAATTCCTAGAAAAATATAATCTTCCAAAACTCAATAAAAAAGAAACAGAAAGCCTGAACAGACCAATAACAGCAAATGAAATTGAAGAAGTAATCAAAAAACTTCCAGCACACAGAAGCCCAGGAGATTTCTACAAAGCATTTAAAGAAGAGCTAACCCCTATCCTTCATAGATTATTTCAAAAAATCCAAAAAGATGGAAGACTCCCAAACTCTTTCTATGAGGCCATCATCATTCTAATCCGAAAATCTGATAATGACACAACAAAGAAAGAAAACTTCAGATCCATATCACTGATGAACATAGATGGTAAAATCCTCAACAAAATATTGGCAAACTGCATCCAACAATACACTAAAATGTCATACACCATGACCAAGTGTGATTCATCCCAGGGACCCAAGGATGGTTCAATATTCGTAAATCAGTAAATGTAATACATCACATAAAGAAAAGCAAAGGCAAAAACCACATGATCATATCAATAGATGCAGAAAAAGCATTTGATAAGTTACAGCACCCATTTATGATAAAAACACTCGGGAAAGTGGGAACACAGGGAGCATTCCTCAACATAATAAAGGCTATATATGAGAGACCTACAGCCAACATCATATTCAATGGGCAAAAAATAAAATCTTTTCCACTAAGATCAGGAATAAGACAAGGCTGTCTACTTTCACCACTTGTATTCAATATAGTACTGGAAGTTTTAGCCACAGCAATCAGACCAGAAAAGGAAATAAAAGGCATCCAAATTGGAAAGGAGGAAACAAAACTGTCACTTTTTGCAGATGACATGATAGTGTACATAGAAAATCCTATAGACTAGGCCAAAAAACTGCTTGACCTAATAAATGTATTTGGCAAAACAGTGGGATACAAAGTCAATATCCAGAAATCAAAGGCATTTTTGCACACCAACAATGAAACAGGAGAAGCAGAAATCAAGAAAAAAAATCCCATTTGATATAGCAAAAAGAAAAATAAAATACCTAGGAATAGACCTAACCAAAGAGGTAAAAGACCTGTATTCAGAAAAGTACATAACACTGAAGAAAGAAACCAAGTAGGACACAAACAAATGGAAACATATACCGTGTTCATGGATTGGAAGAATTAATGACATCAAAATATCCATATTACCCAAAGCAATTTACAGATTCAATGCAATACCTATTAAAGTACCAACGGCATATTTCACAGACATAGAACAAACACTTCAAAAATTTATATGGTACCATAAACAACCCTGAATAGCTGCTGCAATTTTGAGAAAGAAAAGTAAAGTAGGAGGGATCACAATACCTGATACTAAACTATATTACAAGGCCACTGTAATCAAACAGCTTTGTATTGGCATAAAAATAGGCCCATGGATCGATGGAACAGAACAGAGAGCCCAAAAAGAAATCCAAATCTCTATGGTCAATTAATATTCTACAAAGGAGGCAGTAACATAAAATGGAATAAAAATAGCCTCTTCAACAAATGGTGTTGGGAGAACTGGACAGCTACATGCAAAAAAATGAAACTCGAATACCAACTTTCGCCATACACAATAATAAATTCAAGGTGGATAAAAAACTTAAATGTAAACTGTAACACCATTAAAGTCCTGGAGGAGAACATAGGCAGGAAAATCTCAGATATTGCATAGAGAAACATTTTTACTGGCACGCCCCTTAGAGCAAGGGACATAAAGGAAAGAATAAACAAATGGATCTCATCAAAATAAAAAGCTTCTGCACAGCTAAAGAAAGCAGTATTAAAATAAAAAGAGAACCAACTGTATGGGAAAACATATTTGCCAATGATACCTCAGACAAGGGTTTAATCTCCAAAATGTACAAAGAACTTACATGACTCCACTTTAACAAGACAAGCAACCCAATAAAAAAATAGGCAAAGGACTTGAACAGACACTTCTCCAAGGAAGACACAGAGAGGATCCAGAGACACATGAAAAGATGCTCAGTATCACTAGCTATCAGAGAGATGTGAATTAAAACCACAATGAGATACCACTTCACACCAGTCAGAATGGCCATCATAAATAAAACAATAGACAACAAGTGTTGGAGAGGTTGTGGAGAAAAATGGACCCTAGTACACTGTTTGTGGGATTGCAGATTGGTACGACCACTATGGAAAACAGTATGGAACTTCCTCAGAAAACTAAAAATGGATCTGCCTTTTGACCTAGCAATTCCATTGCTGGGACTATATCCTAAGAACCCTGAAACACCAATCGAAAAGAACCTATGCACCCCCAATGTTCATAGCAGCACAATGTACAAAAGCTAAGTGCTGGAAGCACTAGGTTGCTGGAAGCAACCTAGGTGCCCATCAGTAAATGAATGGATCAAAAACTGAGGTACATTTCCACAATGGAATACTATGCAGCAGAAAGAAAGAAGGAGCTCATACCCTTTGCAACAGCATGGATGGAGCTGGAAAGCATTATGCTAAGCAAAATAAGCCAGGCAGTGAAAGAAAAATACCATATGATCTCACCTTTAACAGGAACCTAAACAACAAAACAAAGAAACAAGCAAAATATAGCCAAAAACACTGAAATAGAGGACAGGTTGGCAGTGACCAGAGAGGAGAGGGGAGGGAATTTCAGGGGAATTTCAGGGGAGAAGGGAAGGGTTTACAGGAACAAATATAAAGGACACGTGGACATAAACTAGGGGGGTTGGAAATGGGAGTTAGGAGGGGAGGGATGGGTGGGTGGGCTGGAATGGTAGTAAAGGATAGAAACTGTACTGAATAATGATTAAAATTTAAAAAAAAGAAAGGAAAGAAAGGATGAAGGACAGAGACACATAGGAAGAAAGGGCATTGTAGTATGAAACTCAAGGACAGAAATGGAAATGAGAAAATGTAAAAATAAGAAAGAAAAGAAAAGGCACATAAATAAATGGCAAAGTAATAATTTTAGTGACAAATAAGGAAGTCAAAGCCTGCCTTTGATTTTAGAAAGCAAATTATCATTTTCCAATAGAAACTGCAGGTACAATTAGACAGAGGAAAAGTAATTAAATAATTCAAAATATTGTAACAAATATAAATTCTTTTGTCAATTACAATGTACTCATGGACTTATGACATGACTTGGAATAATTTACACATTGTTCTCTCCCACTGCTGCACTGTATAAAAAAACAAACAAACCAAACCAAACCTAAGAAACAAACAAAAAACTGGCACCAATAGAATCTGCCAGGGCTTATACTGATAAATTAGTTGGTTGCTGTACTCAAGGGCTTATATCAGCCAGGGGTAATACAATCCCATATCAGTACCCTAACTAGGTCAATCAATCTAGGACAGATGAAGGACAAGGTGAGGGGAAAAATCCTGCCCTTTTTCAGGGACAGTTAACTGGACATTTACAAAAACACACAGACATCAACCCTAACTCTGCTGAGGCAGAGCACTTTTGTGAATACATTTTATCCTGCAGGAAACTGCAGACATCAGGTGCAAAAGCTAGCCTTAGGACTGCAGACACTCACTAAGCAACTGGCTCTCTGTTCTGTTTCTGGTAGAAATAGACATCAGTGTTTTTAACAATTAAAACAGGGCAGAGGAAAGGCAAAGGCCATCTCCCAATGGTAACACAAGGCTCAATGGTCAGTCACAATTTTAAGCCCTATGTCATCTTAGGGTCATGTCAATTGGTAAGCTCCTCACTGGCTTCACTGGCTGAAGGAAGGTAGAGACAAACACTCTTACCACCCTGAAGGATCCATCCATAATCAAGATGTCTATTCTGGATGCGCAGGGTCTTGAGTCTCAGGAAGCCGAATCCATAGATTACACTCCAGGATGCTGGGCTCGCTAATCTCTTGGTGTTTCTTCCTTCCAAATGGAAAATCAGGAGTCCATTCCAGGTGGGACTCCACTGGGCTGTATTCTTTCTAATTGGTTACTGTTTCTTCCCCAAACTCTAAAGAAGAAAAAACTGGTATTTTGCAACACTTGGCCTCAATATCAGTTAGCTGATGGGGAATCCTGGCTACTACATGGAAGCTTAAATCACAATACCATATTCCAACTTGATCTCTTTTGCAAATGCCTAGGCAGGTGGTCAGAAATCCAGTATATTAGGCATTCCCTATTTAAGGAGCAGAGGTGACCTGTGCTCCAAATGTAAGCCAACTTTTACCACAATGCCATCTAGTGGCCGTACCATAGATACCTCCCCATCCACATCCCCACTTTTAGGAAAAAACCCTTTTAAAAAAGGCACCCTCAACGCATTCATCATTACTGTCATATGCTGGACCTCCAACTCAATTAACAACTCTCATGCATTCTGGTCCTAGGCTCTATTCACCAACTAAGCTTTTACCATTGATTGAGGCTGCAAGAGAGTGTGATCCTCAGCTAGTAGATAAGACTTTCTCTGTTGTAGAACTTAAACAAATTAAGGCAGACTTGGGAAACTACTCCAACAACCCAAGTACATAGATGCATTTCAACAACTTACCTTAGCTTATAAGTTAACCTGAAAGGAAGCTATAGTTTTCTTGGGGCAGACCTTATCGGATCTTGAGCAGTAAAGATAATAAGGGAAGACAGAAAGTTTGCTAACAATTTACACCTATGTAATAACAAATACCCAATAAGACAGGCAGCAGTTCCACCAGCAGACCCTGAATGGGACTACAATAACTCCTCCCAAAAATAGGAAAAAGATCAATTTCTAATGTACATTAAAGCAGGCCTCAAGGCACGCTAACAAAAGGTCATTAACTCTTCCAAGGTCTCCACTATTAGCCAAGGCCCAGATGAGAACTCCACCACATTTTTAGAAAGGCTAAAAAAGACACTTATCAAACACAACAACCTAGATTTAGAATCATATGAAGGCCAAGATAAATTTCTAACCCAACCTATTTCTAATATTAGAAGAAAACTCCAGAAACTTAACCAGGAACCTCAAGTCCCCTTAAATAAGATGTTCACCATAGCCAATACAGTCTTCTACAACTGGGATCAGAAGAGAGAGGCCAGGGCTCAGGAGAAGAAAAAAATGAAGGAGGTTAAATATGCCCAAATTCTAGTTGCCCTTGTGAGACAGCCACTTCCCATGGGCCCTTCCAGGTTCACTACCAAGGACATTAAGTGTTTAATATGTCAAAAGATGGGACATTGGGCAGGGAATGTCCAAACCATTACAAACCACCTCAGGCACCATGCTGTAAGTGCAAGAAGGCAGGCCACTGGACTGCACTCTGTTCCTTGGGTTGAAGAGCCCCTGAGCCTGATGCTGGGACTGTTGTAGCTCAGGACTGAAGCTGCCCACCCCAGCCAGCCCCCTGTCAAGAGGTCACCACTACTGGACTGGAGCCTAGTGTATACATGGATGTAGCAGGTAGGACTGTAACTTTCTTATTGGGTACTGGGGCCACCTACTTTGTCCTTACTTCCTTCTCCAGACCTCTCTCCTCACAATCCTATACCATTTTAGGAGTAGCAAAAAAGCCCACCACTAAGAATTTTACTCCTCCTTTGGGTTTTCTCTGGGCCAACTATTATTTCATTCATTCCTTTCTTATAGTCCCTGAATGCCCAACTCCTCTCCTTGGGAGGAACCTTCTCCAATTAGGAACCAACATAGTTATAGGAGAGAATCCTATCTTGAGACCACCCCTCCAAATGTTAGTTGTGAAAGCTGAAGATCATCTGAACCCTCCCATCACTATATGGGAGGGCCAAATTAATCCAGAGGCTGGGATACTGGGGTCTCTGGTAAGGCTAAGAATGTTACCCTAGTCTCATTAATCTTAAAAATCCTTCACAGTTTCCCTACTAGAAACAATACCCCCTAAGGCCTGAGGCAAGGGCTAGACTCCAGCCTATAATCTCTAACATCCTTTCTCATGAGCTACTCAAACCCACTAATTCCCCTTGTAATACTCCTATATTAACAGTCAGAAAAAAAGGACAACTACTATAGACTAGTTCAAGATCTAAGAATTGTTAATGAAGCATTAGTTGCACTAAACCCTGGTCTTCAGCTCAGATACTTACGGGGACAATTTCAGCGGATTTTGTGTGGCTTACTGTTTTAAATCTAATGGATGCATTCTTTTGCATCCTGTTAGACATGAAGTCCCAATTTCTTTTTTCTTTTGAAAGGACATTCCCTGAAGGGTGGTCCCAACAACTAACTTGGACTGTCTTACCCTAGGGATTCGGGGAAAGCCCCCATTTATTTGGTCATGCTCTGGCTGAGGACTTGACTAACTTATAGGTAGAAAATCAGGCACTCCTTCAGTATGTAAGTGATTTACTTATCTGCTCCCCAAATCAGAAACTTACATGCTGGTCAGACATTAAATATTTTAGCTATATGGGGATATAAGGTTTCTAAGTCCAAGGCTCAGTTAGTCAAACAGGAAATACATTATTTAGGTTTAGTTCTTACTTCTGGGAAGTGAGGCCTTTCCCTAGACAGAGTCCAGGCTATCACTCATCTCCCCAAGCCTAGCACTGGGAAATAATCAAGGGCCTTTCTTGGCCCAACCAGTTACTGCAGAATCTGGATACTAGCTCTAACTAGAGCTTCATTGAACAACCCATTTACAATAACCTCAAGGGTCTGAAAAATTCAGACCCTTTACAATGGAGACAAAATCAGCAAAAGACTTTCAATCAACTTAAGACTGTACTCACTCAGCCCTATGACTCCCCAGTCCCTCCAAACCTTTCTAACTATACACACATGAAAGGATATTGCCAAAAATTAGGCAATGTCCACCAACCCACGGCCTACATCTATATAAGAAGCTAGAATGTATGGCCTGTGGGTGGCCATCCTATTTTCAAGCTGTTGGGGCCCTTACCCTTCTTTTAGAAGAGGCTTTTAAATTAACTCTTGGGGTTTTAATTCAGACATATACTAGTCTTCAACTCCTGGAACTCCTACAAATTGAGGGCCACTACTGGCTTTCAGACAATAGACTGGGAATACCAGGCCCTACTTTTAGAAAATCCTGATATTACTATCTTTGCCTGCAGGACCTAAATCCCGCCACTCTTCTTTGTAACTCAGTGGAGGACTTACCGTTGCATTCCTGCTCCAAAATTCTATCTCCTTTAAGCCTTGTCCCAATCTCTAATTGGCCTCTACACAATCCAGATATTATTTGGTTCAAATATGGCAGCAGTTTTGTTCTAGAGAGAAATAAAGAAAGGCAGGGTATGCAGTAGTTTCTCTCTACCAGATGACAGAGGCACAAACACTCCCTATCAGGTCCTCAGTTCAATTAGCAGCATTAATAGCTCTAACCCAAGTGCTTACACTGGCGGAGGGAAAAAGGCAAATATTTTCACAAGTTCTAAATATGTTTTTTAGATCTTAAATGCTCACGCAGCAATCTGGAAGGAAAGGGGCTACTTCACTTCCAACAACAGCCCTATCAAATATGGACCCCAAATCCTAAATGTCCTTGAGGCTCTCCAGAGGCCTCAGCAAATATCAGTCATTCATTGTAAGGGACATCAGAAGGGAAATTCTGAAATATCCAAGGGCAATCATCTGGCAGACACTGCTGCCAGGCAGGGGGCCCTTCAGAATATACAGGCTTCTGGTAACCCACTCTCTACAGGAGCTCTCATCCCTCAGGTGTCCCTGCTACCTCCATCCTATACTGAAGAAGAATGGTGTTAGGCAACACAGAAAGGGTTTCAATTTCTCCCTTCAGAATGGCTCAGCTGATGAACTATTTTAATCCTACCCCAAAATATACAATGGAAAATTAAGTCCTTCCATGAATAATCAACCCACTTGAAGAGGAAATCTTTAACCACTCTTATTAACAGGGTATTTCATGGGAAAGGACTGTCCAAGACCATCAATCAAGTAGTGTCTTCCTGTCCCACCTGCCTCCTTCATAACCCCCAGGGAGTAATTAAGCTATCACTGACCCAGCCTGCCCAACATAAGGAATCCTATCCAGAGAAGACTTGGCAAATAAAGTTCACCCAAATTCCCCCTAGATAAGGAAATAAATGCCTGTTAGTCTTTGTAGACACCTTTATGGGGTGGATAGAGGCCTTTTCAACCCAAATTGAGAGGGCTCAAGAAGCTAAAACTCTCCTATATAAAATTATTCCTAAGTTCAGGTTACCCTGCTCACTTCAAAGCAATAATGGGTTAGCCTTTACTTCTACCATAGTCCAAACGATCTCCAAGGCCCTGGAAATAGAATATATTCTCCATTGTGCCTAGTGCCCTTAGTTATCAGGACAGGTAAAAAAGGGCCAATCAATTTAAAAAAACTGCCATTAGAAAAATCATACAAGAAACCTCTCTTACTTGGAAAGAAGCTTTACCAAGTACGTTACATCAGACAACCGTAGCTCCCAAAGCCTGCTTGACATTCAGTTCCTTTAAGATACTATATGGCTGACCTTTTCTTTTTCTTTTTTTGTATTTTAGTTTATTCAGTACAGTTTCTATCCTTTATTTCTATTCCAGCCTGCCCACCCATTCCTCCCCTCCACCCTCCCCTTTCCAGCCCCCCTAGTTTTGTCCATGTGTCCTCTATATTTGTTCCTGTAAACCCTTCCCTTCTCTCCTGAAATTCCCTCCCCTCTCCCCTCTGTTCACTGACTACCTGTCCTCTATTTCAGTGTCTTTTGTTATATTCAGAACTCCTGCTAGACACAGAGGCTTCCTCCCGAGAGGCCTATATGCAAACAGTAGCTTAATTCTAAGCTACTCTTCAAGAATTTGGCCTACAGCAAAAATCTAGTCAAAATACAATTGCTCTCCTGTATCCTCTGGGAACCTAGGTTTTAATAAAGGTTAGAAAGGACAGTTCTCCTGGTTCTCAACTACAACCCTTGTGGAAAAGACCCCTCCCTGTTTGTCCATCTTCTCCAATAGACATCAAGGTCCCTGACATCTCCAGCTAGATACATCACTTTCAAGTCAAACCATGGAAGGAGCCAACTCCTTCAGGACTTTCAAGATAGCAGGACAATACTACCTACTCCTGAGAATTGGCACAAAACCTCAAACTCCTCTTCAAACAAACAAACAAGCAAAAACAGAAACCTTTTACAAATAAGTAACACAACCACTAGACCTTAATATAATTTTCCTTCTCATATTTCTTTTTTAAGATTTTATTTATTTATTTTTAGAGAGAGGAGAAGAGAGGGAGAAAGGGAGGGGTGGCAACATCAGTGTGTGGTTGCCTCTTGTGAGCCCACAACTGGGGACCTGGCCTGCAACCCAACTATGTGCCCTGACTGGGAATAGAATCAACACCGTTTTGGTTTGCTGGCTGGCACTCAATCCACTGAGCAACACCAGCCAGGGCTCTTTCTCATATTTCTGACACCCTTTCAACCAACCTCTCAATTTTCTCTGCCTCCCCCCACCCAGAAAGGAATTTTTCTAACACTGTTGAATTTAACACATCAAATAAAATGCCAGGTCCACTCCACTAACCTTCTTGTCAAATTTGTTGCTTCTGCTATACAATAGTCACTATCAATCTCTGGGACCCCAAGCTTCGGACATATATTATGGAGCAATGGACAGGCACTTCCCTCCACCTCTTCGGATGAATAGTTAGCAATTGGATGAAATCCAAGGAAATATCAATGTCCCCTTTAAAATGGGAAGTAGCCAAAAATGGTCATTGCCCCAAAGTCCCCAAAGTTTTGGGTTCTGAATGCTTGAGGTGGGAAATGCTAAGTAGTATAGGTAGTAAATTAAGGTAAAGAAGAAGAGGGAGACATGTCTCATCCATTGACTCAGCAGTCCTAAGCCTGATCTGATAAGATTGCTGGGCATTCTGAACATCACAAACAAAGGTAGTGTAGGAAGATGGGAGTCCTTGAGATTCTGTTCTGATAAAGGGAGACTCTATAGCAATTTCACTAATTATGGCAAAGAGTCTTTACTAGCTGAGAAACAAAGGCTGTGTAGCTATATATTATTCCCCAGATTTAGAAGAGGGAAAAGGTGGGGGAACCTAGAAACTGGCTAAAGCATATAACCCCTGAACTCCAATAGTTGGTACACTCAGATTATCTGAGTGCCCACTTATAGCCGCAGCTCAAGTGTACAGAATAAATTTACAAATGAACCTACTAACAACTTTATTTCCTCTCTGCGTGGGGCATTCAGACTAGCCGGGTGCCTACTTGCCACTTTGTGTTCATATGTGTTTCATAAATAAACTTGCTATCTTATTACCAACATACACACAGTCTCTCATTTGAATTTATCTCTTGAGAGCAAAACAAGAACCAAGGCCGGAGGAGAGTCCCCTGACTTAGGTCTCCCCTGGTAACAGAAGCATGGTTTCTAAATAGGGTTGCAGCTGATTGGATTTCACAAGTAAGCCCTGGGAAAGGGCTGTTGCTTGATTGGCTTTCAGAATAGTGATACTGCTGCTTACTGGTTGGTATTCAGAGGCACTGTTACTGAAACAAAGGCATGGTCAGAGTTAGATCGAGACAGATTTAAACTAAATTCTAGTGGTTGATAGTTCACAACTTAGTGCAATGTTCTGGGAACTGTCTATCTTTTCTTGAGTTTAGAGATTAGGAAGTCTTTATTTTTATCACTGATCTGCCTCATATCCACTACACATGCTAATGTTTCTCCAAGGAATATTCCTCCATTTATTCTTCATTTCTCATCATAAACAAATTTCCTGAGAAATTACAAGGTTTTTTTCTTCGTTGTCATAGAATTCTTGCTGATTTTGCACCCTCCACTTGTTCCTCTCAAACTGGAACACAGGAGACAGGGAAGAAATAGAACTAGAAAAGTGTTTCTTATATCACTGTGTCCTATACTGTGTCACATTTATCTTGCTGAAAGGAAAGCTGGTGAATTGCTGGCTGTTACATTCTCTGTAATGGAGGTAGACAAGGGAGAGAGGGGCTGGAAGTCAAAGTGGATTCCACTAACCTACAGTTGCTTCCACATAAGGTGAAGCAAATAATAGAACAACAAAGATTTTTCCACAGGAAACTCAAGGACAATAAATCTTGTCCTTATAACTGCAATTTTGTGTCTGTTGGGAAAATGGCTGCTGAAGTGTGTGTGAGAGAGTGACTAACGACATTTATTTTGACCTGAAGTAATCACAGGCAGAATTAATTTTATCCCAGATACTGTAGATAAATTTGAGCAATATTTCCTATACTGGGATTTAACAAACCAACAAACCAACAAACACTTGACCAGAAACTCTCAATCACTCAAAAATAACTTGTTATTTTACATAACTGAAGATCTTGGAAATCAGATGTGAGAGTTGACAGATGAGAGTTTACAATGTCTAGGACAAAACTCTAAAAGTTTTATAAGTATTTAACTTTTTAAAATATATTTTATTGATTATGCTATTACAGTTGTCCCAATATCCCCTTCATTCCCCTTCACCCTGCAAACCCCCTCCCACCCACATTCCCCCACTTTAGTTCATGTCCATGTATCAGAAGTTCTTTAGCTTCTACATTTCCCATACTATTCTTGCCCTCCCCCTGTCTATTTTCTGCCTACCATCTATGCTACTTATTCTGTGTACCTTTTCACCCTCTCTCCTCCTCCCACTCCCCTGTTGCTAACCCTCCATGTGATCTCCATTTCTGTGGTTCTGTTCCTGTTCTAGTTGTTTGCTTAGTTTCTTCTTGTTTTTGTTTCAGGTGTGGTTGTTCATAATTGTAAGTTTGCTGTCATTTTATTACACATGTTTTTTATCTTCTTTTTCTTAGGTAAGTCCCTTTAACTTTTCATACAATAAGGGCTTGGTGGTGATGAACTCCTTTAACTTGGCCTTATCTGAGAAGCACTTTATCTGCCCTTCCATTCTAAATGAAAGCTTTGCTGGATAGAGCAATCTGGGATGGAGGTCCTTGCCCTTCATGACTTGGAATACTTCTTTCCAGCCCCTTCTTGCCTGTAAGGTGTCTTTTGAGAAATCAGCTGACAGTCTGATGGGAACTCCTTTGTAGGTTACTGTCTCCTTATCTCTTGCTGCTTCTAGAATTGTCTCCTTCATTTTTACCTTGGCTAATGTAATTATGATGTGCCTTGGTGTGTTCCTCCTTGGTTCCAAGTTCTTTGGGACTCTCTGAGCTTCCTGGACTTCCTGAAAGTCTAGTACCCTGTGAGGTTTCCCCAAGGAACTCTCCTGTGAGACTGGGAGATTCTCCTGGTGCCTCAGCCCCCACAGGTGTTTTCAATTGGTGCTTTTAGGCTTTATTTCCCGGCGCTGGGTCCCTGGGTTGCTGCCCATTTGTGCCTTTATCTGCGCGCGAATGTGTGACTATGAACAGCCAGCTGCCTTGCACGCCTCACTGGGTCTGCTCGTTGCCTCCCATGCCCAGGGTCTGCCACCGGTCTGTCAGCCACCCCTGCGAGTCTGGGGTCTGCCAACTGCCACCTGCACCCTGCGCACCCGCATCTGCCAGCCACTGCTTTTTCCTGCTGGGACCCCTCAGCCCCTCTCTGTCAGCCTCTGCCCCTCTGCCCCTCTTACCTGTCTGGATGAATGGGTGTTAGACTTCCATAGAGTTCATTTGTCTCTGTTCTGGTTGTTTTTTTGTTTCTAAATTTTTTTTGTCCTTAGTTTTGGTTGTACGAGGAGGCACAGTGTGTCTACCTATGCCTCCATCTTGGCTAGAAGACAGTATTTAACTTTTGAAATCCTCAAAACAAGTCTATGAGGTATATATTTTTGTTAATATCTAATAAAGATGAGTAACCTTAGGTACAAGAGGTTAGGCAGTCCATCACATTCTCATAGCCAGAGTATGAAGCCAGAAGTGTGAAGACAGAATGTGAACCCAGTTGTGAGGCAGACACAGATACCCAGATTTATAAAAGTGAAGAAAAACAGTGTATAATATGTATAAGTAGCAAATAACGAGAGAGTTCTAGAGAATTTCCCACAACCAGTGTGGCCCATAGGCTTCAGAAAGTGTGTTGTGTAGTTATAAATGCCACAGGAATCGCTGGAAGAAACATGGAAGTGCAACAGGGAAGAAGTTTTGCAGATAGTAACCTGCAACACAGCATTGGTTTAGTGGACTGATACATGAGGCATGGATGCAAACACAGACACCTTAGAGGAAAAATTAGGGATCTCTCCCTCACTCTCTCTCACTTCTTCTACCTCCACCTCTGCCTCAACCTCTGTCTCAAGTACCCTACCTCAAGCACACCTGTTCTCTTTATCTAATACTTTCTGCTCCAACACTTTGATAGTCTTTTCTTCCAAATGTTGATGTGACAGATATAACAGAAATAGTAGAAGGAGGGAATACTAAAATGTGTAAGATAAAGTTTTTAATACTTAAATGTTTTCTAATAACAGATGTTTTCATATTTCTAATGAAATTTACCAAAGTTAAGTAAAATAAAAATTTACTCAGTGGTCCTAGCCAAATTTTGAGCTTTCAGTAGCCACATAGGAGTAGTGGGTACTATATTAGATGGTCTTTTCATTTTTCACATTCTCTTGTGAACTTATCTCTGATCTGCTCATAATTTTCTCTCAAATTATGACAATTTTCTCAATCCATAATCCTGACAAATTTTGTCCCTATTTTCAAATAGAAAACTTTTTTCCTTTTCCTTATCACATGGGAAGATTTATTTTAAAAATTGGTCTTAACTTGGTATACCTTCTTCATAAAAACAACCTGTGCTCTAAATGCATAAACTGACACTAATGGAGATATGTAATTTGTACATGTTTCAATAATAGAACATGCAATGCAAGAGAGACCATTTGCATCTATTTATATATTTTTCTATTGGAATTGAACTTGTTTGAATATATTGTGTAGCAAAATGTTTTATAATTAATAATCAGTATTAAACATGAAAGAACACAAAATAATTTCAGTTATATAATATCCTAAAAATAGTTAACTGAATCTTTATTGCAGACTTACTTTTTTTCCACTCTGTGATTGAAGAAAGAAGGTATCATTACATATACATAGTGTCAATGGGCTTATAGGTGTAAAACAATTGCTAATTAATCATCTGTGGTAATTAGTAACTCTTGATGACACTTCTATTAAGTCACTAATTCTTAGCGTGATACAGGGCATAGAGCAGGGTTCAGAAAAAAAGCCTCCGCAGCCTTGGCTTAAGGGATGGAAAAGTGGAGGACAGCCATTGGGAGGTATTTTGCATATCTTTAGCAACTTGGTTAACTTCATAGTTATGCTAAATAGCTGAGCCTGCGGTACTGGGGATGAGGGAAATGAATATGACTTTAACCTATGATATAACCAGAGCTTGCTGCACCTGCATGAGAGCCTGGAGGTGGTTTGCTCTTCATCATGGAGCCCTACCTGGACTAACAGTGGCAGCCAGAGAAAGGCAGAAGATACAGAGAAGGGGCAGATGTAACCCATTGTGGGAGGAGTCAGAAATGGAGTTACAGCAGAAGCTCCAGGCCAGGATTTAAACTAGGTATTACAGTCATTCAGGCTCTTGGACATGGGGCTTGCAAAGGATAGAAAAGCCATGAAGGACTGATGACGTGGCAGCCATGAGGCTCTCTTGCTCCTGCTTTCTCACTCCCACACGCTCTCTCTCTTTCTCTCTCTCATATATGGCTCTTGGCCATGTGTGGGGTAGTAGTGAAGGAAGAGGCATAGTGTCTGTAGTAAGGGTTTTTTGCCATGAAGTTTGAAAGAGAGCAGTAAGAGCAAGCAGTTGTGTAGTTTATAGTGAGGAAAGAGGCCATGTGACCTGGACTAAGAAGAAAGGAGATGCTGCTGCTGTGACCATGCTTGCTATAGCTGACTCCAGAGCTGCAAAGGACTTTCTTGCAAGATCCTGTCTTGCTACACCTGGATTTTACCTGGACTCTTGGGACTTGTGCCTTTTCTGAACTATTGTATGGAGGCTAATGACCATGTACCCCAGGTCCTAAGAGAGCTACTGTGTGAGGGTGGTGACTTTGGTACTTCTCAGAGGGAGTGGAGAACAGTTTGTGCAGCTGGATTAAGAACTGATAACATGGGAAACTTTGCGGGACGTTTTTGGCTAGTAGCCTGGTGGGGAGCATGGAAAGTGCTGGGTCTCATGGGAAAGGAGGGCTTCAAGCTGAGGTGCTCTAAGCTCTCTCAAGATTGGAATGCTGTAAATAAAGACCTGTTTCTACTAGCTTTAACTGTTGGATCTTTCACCAAGGTGACATGTGGATGGACCCCAGTCTGCTCAGTTCAGTAACAAGCATAATGTTTGGCACATAACCAATATTCAATATATTTTGATGAGTGTTATCATATTGATGAAGTTGGTAACATTTGGAAAAATTCTCCAGTAAATAATAAACATCCTAGAAAATGATATTTTTCTTAAACTTTTTGGCAATATAACCATTGGAATTATAAACCTCATTAGAGGCTGACACAAATCATTCAAAGATGTTATTTGGCTTAAGCTACATTTAAAAGCACACTTTTTCCTAAATTATAATTATTGTTTTAGACAAAGTACTTTACATCATCTATTTTTGCAACAACAGTAAATAATTGGTTAGTAAGAAGATAAAGGATGTACTGACAAAAATTATTTTTTTCAATAATTTTAAATGGATATTACAAACATTTGTGGAAGTCATACTCAATTTTATCAAAATAAACATATGATTTCAAAAATAAAGTTGTTCCTTTTTGGTCATTTACTTTGTTGATTAGTTCCCGTTATAGGACAAGGACAGTGGGTGGGGCTTGTCTTTGGGAGCAGGGGTTGGACAGGTAAGGGGAAAGCAATGGGAAAATGGGAACAATTGTAACTGAACAACAATAAAAAAATGAACCAAAAAGAAATAGTGTTGTCCATATTAAGTGCATTTCAAAACACGAGGCATTCTAGTTTTTGTTTTTAACTGGAACATTATTAAGATCTCATTCTATTTCTTCATTAAGAAGTTTATTGTTATTGTTCTGTTTTGACTATTTTACAAATTCCACTTAATTTTATTTTAGCTTCATTTGAAAATAGTTAAAATTATAAACCTCTTTTGGACTAAAAGGGAACTTCATTTAATCTTTGTTGGCATCTACCCATCCCCTTTTTTCGCTGCTCACTTTACGTTTAACTCAATAATAAATGAGACAATTCTATTTTTAGAGCACTTCAAAGAAGAATTTTCTATTGTATTTGATAAGACTTTCTGATATTAAACTGCTCTCAAGATTAATTTTTGGCAAAAGGTAGATTTGCAAATGAAAGAGATAGAATATAGACAAGCTTTGAACTTTGTTACTTATAGGGCCGTACAATTCTACAAAATAAGCACAGTAACACTGCCATGCATTTCTCACAGGATTGGTATGCAAGTTACCTTGCCAATTCTATATTAACATTTTTATTATTATTTATAACATTTCCCAATTTTAAAGATGATTGCATTATAATTATAACAAATTACTTATGTGGTTTTTAAAATTCTCAAAGAAAATCTTTCTAGATATAAACCATTCTAATGACTCACTTTCATTAGGCAAGATAAATCTAGTTTTAAGAATGGAAGTTCACTGCTCTTTAAATAAGGCAGTAATAAGAATATCTAAGGAGACTGAATGCATAAAATCTCTTCAACTCACAGTCAATTACAAAAGCAGAAGCTTGTGTACTTCCTGTTATCTTTGAGAGACTTACATTTTTGTAAGGGAAGTTTCACCAGGGTGATTACCTTAATTATTTTTTTATTTGCGTAGCAGTACCTAATAAAACACTAGGGATTGCTACCTAGCTCAGTAGGAGAGAAAATAATAGGGTATCCTCACATCTCTTGCCTAGAAATCATGTCCTCAAGTTACTTCATTCCTTTCTCTGTCATTGTGCTCTGGGGAATGGAGATGTAACCTGGTTTTACGCTGCCTTTCAGGAATCTTTGCAGTTTGGAAAAGCACATTTCTCACTCATTCACACACACACACACACACACACACACACACTAATTTAGTGTGGATTTACACTCCCTTTGATCCTCAGAGTTTGAAAGACTCAACCAGGAAGAAGAATCCCATGGTGGATGGTGACGGAGCTCACGTGGCTGACTCAGGTGACCAAGATGGCACCGTTCTGGTGCTTCAGAGAGACCCATTCTTACAATCAGTAAGGAAAGACATCCTTTTATGCTAAACAACAACAATACAATCTTCCTTTATCAACAGCATATTATAAAATGTTAAGCTCACTAGGAAGAAATGCAACAGAATAGTGAAGTGTGTTTCTTTTTTTTTCCTCTTCATCCATACTAGCTTTGATTATTAGAAAATTGAAGGGACTCCCTGTGCCTTCAAACCACAGGGAGGGGAGTAGTAGGGAAGAGAATATTTTGAGGAGTACTTGCATTAATCTGTTATATTAGAAAGGGTAAGTGTGCTGGGTTAAACCATCCATTTCAAAATTTGAAAGATCTGTTTTCCTAAACAACTGGTTTCTGGAAAGAACCTCGTAAGTGAGGCTTATTGAGAAGGTTTTTTTTTTTTCCTCAGATTTCAAAAGAAACAGGTGTGAACTTTTCCTGAGTTAAAAATATAACAATCTGCCCTAGCCAGGTAGCTCTGTTGGTAAGAGAATCAAGGTTGCAAGTTTGATCTCCAGTCAGGGCACACACAAGAATCAACCACTGAATGTATAAATAAGTGGAACAATAAATCAATGTCTGTCTGTCTGTCCCTCTTCCCCCCTCTCTCAAATCAATAAATAAAAATTAAATATAACATTTCTCAATATATATGATTTCTAAAGCTTCTCTTCGTTATCTTTCAATGCCCATTACAGCATTTTTTATACTGCATTAGTGCAATAACCAGTGATTCAGTCCATTTGTCTAAATTAGAAATTTTAACATTTTCTTTTTGTTCTTGAAATAGTTTATTTTAGAAAAATTTTAATGTATTTTCTGCTATTTTATGCACAGCTTTCATTGCCCAGCAACTGTTTCACTGTCTTTACTGGCAACAAACAGAAAAGAGTAATGCCCTTTAGCAAATTTAAAGAAAATGTTGAAATTTTAAAATAATTGAATATATTTTAGAAGGGTAGTTTCTATGAATGAAAATAGAGAAAAAGAAATAAAACAATCAATGAAATGTGTACATGCTCCCATTTAAAGGTATGCATCAATATAACAATATTTAAAGTATAGTTGTCTATAATGACAGTTGATAAAAATGGAACTATAGCCCTGGTTGGTGTGGCTCAGTGGATTGAGTGCCAGCCTGTGAACCAAAGGATCACTCATTTGATTCCCAGTCAGGGCACATACATGGATTGCAGGCCAGGTCCCCAGTACGGGGCATGTGAGAGGCAACCACACATTGATGTTTCTCTCCCCCTCTTCCTCCCTCCCTTCCCCTCTGTCTAAAAATAAATAAAAATAATATTTTTTAAAAAATGGAAATATATGCACATTTCATATATATACTGTATTCAAATATATATGCTATACATATACATTGCTCTTCAAATATAGACATATACAATTGATATATATACACTATATAATGTATATATTTGAAGAGAAATGTATGTAAATGTTTTCTTGGTCATTTTAACTCAAGAAATTATGTACTGCCTTTTACTCAATTATTTCTCACAAAGTTTATAGTTTGTTTTACCGATTGACTTCCAAAAGAAACAAAATCTGTCTTTTATCAATGTTCTGTTATTTAAAGAAGTTTTTGACTTTCCTGATTAGTTGGACTCAGGGCTATTTTAGCCAGCACTGAAGCCAGCAGTTCCTAGTGACAGGGATGGGGGTAAGTGTAAAGGTCATCTCTCATTTGAACTGCAGTTGAGACTGTAGTCCTATTACAGAACCAGCCAATGGTATTCTGGAACATCTGTGGGATTCAACTGTCCACTGCCCGGAAGTGTGACTCCCAATGAAGAAATTAAGTGAAAAAGGAAAGGGGTTATTTAAAAGTTATACAGATTTAGAATAGTGGCAGATTTCTGCTGTTAAGTGCCACTTCCTTTGAAAACATCCACAAACAGTAGTCCTGACTTCCTATGCCAACCAGGCCAGTTCCAGAACACTTAAAGGTACCTACCATCTTTCAAGAAAGCAGGACGTCTGCAGCTCAGCATTTTCAGTCAAATTTCAGCTCCAAGCACCTCTCATGAATCTGGGTGGTTAGGTAGGTCCCCTGCAGCACCACCAGCTCTGCCACCGTCTTCTCCAGGCAGACTTCCAGGCAGACTTCCAGGCAGACTCCCCAATCTTGTGGCAGACTCACTAACTTTCAGACCTTCCAGAAGACCTCCTCTGTAGACATTTCTGACATTTTGTCTCTCCCCCTTCTGACTTTCAGACCTTCTGGCAGACCTCCTTTCTCACTGCAGACCTCATGGCTCTCCCCTGACCTTCAGCCCACCCTTATTTAAATGCTTGGCTCAGAACTTCCTTTGTGATTTCCTATTCAGCCCTTCCTATAGTGCATTAGTGTCTGACAGTTTTACCAGGGCCCCAGTGTCTCACCCTCTTTTTTTCTGTCATTTTTTAGTCAGGGCAAGAGTTCTCAGTGATGCAGGGACTTCTGGGGTTGGCATCCACCCATTTCCTCTCCCACAGGTGCTGTATGAGCTTCCTCCTGGCTACGCGTCATGAGTCCTTGCACATTCTTCAAGTCGAATACACAACTCTGCAGCTTCCATGATCTTCCTTTCAGGAAGGCACAGCTATTAACTTGTCTGTTGTTATGCTATGTGCCTAAATGCTGCACCTTCCACTCTTCCTCTTTTGCCCAATTCTGCCTGTGAGGGTTGTTCCCCTACTTTCAGAAGATACATGCTCTGCAACCCATTACAGTCCTAGAGCCAAAATATATCTTTTCCGTCCCCCACTGTTCCTATCCTTAAATATTGGCAAAAATCACAAATTAGATGTGATCGATTTCATCAGGTTTTTAGTAAGATGAGAATTTTGGTTCTTTTAAAATTACAGTTATATGCAATATTATTAGTTTCAAGTGTATGACATAGTGATTTTATCACCATTCTGGTAACCTTTTGACACCCAAAAATGTTATTATAATATTATTGACCATATTACCTATTCTGCATATTAAATCTCCATGACTTATTTATTTTATAACTGAAAATTTGTACTTTTAAATTTCCTTTATTTTTTTCACCCATCTCTCGATCCCTTATATTAATTATGGTGATTAATGTTTGCTGACACATTTCTATTTTTGGCATGAGTTTAATACTACTACCTATATTAGTGCTGGTAAGACCAGGAATTTCTTACTCACTTAAGTTGTTGTGGGATCAGTTTATTAGACATACAATACATATTTTTGTCCTCTAATATATGGAAGACTTTGGGCTGTTTGCTGTATGAAAGGGTACTTAAGCCTTTCTTACTGCTGGATTAACATGGTGATATTGTACAGTTGTTTCAGCAGTGCTTTTATAGGTTTGGGAATTTACGATATTGGAATGGGAATACAATTATATATCTCTGTTTTTTAGCTTCTCTTTTTAGTCCATTTCCTGTACCTTTTTAAAAAATCTTTCCCATTCAATGCATAATGGAGTCAGGTGGACAGAAGAGAAAACACAGCTGGATACCACTTCATTTTCTGGCTTTGCCTCAACATCTAGTAGTACAGATTAAAGGTAAACCTGCATTTTCCTCCATTCACATTCCCATGGTGAAGAACATTAGCTAGAGTAACAACATATGATTTACCTTTCTACCAATTTCTATTCTTCCCCATAAAATGAATAATGACCTAGTATTTTGGTAAGCCTGAGAGAAGAAATGGGTGTGCATAACTCAGTTCTCCTAAGTCTCACTGCTCTAAGCCCACATGTGCTGAGGGGATGCTTTCTGTCCTGCACTCCTGCATGTGGGCAGCCTCATAAATGTTCTGATGTAGCTCTGTTGAAATTGTGTGTTGGTGGATAAGATCTGATGTTCTATAGCAAAACCTTAGTATTACTTATTCATCATGTGTTAAGCCATAATCTTATTCATAGTAAACATTTATTGAATGATTATTATTTGCTAGTTTTTACATTGTACAGTAAGGATTTAAAGTAAAAAATGTTATGCTTATAATTGATTTATATAAGAAAGACAGAAAAATAGATAACACAGCCATCTATTTCTGAAGGAGGGCTAGGAAAAGAAGCCACAAAATAGACTATTAGTGTATCTATGCTCTAAATTTTGCCATAATCTCAATCATTAAATAATTCCAGTTATCGTTTTACTTTCAGTTTGTATTTGCTTACACAACTTAATCAAGGCCTTATATCACATATCATATTCAACATACTATCTGACTACTAAAGACCACCACATAAATGCTCTGCCTCCTCATTGCTCATCACTTGTCCTGTCCTGCAGTATTGTCCAGAACTATGTTACTGCAACACTTTAGCTGTCCAGGGCATAAGGGGTACCTGACGAATACACATTAACTTCTTTGCTTGCTTTTATATGCTTGTCTAATCCATACCCCTTTTCTCTTTGGCCCCTTTATTTTTTAGAATGGCCTCTTAGTATTAAGAACACAGTTATATACATAGCTTCATATTAATTATTAGTGGCTTAAACAATGAGTTTATATAATCTATAAAATATATAACATACTAAAATTAACGTATGGATTGGATATTCCTCTGCCTACAGATCATAGACATTGGATCCAGTGTGGTCTGCATGTGTATGATACAGCTTTAGCACCTGCAGAAATCTCCATATGGACTGTCATATTGGTAATTGTTAGGCCAAGTTGCCATATGTAATTTTCTCTAAATATCTGGGTTTCCTCTTTGGTTATCCTTTTGCAGGATGATCAAATTTCCTTTGAAAGCAAGAAGTTGAGTTATTTCATGGCTAGTTCTGGGACACCCACTATTTTGGCCAGGGGTTATCTCAAGTCAAGGATCTACTATCATTAAGGAATGACTCATTCACTTTGAATGTGCATGGCACAAAGCTGTTCTCATTTGATTATTCACTGAGTTGAAATCTTTAACTGAGCTTTAAAACTACTTTTTACTTCTACTTTTTATTATTTTAGAGGCCAAAGAGTTTTTATGACATCAAATTGTATCTGTTTTTAAATACTTTTGTCTATTTCACAGCCTTCTTTAATTTCAGAAAAGCAGCTACTTTTAATAATAAAATAGTTTCAGTTTCTATCACTGTGGATTTCCAGATTTATATATTGATTTAACTTTTTTCAATAAGGGTGGCAACGACATTTTATTTTCCTCTGTTATCTGCAACCTTATGACTCTTAAGCTTTTACGAGTGGAATGCTTACTATAAATGTTTCAGAAATCAGTTACATTTTTAAATAAGCGGAGTGTTCTTAAATCAATAATGTATATAGCAAACCTTATATACATCTTTTTTTGCTGTAAATTGTTATAACTATATCATGGAAAGAATGGAATTTTAAGCTTGTAACACATTCTAAATCCTCAATAAGAATTTATAATGAGAGAGAGTTTGGTGCAGTGGTTAACTGTCTTTCTACTCTTTGAAACCCAGCTCTGACTCTAACCACATATTGGACAAGTCATTTAATTTCTGTGTCACTGAAGTTGTTCAACTGTTCTCAAGTTGTGGTAATAAATTCTCAAGAGATAATTATCTAACTAGTTGGATAAATTATCTAATTAGCTGGATAGTTTAATGTACACAAAGTACTTAGCATTTAATTTGATGTAAATATTTGGGATTGCATGACAGATGTTCAATGGTATTGATGAGGATGATGGGGAAAATGATAATGAAGGTAATTTTGATTGAAGCAGAAAGGAATTCATTGGAGATGTTGATAAGCTAGACTAGCTTCAGTTCAGGCTAAAATTAATCTTCCTTCCCTCACAATAGGAGTTGAAGAGGAGGCTTGCCCAGTCTAATGAGGTTTTGTATATGCTGGGATAGAAAAATTTTTCCCCCATGGCTCTAGATATATGGCAAATCCAGAGTAGAGAGCAAAGATAAAAGATGGATTAGAAATAGAGATTATAGGATGAAAAATGACAGTCGAATGATGAGGCAGTGGAGTGTGGGGCAGGTTGCAAAACAGGTATCAAAGTTACCAAACTATGGAAAGAATAAGAGTGTGACAAAGACAAAAGGCTAAGTGTTAGATTGCTTTCCTAAAATTTCTATTTTTACTTAAATGTGAGTGTAGAATGTACTTTCAGTTAAAAATGGAGGGTTCCAGCTCTATAGAGATACTGTATTTTTATAATTTCATCATGAAGTCATGCCTAGTACAGTGCCCATTACATAGTGAAGCATAGCAAATATTTAACATATATTTGCTGTTTAAGCATTATTTAAGTAACAGAAAAATTGAAAGTAGAAAATATGGTAGAAAGAAGAATGGCAATTATGGTTATAACAAGAAGGGTAAAAATTATTACCTATATGTTCTAATACTGTGATATATAATTTCATTTTTAATTCCAATGTTTTTATTTTTTCAGTTTTATTTTATTTTTTACTTCACTTCTGAATCCTTGATTTATTTATATTTTATAGTTATTTGAATAACATCTCTCTTATGAAGAAACTATGAATTATAAAGACAAAGTTAAAAGGAACTTTTAGCTTAATTCAGATTATTGTTTGAATTCCTCAGACTCAGTTGGCCTTTGTGACAGACCCTAAGGTAACCCCACCCCAAATGACCCCTGCCTTCTAATATTTATGCTCATTGAATGTGGATGGGATCTGTGACTTTCTTCTAACCAACTGAATATTGTGAACTTGATAACACATCACTGCCATGATTTTGCTATGGTATATAAGATGCAATCTTGTTAGCAGTTCTTGCCATATTATGAAATGCCTATGGAAATATCATATGGCAGCAACTGTGAGTGGTCTCTAAAACCCAGAGTGGACTCACTCTGATAGCAACGAAGAAGCTGGGATACTGTCATTGAAACAAGTAATACAACTCAGCTTTTGTTATAGCCTTGGTGGACCCTTACTCAAGGCGTAGCTAAGCTATGCTTGGAATCTTGACTCACAGAAATTGCAAGACAATAACTGGGTGTTGTTTTAAGCAGCTAATTTTGTGCTAATTTATTATGTAGCATAGAAACCAATATGGCCCTTTCAATATTTGACTTATTTCTCATTTACAGAAAATATGGTTGGGTTATAGTTTAAAAATATTTCTTCTCTTCCATTGTTTTGTTTTTCTCTTTCAAGATCTTCAATTGTGTATACATTGGACCATTTTTGGTTACCCTGTATTTTAGCCATTTTCTCTTCAACCACTTTATTTTATTTTCATTCTCTTGATTGTTTTATTATTTTTATTCTATACTTTTTAGTAAGTTTGCTTTCAAATCCATTGGTTTTAGGGTACCTTAGAATTTAACTTTTATTTTTGTCATCTTTTTCTTTCCCAAGTTCAATTATCTCTCATTTCATTACTTCTTTTCATCTTTATTAGTTTTTGAATTTCTGATTTGATATGTTTTAGCATATTCCTAAATGTTTCTTTGATGATATGTAACACAATTTACATCAAATTTTAAAACAGCTTGAATTTAAAACTTAGAACTATTTAGGTATAATTTGGTTCTTTGTTGCTCTTAACAAACTTATTTCTTACTACTGGAACATTATTTGTTAGGAGTGAAATAAAGATGACTGATAAAATTCTAATGCAAAGTTTCTATCAATGTGAAGACTTGTTCTGATGCACATCTTTGTTTTAAAAAATGGAATCTCTTGCCAAAAGTTAATGGGTGTCAGTCAGGGAGACCAGTGGATGAACAACGAACAATAAGAACTAGAATATTCACTGAATATGGAAATTCTGCTTATTGAGTTATGACTTGAGTTTAGAAAAACATTTAAGTGAAAGGGACTCAATGGAAACTTTCTTTGTCAAGCATGTATTCCTTGTCTACTTTAAATGATAGCATTCTCTAAACTACTTTCATTATCTAGCGAAGCTGATTCTAATACAAGGAACTTTGTTTTCAAACAAGGAGAATGAGAGTAAAATTTTATCTAAAATGTTAAATATACCATAATTTAAAAAGTCTTTTAACTGGCAAAGTATGCTAGTTAACTTCCCAAAGTTTGCTAGTGTCCTTCCCATCATGGTATTACCTGAGATCTCTTCTAACTAAAGACTTGACATTAAAATTGCATTTACCTTATTTAAGCATAATAGCATTGAAGTGAATTACAGAGAAATTAAAGATTCTATTATTTTCCTCTTGGAACTTTAAACAACTTTTATGGAGGAGAAAATTGACAACTTTTTGTAACTATAATTATATTGGAGACTTGTGTTCAGTTTATTAACTATTAACAAATTTATCATTTTCTCTGACCAATGTAAACTTACTTTATAGAAATTTAGAGTTTTTATTATTTTTGGCATTAAGGGGGAATGTTGGTAAAAAATTTTCACTGCAATATTTTTTGACATGGTTAATTCCTAGATTTCTTCATAATTTTGACTAATTTATATTTTATTTTTAAAAATATCTTATTAATTATGCTATTACAGTTGTCCCATTTTTTTCCCCTTTATTGCCCTCCACCCTGCACACCCTCTCCCACTAGCATTCCCCCACGTTAGTTCAAGTCCATGGGTCATACATATAAGTTCTTTGGTTTCTGCATTTCCCATACTATTCTTAACGTTCCCCTGTCTATTTTGTACCTACCAATTATGCTTTTTATTCCCTGAACCCTTTCCCCCATCTTCCCATCTCACCCTTCCTCCAGATAACCCACCATGTGATCTCTATTTCTGTGATTCTGTTCCTGTTCTCATTGTTTGCTTCATTTTTATTTTTGGTTTTTGGGTTTTTTTTTAAGGGTCAGTTATTGATTGTTGTGAGTTTGTTGTCATTTTACTGTTCATATTTTTAATCATCTTCTTTTTCTTAGATAAGTCCCTCTAACATTTCATATAATAAGGGCTTGGTTATAATGGACTCCTTTAACTTGACCTTATCTGGGAAGCACTTTATCTGCCCTTCCATTCTAAATGAAAGCTTTGCTGGATAGAGTAATCTTGGATGTAGGTCCTTGCCTTTCATGACTTTAAATTCTTGTTTCCATCCTCTTTTTGCCTCCAAGGTTTCTTTTGAGAAATCAGCTGACAGTCTGATGGGAACTCCTTTGTAAGTAACTGTGTCCTTTTCTTTTGCTGCTTCTAAGATTCTTTCCTTATCTTCAATCTGGGGTAATTTAATATGATGTGTCTTGGTGTGTTTCTCCCTGGATCCAACTTCTTTGGCACTCTCTGAGCTTCCTGGACTTCCTGGAATTCTATTTCCTTTGTCAGAATAGGGAAGTTCTCCATTATTTTTTCAAATAAGTTTTCAATTTCTTGCTCTTCCTTTTCTCCTTCTGGCACCTCTACGATTTGAATGTTGGAATGTTTAAAGTTATCCTGGACATTCCTAAGCCTCTCCTCATTTTTTGAATTCTTGTTTCTTCATTCTGTTCTGGTTGAATGTTTATTTCTTCCTTCTTGTCCAAATCATTGATTTGCGTCCCAATTTCCTTCCTGTCACTGTTGGTTCCCAGTACATTTTCCTTTATGTCACTTTGTATAGTCTTCACTTCTTTTTCTATTTTGCGACCATACTGAACCATTTTTGTGAGCGTCCTGATTACCAGTGTTTTGAACTCTGCATCTGATAGGTTGGCTATCTCTTCATTGCTTAGTTCTATTTTTGGAGCTTTGATCTGTTCTTTCATTTCAGTCATATTTTCTTTGTCTCAGTGCACCTGTTATGTTGTAAAGGGTGAAACCTGTGTCGGGCACAGCAACCCACGACGCTGGGTTGTGGCACTGCATGTGGGCTGGGGGTCCTAGAGAGAACATTGCTGCTTGTTTGGCTCTTGGCTGGCTTTCAGTCACTTCTGCCACTACCCACAAGCAAATTGGGTCCTTCTGGTGCTGATTCCCAGGTGAGTGGGCTTGTGTATGTTCTAGAACCCCGTGGATCTCTCCAACAAACTCTCCTGTGAGACTGCTTGTTTCTCCTGTTGCCACAACCCCCACAGATTTTTACAGTCAGATGTTTTGAGGCTTTATTTCCCAGTGCTGGAACCCTGGGTTGCACAGTCTGTCTCACTCCCCAGTTGTTCCTCCTAGTTTATCTACACACAGATGTGGGACCACTGGTCCACCAGCCACCACCTTGCCCAGCCTGGTTCTTCCAACTGCCGCCTTGCCCCAAGCCAGTCTCTGCTCCTCCTACTGGTCTGGATGAATGTTTCTTCTTTAACTTCTTGGTTGTCAGACTTCCATACAGTTCGATTTTCTAGCAGTTCTTATTATTTTTTGTTTTTAAATTTGTTATCATCCTTCTTTTGGTTGTGAGAGAAGGAACAGTGTATCTACCTAAGCTTTCATCTTGGCCAGAAGTCCTAATTTTGACTCATTTCAGAGAATTGGTACTAACTTTTCAATCTTCTCTTCTTTAAAGCTTCCCTTTTTGTGTTCTTACTCTTTCAACTTCAACTTTTATGCACTGTATTTGGTTTTTGGAAATGATTGAAATATTGGAGAAATTTAATGTTTTTATAAATCACAAAGTTTAGAACACTATGTAAAATTCAAGCTTGCATAATGGGTTTGGTACAAATGTATATATATAATTTTCAAAATTGATAGACAATGTCAGAACTTTTCTATGAAATTTTACTTTGGTTTCTAGACAGTTGCCCATCTTTGTTGGATTTCTCAGTCTCCACTGTTTAGAATGCTATAGAAGGTGAGTTTTAACAGTGAAGTGTATAAAGCAAATTTGATTGCTTCCTTCCTGAACTTTATTTCCTGGAAGTACTGAATTAGGAATGCTTTTCTTTTCCTTTTGCCTTAATTAAAAATTATTTTTATAACTATGGTCCATTTTAATAAAACATTCATTTTAATTTTTTGGAATAATTGTAAGGAAATATACATCTCAGAAATTATTAAAAGAAAAAAGAAAAAGAGGCAAAGTGACATTGTAGTAATTTATTATTAAATGCTTCACAGGAAAATATATATAACTATTTTTTGTTGTAGTCCTTATGACCATTGTGGAACTCACTGAACCACAACCTGCAACTTCAAATAATATATCTAAACAGCATGCAGCAATACTTGAGCTTGTCATTTTTAATTTCTGTACTTAGGCATCTATATCTTAGCAAGGTCTTAGCTCACTAGCACAGTGAGCTATGTAGTGGATATAATCTGAATCAAAGCACAATTGCAAAAATGTCAAACATGATGAAAAAGAGAAAATCATTATAAAGAAGAATTCACCACAGTAACTCCTTGCAGTTCCCAACACAGAGGCCTGGTAGCCACATCAAAGATATAAGAAATGGAAAAGGCCTTATTAGGTCATCAAACCTATCCCCTCACCAAAGGAAGAAAATGAATTCAAGCAACCCTATCTGCTGGCTTCAAACCAAATTCAGAATAGAAAAGCCCTGCTGCTGCTCTTGATACATTATTTTATGACATTGGATGCCATTTATACAAAAAAATAAAAAATAAAAAATCCTGAAATGAATTGTCTGCACCCAGCATCCTGGAATCACAGAATAGGCTTCAAGAGCTGGAAGGTACCTGAGCCCAGCCTCCTCATTTTATAAAAGAGTACTCCGAGGGCCTGAGAGGTTAAATGACTAACTCAGATCCACAGAGCCACTCACAGCTGGACCAGTGTTAAAACCAAAGTTTTCAGAGCTATCTAAATGGTTATTTCTAGCAAATAACTCTGTTTGTTTTAAAAAAAGTATTGACAAAAACCTATTCCCTACATTATACTTAACACATTGGGATTTAACTTACCTTTTTCAATGAACTCATTTTTAAAATTCTGACTTTGAAGTGTCAAATCTAGGGCTTCACTCTGACAAAATGAATTCCCACGTTGACATTAACTCTAGTAAGAAACTTTCAGTTGTGCACCAATTCCCTCTTCTCTGCTAGGCTCAAAGCTATCTAAAGAGATATAATAGCTTCACTAGTTGACTATATATGTAATGGGAATAAAAATACATAGGTTTAAAAATGTATCCACACATCATACCTCCCACTCCCAAATAGCCATTGGAATTCTACTGTGATTGATTTTATTATTTCACTAGTGGGGAAATGGGAAAGATTGATGGCCTGGAAAGAGATGTGACATTTACTGAGGATATTTTTTTGTGCCAGGCTTGTTTTAGGATGATGTACATCAGATACCTGCAGTATCCATACAGGTAAGTTGAGTGTAGTCAGCTGAGCTAGCAGCAATCAAACTCAAAACCCAAGAGAGTAGTCACTACTAGAGTCCTAGAGGAGCTTAGTACCAATATTGCTGGGCCTTATGTTTTTTCAAGAGAAGCTGGTATTTCCAATTTTTATAAGAAAATTTTTTATTTCAGAACATTTTTCAGATTAAGTAAAACAATTGCAGATATGGTCAGGAAGTATTGGGTTGTCATGGACATGTGTATATTATATCATAGCATTCTAAAGTCCATGTTAAATACCTTCATAAAAGCTAAGAAAATCTTGGGTATAAGAATTATTTAAACCAATTTATGTAGAATAGTTTATCTCTTGCAAACTCTCAAAGTAAAAATAAGTAGTATTTGATTCTCACCTTTAATGTCTTATTTCTTCATAATTTAATTAGTTCTTTCCTGTTTTCTAGAACTTTTTTCTTCATGATGTTATTTTTTCAAACTGCAGCTAGGGGTTTTAGTTAATAACTTTGGATTATTTTTAGAATTTAAAAATATATAACATTAACATGAATTCATGGTTAGATCTAAGTTATTTGAACAATAGTTATTATTCACTTGATAAGAAATCTTTATTTTTAGTAGTTTAGAAATTATCAATCTCTCCATGAGGAGGAACACATCTGGAGTTTGGGGGTTTATTAGCCCAATAATTCTAGAATCTTTGTGGGCATCAGAATCATATGGAAGAAAGCAGAGTGCTAGTTTCCATCCTTGAAGTTTCTGATTCAGTAGGATCTCATTGGGCCTTTATAATTTGTATGTATAAAAAAGCTCCCAAGTAATGCTGATACTCTAGTTTGGGGAATAACACTTTAAAAACCACAGTTTTTGAAAATTGATGTGTTTCAAGGTGTAAAATGTTTAGAGTCAATCAGACTCTTCTTGCATTGTTGGTAAGCTGTCAGAAGGCAGCATGATGAGCATGATTGGCTTAAGAAACACTTTGGTCTGTGTCTGTGTTCAACTCAAGATAAACTATTTTTAGTAATTCTAATAATAGCTGAAGTCTCTATAATGCTTTTACTGTGCCAGATTGTGCTCTCAGTTTCTGAGTTATTTATTTAATCTTCATAAAAATCCTATTTCTGATCATCCCCATTCTACAAAAAAGGAAGTGAGATACAGAGAAGTAAAGTAACTCGCCCAAGTTATGCAAGCTAGCAGGACGTGGTGTTGGGATTTAAGCTCGGGTATCTGAGTCCTGAGACCATGTCCTGACCTGCTGTACACACTACCTGTCAGGATCACAACTGCTTTCTGTCATTTATCTCATTCTGTGAGTCAAGCTTGCATCAGTTAGGAAGCATACCATGCATCAATATTTACAGATGTCTTTATTGGGCAGTTTATTGTTTAGTACCTTTACTCAAATGCAAGTTATTATACAAGTTGTTATATAAGTCTGATAATAGATGCTAAATGCCAATTGAGTGCAAATAAATTCCATAACTACCCATTTCTTCACTGACTTGTATTTTGTGACTGGAAAATGAACATAATTTAGGTTACAATCAGCAAAACCACAGAATGGTTTACTTTACAAAAAGCATTTTTGGAAAATAAGGTTCATCATCACATCAACATTTCCTGTGGTAATGCTCATTAAATGCCAGTTTATAAAACTTCTGCTTTCTCAACTAAGTTTTTAGAGTGTGTGTGAACATTTACATGTGCATAGTCTTGTGTTTGTCTTCAAGTCTCCCTTCATTCCTGTATTTCCCATTTTTTCTTTTCAATTTTTTCATGAATGTTACTGGAAGGAATACTGCTTGTACAAGAATTAGACTAAAAATACAACTTGGGACCATTAGTCTATTTATTCTCTCACATGATTATTTTAGTGTTGTTTGAAGTGCTATTTTGGAGGCAGACATAATCACATTCTACAGTTCCTCACCTTATTAACTGACAGAGCTCTCTTCCTGTTAGACAACTGATTCTGGACAGATGAAGTCATTACAAACAGTACTAATTAGTTGAAGAGGGGAGACAGTAATGCAGGCTGCCTTCCTTCCTTTTATGCTTAAGGAAGTTGGAGTTCCAGACAAATAATAATTGATATGCAGTCTGCCTTAATTGTGGTTGTTAACAGCCAGTATTATAATGACAGGCTGACAATTTCTGTCTATTCTATTGTATGTTTATTTCAGAATCCAAGATCCACTGTGCATTCTTTTTGGTTAACTTGAATCTCATAAAATACATTTTCTAATGTCCACGAAATCAAAATTTGAGAGCTAAACCAAGCTTATGGGTAATTTGTTACATATCTCCAGTGTCAGCTGCTTATTCTGGATGAGCATGGTCCCCAAACCGTGTGGATTTACAGTATGGTGTGTTTGGATGAGGAACAGCTGGGTTGGAGCAGAATAGCGTGCTCTCTCTCTCTTTCTTTCTCTCCTTTATTTTCAAATAACAATTTAGGTGTAAATGCTAATTCAATTCAATTTGTTGTAGTACAATATATGAAGCCATCTAAAATAGTAAAATATCTGAGTCTTTTCACTCATAATCATAACAGATATATCTATTTATAAATTGAAAGTTATCTTGATTTGGTGATATGTTTAGTAAATATCTGATAAAATCTCAATATACTGTCAATTTTAACATTATATGTCCCAAGAAATACCCAGGTCTTCTCTTAACTGATACAGTTCTAATTTAATCATCTCAAGAGTAGATGTAGACAGTTGTTCCTCAGTGTGAAACTATCCACAAAATCACACTAAGGTTAAACACCAAATTTCTTCTACTAAAGACCGTTGGTCCCCAAAGGCCTCCTTTTTAAATCCTTTCTACAAAAGACATAATAGGAACAGGATGTTTGTGTCATCTTGGGTACAAAGAAGAGGATGTATGATACAGGGTGACTTGGCTTGGGAATTCTGGACCTGTTTGGGAGCACAAGAACTGAGGGGATGGGCATCTTGGCATCTGAGTTCCTCTGTAGTCTTTTCTGCTGACACTGGTGGGGAAGCTGTGAAGTAGAGTGTGTTGTGGGAATCAGTGGAGCTGAGATTACAAAAGTAACCTCCTCTACTTCACCCAAATGACCAAAAGCACTTTTTTGCCAAGCCTATATTAAACTAAAAAACTGCATCAAAATAAAAAGCTTATGCACAGCAAAGGAAAAGATCAACAGGGTAAAAAGACAACCTACAGAGTGGGAAAAATATTTGCAAACCATATATCTGATAGAGGATCAATCATCAAAATATAGAAGGAATTTGTATAATTCAATAACTGAATTAGTAATTCCATTATAAATGGGTTAAGGCCTTGAATAGACATTTTTTCAAAGACAATATACAAATGGCAATAGGTATATGAAAAAATGATCACCATCACTAATCATCAGGAAAATGCAAATCAAAACTGCAAAGAAATATCATACCACACCTATTAGAATACTAGCTAAAATACCATGGGTTTATTTTAATAAGCATCTCTAGTTTAATGGTAACCAAGATTAATTTAAATCAGGTTTGACAAGGCGCACAGACACAGAAATAATTGTAATGAAGGAATAAATTTATACTCACAGATCCTTAGAAACAGGAGGCATTATTCACCATGCAGGGTCAGATGGAGAAGGACAAAGAATGGTCAGTAGTTAGAAGTGTGAGAGAGGAGAACATGATCTATAGCTCTTTACAATAGTTTTGAGGGGAAGGCAAGGTGAGCAGATATGCTGAATATGTTTAGAGTTGGATAGTTTGAATAGTTTCAGCAGCCTCTAGACCTTTAGGATTGTCTCTAGTTGCCTTATAACTAACTGGTCCTGGTGTGATTTAGGGCAGGGGAATATTTGAGGCTTGGTGTATGTGAGAATTTCATAAAGGAGATAGTTGGGATGTGGGCTATGAATGAGGTGGTTGGTTTGTGTGTCACAGGTGTGCTAGCAGGGGGTTTGTTTGCTATCTCTAAATTAACTAGCACTCAGAGAGGTAGTCTCTTCAAGATCAAGGCCTTAAATGCCAGAACATCAAGAATACAGAAATAAGAAACGATAGTCAATACAATCCCCAACAGCCTCATTTCCTGGTTATCTCTGTAATGAATTATGTTCTTGTGCATCATAACATGTATTGGATTCTGTTAATAATCATGCCATCAAGATCTGTAAAATGCAGAGATTTCTTAAAATGTTTAAACTTAGAATGTCTTTATAAGTCATTTTTTTGTCAAATAATAAATTGAATATATTTTAATTTTCACAATTCAGGAATTATTACAAAATTAAAACGAAGATACTTTTTAGTTAGTCTTTTCAAGGTTGTTTATTTTCATTTGAATTAAGAATGACAATCAGGTAAATAGCATCCATGAAAAACTGTAGACTCAAAATTTGCCAAAGACAAAAATAAATCTGACAAAGGAGATCAAGATATCCTGATCCAAACATCTATAGATAATAGGTATGTGTTTCTATATAAACTCAATCCAGGCCATTTTACTGACAATTAATATCAGTATTCAGATATTATGTAGGACACATGAATTAAATTGTTAAGACCCACAAACCTTATTTATAAGAAAAAATGCAATAAAGAAATAGTGAAGCTTGGGTCACTGGGGCAAAAATAAGGTTAATTTCACTGTCTGGCATTTGTATTCATCTATAGCACTATAAGCTAATTTAAAAATTTACCTTTATTCGTTCATAATTAATATAAATTTACTGATATAAATGCTAGAAAGAAACTGATGATACAAAGAGCCACAACTTTGGTCATTTTCCTTCTTCATTCCTCCCCTCCACCCTAGTGACAAATGAATTGAATTGAGTCTGTTAAACTCCTCAGAAGCTGTTCCCAGTTCTCTTTGCCTTAGCTTCTGAGGCCTCCCTTTGGGCCCCTGATGTTTGGGAGGTAAAGTTTCAATGAGGAATCATAAGTCTTGTGTTCCAATATCTATTTAGTCATTTATGGAGACTTGAACAAGTTACTTAATCTCCCTGAAACTCATCATGAAGGAGCATGAGCCATAATCGATACACATGTATAAAGCACTATCTGTTGGACACAATTATCATTGTGTTCAGGCATTAGGAGATAAGACATGAGCTCCTCAAGCTGTTCCATCCAGTATCATAGTTAAACAAGTGAATAAATGATTACACTACCCTGCGACAAATATTATTGTAAGTGTTCTAGGCAGAGAAAATACAATCTATAAAAGTGCAGAGAAATTAAAATTTTAAAAACATAATATGCTTGTGAAAATTCAAATAATTCAAAATATGTGACACTTGAATTTTATAGCAGGAGTTTGAGAGATGATGCTCTTTCTAAATCATATAGACTTTACCTGTAGACAATGAGTATTCATTAAATAATTTGATATAAGTTGTGTTTGAGAATTTGGTAATGCTCAAGAAATGGAATTTGGAAGGGAGGGCTGGAATATTGAAGGCAGATGGTTAGGGGAACTATTTCCACAGCTCAGGCCAAGGACACTTGAATAAAAAACAGAGATTGTATCTTCAAGGGCTGTTAGAAATATATCATAAATGTTTTCGAAGATTTCTTGAGGTAATAGATGCAAAGGGCTTTTAATCCATAAATCACTTCATTAAGTTTTATTATGATGTTCTAACATTAAAATTTATTATGAGATAGTGTCAAAAAAGAAGATAAAATTGACTTGTTAGAATTTCTGGTGATGCTGCCATGTCTTTTCTCTGCTACTGTATCCCTAATTTAGTTGATCAAACCCAAAATTTCTGTAAGTCAAAATATCATTTTTTTGTTTGTCAGTTTCACCTACCTTTCATAGAGTCAATTTGCCAAACTGCGTTTGATTACCTGATTTTGGAACAAGTGTCCTTTTGTGGATGGCTGGATATGTATGTTAAGAGGTTATCAAATTCTTATGATTGGTACACCCAATAGAATCACATGGTAAGGGTGATACACATTCTTTCCAAAGAAAAATGTGCTGTCTTCTCCAACTGATTTGTGAGATGAAACTCTCCCTTGGTTTAATTTAATGCCACTTCTTGACAACCATAGACAGAATTAATCATTCTCTTCTCTCTGTTTATAGTGCTTTGGCATTATCTTACTAGACATTTTGTTCTTTTAATTCACCAAGTATCTATATCAACTGTGTCAGGTACTATGGTAAGCATGGATAAGGAGTAGTGAAGAAGATACACACAGTCCTTGCCCTCTTCCAATTTATAGTCTTAGATCCTTCTTGTTTGTCCTTTCTTTGAAGTAGAGACAGGGCTGAAGTCTACTTATTCCTGGTCTAGCAGTGACTTGTGCATCATATATGCTAAATACATACATTATTTATTCAATGAGTAAAAACATAAATTAAATTATATAAGTAAAATAAGCTACAGATTATTTAAAGTAGTTGAATATATTTTATGATTACATTAAAAATAATACGAATTCCATCATTTTTTCATATACCTTTCCTGAATTCAGATTTGCCTTGGGCAATTTGTAACTTACTGTTAAAGAATGGAGCCCTGGCTGGTGTAGATCAGTGGACTGAGTATGAGCTGTGAGCCAAAGGGTTGCTGGTTTGATCCCCAGTCATGACATATGCCTGAGTTGTGGGCCAGGTCCCCAGTAGGGGGCCAGATGAGAGACAATCGCACATTAATGTTTGTCTCCCTTTCTTTTTCCTTCCATTCCCCTCTCTTTAAAAATAAATAAATAAAATCTTCAAACAAAAGAATGGAGAAAACTTTCATGTAATATATAATCTTTGTAAGATTGATCTTTTAATCTTTGAATTTTCCCTGTAGATTTATTAAAAAATACTGTGATCTAGCTTTACTTTTTGTTTTTTGATGGGAGTACACATACATGTTGTTTGTTTCAACAACAACAACAAAACAACTTATGAGGTTATCAGTAACAGTGTGTTAATTAAATCTAATGTTCTTAATAATATTGATAATTTGAAGGGATAAGAAATATCATAACTTAGGTAATGCTAAAGTAAATAAAGGATGTATTAATATAAATTATGCAGAAATACACAGGATTTCTGACAATAATCAGAGGGGAAGGGAAAGGGAAATAGCATGGGAAAAAAAGGAAAGGGATGTAAATGAACATGGATGGGGAACCCATGGATGGAGCCAAGGGGAGGTGGGATTGTGGGTGAGTGGTGGGCATGGGTAGGGTGAGGGAAAGTGGTGGTGGGAAAATGGAGACAACTGTAGTCGATTATCAATAAAAAAAGGGAAAAATAAAAATAAATAGATAAAATGATGCAAAAAAAAGAAATATACAGGATTTCTACATATTATGGAGGAACAAGTGAAGAAGGGAAATAGCAAGAAAGAAGTTGAGAGAAATCAGTTCACATACACATTAAGAAGAAATTAAAAGATGAAATAAGATTGCATGTAAGATGTTCAGTGCTAAAATGATTATTTCATATATTTGACTTGGACGAGAACACATACTCTGAATTAAAATAGAAAGGAATTAGCTTAGTTCCTTATTCCTCAAACAAATCTTTAGGTCAGGCCCAATTGTTTTGTGTCTCTCATTAAATAAGTGTATGTGTGTGTATATGCAAGTGTGTGTATGTTTAGCCAACATGGACCATATATTTTCCAAGAATAGTTCTTACTCTTGCTCTGTTCATTTTGGAAGATATTTTTTCCTTTTAATTAGTTTTTCATGATTATAACATGAGAGCATACCCCCCAAAATTGAACAAATGAGCATATAGCAAAATATAATACTGAGCAAGTACCTTTGAGTAAAAAATAATTAACTGATTGATCCTGGGGGTAAAATGCTACATTCCTTGCTTCTGGTCAGAGAAAAACATAAATTATTCACTAAAGAATTAAAAACTTGTTATTGTTGTCAGCCTCTAATTTGTTTTCATTTGATTACTTGTGGATAAGGCTGGAGAATTATGAGCATTTATCTATAATACAACTAGTTATTTTGTGAGTCAGAAATTTACAAAGTATGATACAGAGTTGAATGAATAAATTTTAAAAACCTTTAGTTTTTCATTTTAAAATAAAAAGCAAGTGAAGAGAAATCATAGGAACTCTGGGATACACAATTATTTTCCTTCCAATATTGTAAGTAAAATTTTAATAATTAAAAATATTGGTTTGGTTGTTTCCTATATTTAGAATAAATAAGTAAGGCACTTTGTAGGTGTTTCTGTGAATTATCTACAGATGTCTGTACCAAAAATTTAAAATGCCAGAGTGCCCAGTAAAACATTTAGTCATTCATTCATCAAACTTTTATTGCATCTTTGTTATGTATCAATCACTGTGTTCATAGTTAAGGGATAAAATTTAGATAAGAAATTGCTTGTGTTGTCACGGGATTACATTTAGTAGCAGAGTTAAAATATGTACATAAATAACTATAAAATAAAGAAAGAATATCTCTGACTGGCATATAAAAATAATGCTGTGTCCTCAACCCATTAATATTTTTTGAAATTATGAAATATTTTAAACATACACAGAATATTTCAATGAATAATAAGCATTTGTGTTTCCATCATCTGGATTTTGCAAATGTTGACACTTTGACTTATTTATCATGAGTCTTTTTATTTTTATTATTTAAGAAATACAATTGAATTTTATTCCCTAACCCATTCACCTCATCTCTTTCTCATAGATAACTGCTATGCTGAAGTTGGTATGTATACTCCAACACAACATAAAGTTTTATGTATTTAAAATTTTAAAATGAATGAGATCTTTTATATATTGTTTTCATGTTTTTTCCTAGACTATTGTTCCTTCAAACAAGTTTTCCATTCCTCACCAAAGTGTTGTATTCTACTAAACATACTTTTGGTTAAGTGCATACTTTATATTTTTTAAGAATATTTTATTCATTATGCTATTACAGTTTTCCCCCTTAACCCCCCTCTGCCCTGTACCCCTCAAACCCTCACCATCCCCCCTCAGTTCATGTCCATGGATTGTACATACAAGTTCTTTGAGTTCTCTGTTTCCTATACCATTTTTGACCTCTCCCCATCTATTTTATGCCTACCAATTATGCTTCTTCTTCCCTGTACCTTTTTCCCAATACTCCTCCCTTCCCCCTCCCCACTGAAAACTCTCCATGTGATGTCCATTTCTCTGATTCTATTCCTGCTCTAGTTGTTTGCTTAGTTTTTGTTTCATTGTTTTTCTTTTTTTTAGGTTCCTTTGTTAATAGTTGTGTTTGTTGTCACTTTACTGTTCATATTTTTTATCTTCTTTTTCTTAGATAAGTCCCTTTAACATTTCATATAATAATGGTTTCATGATGATGAACTCCTTAACTTGATCTTATCTGGGAATCACTTTATCTGCCCTTCCATTCTAAATAATAGCTTTGCTGGATAGAGCAATCTTGGATGTAGGTCCTTGCCTTTCATGACTTTAAATTCTTGTTTCCATCCTCTTTTTGCCTCCAAGGTTTCTTTTGAGAAATCAGTTTATAGTCTTATTGGGCACTCCTTTGTAGATAATTATCTTTTTTCCTCTTGCTGCTTTTAAGATTCTCTCTTTATCTTTAATCTTGGGTAACTTAATGATGATGTGCCTTGGTGTGTTCCTCCTTGGGTCCAACTTCTTTGGGACTCTCTGGGCTTCCTGGACTTCCTGGAAATCTATTTCTTTCACCAGACTGGGGAAGTTTTCCTTCACTATTTGCTCAATTAAGTTTTCAATTTCTTGCTGTTGTTCTTCTCCTTCTGGAACCCCTATAATTTGGATATTGGAACATTTCAAGTTGTCCCAGAGGTTTCTCAGCCTCTCTTCATTTTTTTGAATTCTCGTTTCTTCATTCTGTTCCAGTTGGATGTTTATTTCTTCCTTTTGTTCCAGATCATTGATTTGAGTCCTGGTTTCCTTCCTGTCACTCTTAGTTCCCTGAATATTTTGCTTTATTTCATTTTGCATATGTTTCATTTGTTCTTCCATTTTTTGACCAAGCTCAATCAGTTCTGTGAGCATTTTGATTGTCAAGGTTTTAAATACTCCATCAGATAGGTTTGCTATCTCCTCATTGCTTAGCTCCCTTTCTGAAGTTTTGCTCTGTTCTTTCATTTGGGCCATACTTCTTTGTCTCTATGCACCTGTTAAGTTATAAGGGGGTGGGGCCTTAGGTATTCACCCAGGCAAAGCAAACCTCCTTGCTGTGCTGCAGCTTTGTCTGTGGGGGAGGGGCCAGACAGGGAACAATGCAGCTCACCTGCTGGGCTCAAGCCTTTCCAACAAACCCTCCTGTGAGACTGGGAGTTTCTCCTACCCTGGCAACCCCCACCATAGTCCACAGTCACCTCTGAGTTCCAGTTTCCTGTTCAGTCAGCTCTGTCTGTGCAGTCCATCACCTGGCTCAGGGTTCTCCCTGTCCACAGTCTTACAGGTCTGTTTGGACTGGTTAACTGTTTCTTTAATTCCTGGGTTGTCAGAATTCCATGCAGTTTGATTTTCTGGCACTTCTGGTTGTTTATTGATTTTAGATTGGTTGTTATCCTCCTTTTGGTTGTGTCAGGAAGCAAAGGGTTTCTATCTATGCCTCCATCTTGTCCAGAATTCCCATAGTTTACCTTTTTTGAGGGCTTTGTCCCTGTCGTTCCTACCTCCCTGACAATGAAATAATTGGCACCATTTATTGAGCTGTCTCCTTGTGCCAAGTGTGGTTCTTTTTCGTTTTTTGCCTATTCTAAACTTAGTTCTCACAATAAATACGTAAATATGATGGAATTATTATTATTCCCATTTTGGGTGAAGAGGATACTGAGAAATGGAAATAACATGCCAAAATATACATAGCTAGTAAGTGGTTGAATATCTTTGGAAATTAGGAAGTCTGGTTTCAGAACCCAAGTTCTTCACTCAGTTGACTTCTGATATGGTTAACAGATTTTGTGTGTACCTGGCTTTAATTTTGCTCTTGCGTGATCTGCCAAGTTATACTTTATGATCTTTAATTTTATTGGCATATTTGCATTTTTCTCATTTATTTGTAAGAGGTTCTTCCTGTGGAAACTAATTCTATGTCAATTATTGCCATTACAATATATTTTCTCAAAAAGAGAATCATCTTTTAATTTAGTTTTAGTGATTATTATTGTACAGAATATATATTTTAAATTAATGATGTCATTTATTTTGTGTATGTCTTATTAAGGCAATACTGTCCTACATTTCTTATACAGCTGCATAAAATCCTCCCCTAGTCTTTCCTATTCAAATGCATAAAAATGGTCCCTTATTTTTTCCCCAACATTTTTGACTTGCTTTTAATGTTTTTATATTATTAATTTAAATATAATTTATTTGTATGTGGTCAAAAGCAGGGATCTAATTACTTTTCCAAATGATATGCAGTTTAGTACTGATTAGTAATTCAATTCTGGACTCTGAATTCTAGCCTAATGATAAATTGGTGTATACCTGTGAAGAGATCATACCACTTTAATTATTATTGGTTAGAATTGATATTTGAAAGTGCAAATTCTCTTTATTTTTCTTCATAAGAATTTTTTTAGCTAAAGTCTTATATAAAAATTTTAAGGATCAGATTTTATACTTTTTCCCCAGTTCCTTTACACTTCTCTATTAGATTTACTTATGTTATAATTTATTAGATTTATTTTTGTTTTTATGATTGTGAATTATATACATTTTATCATTATATTTTGTCTGATAGCTTTGAATGACATGTAAGAAACCTAGTATTTTGAATATTGATCATGAATCCATGAAATTGTTAACCACTCACTAATAATTCCCACAGATGTTCTGCAGATTCTTTTAGTTTTCATTATGGACAAGTATATTGATGAAAAATATAGTGATTTTCCTATCTTTCTAATTTTAATGTTTTCTCAATTTGTTGCATGGTGCAGAAATTGAAAAATAATATAAATTATATGTGGTGATTGCAGATGTCCTTGTCTTTTGGCTGACCTACAGAATGCTTTTCACATTCATCATTAATATGATGTTTACTATGTTTTTTAAAATTTCTTTTTATTCTTGTTTATTCTGTTACAGCTGTCTTAATTTTTCCCCCTTTGCCCATCTCCATCCAGCCCATCCCCCATTCTAACAGTCCATTTCCACACTGTTGCCCTATGTCCATGTCCATTTATACATGTTCTTTGACTAATCCCTTCCCCTTCTTTTCACTATTTCCCCCCACCCGCCTTTCCTCTGGCAGCTGTCAGTCTGATCCCTGTTTCCATATATCTGGTTTTGTTTTGATCTTTAGTTTGCTTTGTTCATTAGATTCCTCTTATAAGTGAGATCATATGATATTTGTCTTTCTCTGCCTGGCTTATTTCCTTTAGCATAATACTCTCCAGTTCCATCCATGCTTTCACAAAGGGTAGGATTCCATCTTTCTTTCTGCTGCACAGTATACTGTTGTGTAAATATACCACAGTTTTTTAATCCACTCATTTACTAATGGACACTCAGGTGACTTCCAGCACTTGACTATTGTAAATAGTGCTGCTATGAACATAGAGGTACATAAGATCCTTTGAACTGGTGTTTTGGGATTCTTAGGGTATATTCCCAGCAGTGGAATCACTGGGTCAAAAATTTTTGTGTAAAGGATAGGTAGAAGTTCTTTATCAAGTAAAGATATTTCATCTTATTCCTATTATTTGACTTTTAAAAAAATGTAAATGACTGTTAAATATTATCCAGATATTCTTTCAACATTTAAACCAACCAGAAAAAAATTAAATCTACATCTAGGTATATGGGGAACATCTAGAGATGGATACATCTAGAAATTATAAGACATGAAAAGTAAATGGAAAATTATAAACCAGTTGAGAGAAAAAGTTGGATTATTCAGTGACAACAAAAAGAGCATAGTCAACTTTTATTCAAAACACTTCAGAAGACAGAAGTGATGTATCTTACTGTGGCCTATGAGGAAAGAAAAGCAGCAACATTGATTCAGTTTATCTAAACAGACTTTCACAAAAGGAAAGCAAATTATCCCAAAAGAACAATTTGTAATAGAGTTGAACTAAAGGGATTTCTAAGTAACATGTGCAGGACAAAGGAAAAGGACCTCAAAGACTAATTTTAGATGCAAGAAAAAACAGTACAAAAATTATTAAAATATAAGGTAAATCTAAATGCATGCTTTTGTTATAAGAACAATGTTAATAATGACATTATAATAAAAACTGGTGCTTTGAGGGACATAGACAGAACTAAAGGAAAATGGTAACAAATAAATTTGAAGGGAGAAATCAAAGCATTCTAAGGCATTGTATGGAGGAAAGGTTAAGATGCAACTTTATAGTTTGATGTACACATATTGGATATTTTTTTTATTGTTGTTCAAACACAGTTGTCTCCCTCTTCCTCCCACCACTTTCCTCCACCCCACCTTCGCAGAATGGATGGATATGGAAAGCATTAGGCTAAGTGGATAGTTTTAAGAATTATTGCTTTGAGAAAAGAATGAGGAAACTTCCAAGCCAAAAGGAGGGAAAATGAGTATTAAAAACATTTAAATTTTTATTATCAGTTTATTAATATACAGAACACAATACTTTTAAAAGCCACAGGAAATAATGAGACAAATTAAACAAACAAACAAACCCGACTGGTGTAGCTCAGTAGACTGAACATGGGCTGTGAACCTAAGGGTCACCAGTTTGATTCCCAGTCAGGGCACATACCTGGGTTGTGGGCCAGGTCCCCAGTGGGGGCGATGTGAGAGGCAACCACACATTGATGTTTTTCTCCCTCTCTTTCTCCTTCCCTTCTCCTGTCTCTAGAAATAAATAAATAAAATCTTTAAAAATATATAAATAAATAAAAATAGAAATATGAAAGAAATACATAATTTGGAATTAAATTTAAATTACCATTTCATACAATAAAATATAAATAAACACATACAATGAATAAAAACACATTAAACATAAGTAAAACCAGATTTGGGCTTTGCTTCAACCACACATGATGATACAGTGAAGGGTGTAATTATACTGAGGAGTGTAATTAACATGACATTCTGCACCTAACTTAAACAAACACTAGCTTTCCATCCCTCTTTTCCCTATCCTTTCCTTTCTCTTTGGAAAAAATTAGTCTTAAATCTTTTAGGTGGCACAAGACAATGTTAGTATCTGTGCTTGGAGTAGTGGGAAGGACAGGGTGGTTTAAGATGGGCCTCTGAGCAGGTGCTCACGTGGGTGCTTGGCCTGCTGGGGTTGTCACAGCTAGAGAACAATGTGCTGGTTTCTCCCTGGAAAGTGGTGGCCTAGCAGGTGCTGAAATTCACTCAGGTGAATGAAGGTGGCTATTCCTAGGGAGGGGACAGTGGTGGCAATGGAAGACTGGTTAAATATAGCCAGTTAATTAAAAGATATGTCAAAAATAATTAACAGAAAAAATAATTGGAATTAACCTTGTAACTGTGGATTGGACATGAGGTAGTAGAGTACATGTTTCTGCAAATATAAATAGATGTAGGAATATTCCCTGACTCTGTCAACTGAGAGGACCCATGAGCAATGGCCATCCTGTAGCAATAAGTGCCCGAATCTTTTAAGTAAGGCTATGAAGCAGGACCATTATAAGAATAACTTGGACTATTTTATTGTGTCAGAAAGCATGGAATAATAGGGACATAACAGAAGTCCATAGGAGCCAGCATAAGGGGAGTCCAGCTTGTCCAAACTGGGTCAATCTGAGTCCTGATATAAGTAATGGTAGTAGGGGATTGGAACCAATTGTATAAAACAGTGTATGAAACTTGAGTCTCTATGGAGAGAAATTAAGAAAGAAATAAACAAAGTCTTGAGGAGGAATGGCACTTCCATAACCCAACCTCCTCAGAAAATGCATATAAATTACAAAGAGAATACAAAAGTAACTTTATAGTTGATAAGCCTCACAGATAACACCTTAATCAAATAAATAAAATGAAATTGTCAGCAATGAGTCAAATATAGGTTATATGTTACCTGAGAGGATGCAAGAGGAGCAAACACCTTGTTACTCCTGCGATGACCTGATACTTTTTTTAGATTTTTTAAATTTTAATTGTTGTTCAAGTACAATTTTCTGCCTTTTACTCCCATTCCAACCCTGATACTATTAACCTGTCTCTATTCTGACAAACCTAAACTGGGAGACACCATTCATAATTGAATTGTTAGAATATTCAAGACTGTCAAGGTCTTGAAAGATCAGGAAGTACGGAGGAAATTTCCCAAAATGAAGGACACAAGAGACTTGAAAACTAAAGACAATGTGCAATTCTGAACACTTTGGGGACAGTTAATGAAACCTGAGAGGAGTCTGAGCTGAGGATTAGTAGTAGTGAGGCGCCAGTGCTAATTTCCTGCGCATATAGTCATTATGTATGAAAATGTCTCTGTTTATAGAAAATAGACACTAAAATATTAGGAAGTGATGGTGTATCCAGCTGGCAACTTATTCTCAAAATGATTCAGGAAAAAAATTCTATGTAGTACTGCAATTATTCTGTAAAGCACAGAAATGCCTTAAATGAAGACCAACTCTAGCACACATGGCTCATTTCATCAGTTTTCACCCCAGGGTAGATGCACTACCTCTCACATGACTGAGCCAAACAGAGATTTCAGTGAATGTCAGACCCTCAGAGCCCCATGTGGTCCATCCATGTATTCAGTTCATAAACCTAGTAACCATACATGTCAGCTCCGCATTAAAAGACTATTTTATGTGTAATATTTTTTGGCAGAAATGGAGATCTACATTACCTTTTTTTAAGGAATCTAATTTAAAAAAACACTTGAAAAATTTTCCTCACTCATGAATTTACATTTGGTTAAGGCATTTAGCTATAAGACTGGTTTCTTTAAACAAGATTATGAATTGTGAAAGCAGAGAATACAAATTATGCTTGGGTCATCTATCTTCAAAAAATATGTGTAGGAAAGAAAAGTGCCTACTAGAAATATTAACAGTATTCTATTTACCATGTCTTTGATTTGTTCAAATATAACTAATTATAAATATAAATTATATCTACAGCTTAGAAACAAAGACTTTAATAATTTAAGGATTAACTGTGAGTCATAATAATTTGTTTAGTCTAGTAATGATTTAATTGAAATTTGTTTGAAGTGTACACACATAATAAATATTACATGTTGAATGAGACAAAGAATGTCAAAGAATTTGACAGTTTGACAAATATTTGGCAAATATAATAAAATTGTTATCCTCAAAAAAAGTTTTTTATCCTTTGCTTAGGAATGGAATTAATTTGAGATTAAATAATTGAAACCTAACACAAACATATTTCTGAGTTTGTGGGTTTTGAGATGTTAGCAATGTGATGATTTTTATCATGAAGTTAAGTGTGAATTAGAAAAGCTCAAATTTGCTTCTTTCTCACACATTGAATAGATGATTAATTCTTTGAAAGAAAATCTCATGCATCAAGGATCAATTAAACCTTGTGAGTCTCTATAAAGTTAAACCTATTGGCATTCACCAGTCATCATTTAAACTGTCCGTGTAATACATGATATTCTGACCTCATTTACATTTTATTGTGATTAGATTTCAAAATACCTAAGATTGTCCCCAAAAGGGAAATTTTCAGCATTCATTCTGAGAAGCCCTTTTCCAGATTCCCTCACAATATCCTCACTCTTCAAGTTGTGTCTTCTTCCAGGTACTTTTAAATTGCACATTTCTGAATGCAACTTGGTCACAGTTTCAGTGAAGTTTAGTCACTAAGAGGGTTTGTCTATCATTATTGATATCAAAATGATAATTAGGAATTTTCTCTTCATATCTCCAAAAAAATATATAAATCACAACTTTACATCTTTGCTTTTGCCCCCTTAGGTAAATTATTTAATATATCTTTACTTGGGGTGATAAATTACTAGACAAGTAATTGTTGTATCAAAGCATTAACTTTGGATTAAGACTATTGCAAAATTGCCATCTGGAAAATTGTAACAATTACATTTTTATCAGGAAAGAATCAGACAGTCTATTATTCCATAAACTTGCCAAAATATATTTGCATTTTTAAACTTTTCCATTTTAATAGATGAAGAAAAGTATCTGCTAACTAATTTCAGTATCTTTTTAAGACTTTATTTATTTTTTAAATTAATATATTTTATTGATTATGCTATTACAGTTGTCCCATTAACACTCTTCATTCCCCTCCACCCTGAACACCCTCTCCCACCCACATTCCCCCACTTTAGTTCATGTCCATGTGTCAGAAGTTCTTTAGCTTCTACATTTCCCATACTATTCTTGCCCCCCCCGTCTATTTTCTACCTACCATCCATGCTACTTATTCTGTGTACCTTTTCACCCTCTCTCCTCCTCCCACTCCCCTGTTGCTAACCCTCCATGTGATCTCCATTTCTGTGGTTCTGTTCCTGTTCTAGTTGTTTGCTTAGCTTGTTTTTGTTTTTGTATCAGGTGTGGTTGTTCATAATTGTGAGTTTGCTGTCATTTGACTATACATGTTTTTTATCTTCTTTTTCTTAGGTAAGTCCCTTTAACATTTCATAAAATAAGGGTTTGGTGGTGATGAACTCCTTTAACTTGTCCTTATCTGAGAAGCACTTTATCTGCCCTTCCATTCTAAATGAAAGCTTTGCTGAATAGAGCAATCTGGGATGGAGGTCCTTGCCCTTCGTGACTTGGAATACTTCTTT
>CM052544.1:69038269-69059175 GCA_028533065.1 Trachops cirrhosus
TTAGAATGGAAGGGCAGATAAAGTGCTTCTCAGATAAGGACAAGTTAAAGGAGTTCATCACCACCAAACCCTTATTTTATGAATGTTAATGGGACTTACCTAAGAAAAAGAAGATAAAAAACATGTATAGTCAAATGACAGCAAACTCACAATTATGAACCACCACATCTGAAACAAAAACAAAAACAAGCTAAGCAAACAACTAGAACAGGAACAGAACTACAGAAATGGAGATCACATGGAGGGTTAGCAACAGGGGAGTGGGAGGAGGAGAGAGGGTGAAAAGGTACACAGAATAAGTAGCATGGATGGTAGGTAGAAAATAGACGGGGGGGGGCAAGAATAGTATGAGAAATATAGAGGCTAAAGAACTTGATGTATGGACATGAACTAAAGTGGGGGAATGTGGGTGGGAGAGGGTGTTCAGGGTGGAGGAGAATGAAGAGTGTTAATGGGACAACTGTAACAGCATAGTCAATAAAATATATTTTTTAAAAACTGGTTAGTAGCAAAATTGTAACTAGAATCAAGAACTTTTTAAAAAATATTTTAGTTATTGATTTTTAGAGAAGGAAAAAGAGGGAGAGAGGGAGAGAAACATTGATGAGGAAAACTTGGATTGGCTGTCTCCCACACTGACCAGGGCCCAAACCAGAAAGGTAAAATTCATGTAACATCCTGTCTGGTGGGGCTCAGTGGATTGAGTGCTGGCTTGTGAATCAAAGATTTGATGGTTCAATTCCCAGTCAGAGCACATGCCTGGGTTGCAGGCCAGGTCCCCAGTAGGGGATGTGTGGGAGGCAATCACACACTGATGTTTCTCTCCTTTTCTTTCTCCCTCCCTTCTCCTCTAAAAATAAATAAATAACATCTTTTAAAAAAATAAAAAATGAAATTACAGAGAACCTAAAAAAAAAAGAAAGAAAGAAATTAGGGAGATCCAAGTCTGAATCCACTAACATCATAACCATGGGAAGATTAAATCTGATCCTTCAAGTTATCATGTGTTTTTTAAAGGGGATAATATTAAGTTGATTATTATTTATGATATTTTGAGGATTAAATTATATATGGTGTATACTATTTTAAGACGAGAGCCTTGAACAGAATAAGTCCAAAGTTGAATTGTCAGTATTATCACCTCTTTTGAACTCTTACAGTGCTCTGATTCTCTCTACAACACTGCTATAATAGTTGTAATTGAATTTGACATCCTTCTCTCTCATTACAAGGCATGTTATTGTTTATCTTGACCTGTTGCTCTCATTTTACCCCCCACTACTTTATACAGATATGCTCCAGCCATACTAGAAATACATGGTAGTTACTAAATCCTATTTTGATTTTTGTATACATTTATTTCTCTACTTGAAGTCTATTTTCCCCAATTATTATTTTCCTTCCCTCTACACACACACACCATTACCCTTCTGTCCTTCAAGACTCAGTTATTCCTTAGATTATGTTCTTCTCAAGAGCTCCTATAATCTCTCTGACTCTCGATATTTTTACAACTTACCACTCAGTACGTGTTTGTTTCTCTAATGGCTTAAAATTCAGCATTTAGCAGGGTTGTCCCAAAGAAGACATTTGATTAATAAATGACTTCAAGAAAATGAAGAAGAATGGATGAAAAAATAAGAAAGAAGGACGGAAGGAGGGATAGAGAGAGGGAGGGAAGGAAAGAAGGAAGAAAAAAGAAAGAAAATGAAAGGAAAGAAAAAAAAAGAAAGAAAAGTAAAAAAATGTTCTTAGGTTCCAAACTCTTATAATTTACGTTATTGTCAGGAGATGGAGTTGCTAGAGGGAGTTTGAGACTGTTCTTATGGAATACTTTAGTCTGAGGTCAAAAGTTAATGATGGAAATGTTCAACCAAGTCACCTCCAGGGCATCAATATCCTTTTGCCCAAATCCATCTTATCTCTAATTTTGACCATCCTCCTACTCTGTTTCTAAAAGATGTTCAAGATTAACACTGTGCACTTGGTGCTGATCAGTGTAGTGATCCGTTCTGCCCTGCTTTCTGCTGCATTTTGATGGTGTGGTACCCATCCCTGTTAGCAGTTCCTATCTGTGCTAATTCCCCTTGCTGTGGAAGAGAGGTATACAATACTAACTTCATCAAATTCAGTAAAGACTTCCAGACTATTTAGTTTGATAGTGACATCTGTTCACAAAGTACAACTTCCATATGTTATAGGATGAAAAAGCAAATATTTGCCTTGTAAATGCCTATTTTGGCTGTAAGGTGTTATGTTTTTGACTTCCTTTTTATGGACAGGCTTTTCAACAGGAATGTTACTAACTTTTAAACAAAAAAACCTCTTCTCAACTCCCCCCGTAAAACTGAGGTTCAGTTTAGAGCCAGTAATCATCATAGTGCTATTCCCACTTTTGTGGTTTTAACAATATGTTAGATAAACAATACAAAGATATTAGACATGGACATAATGTATTTAAATATTAATGACAAATAATTATATACATTTGTTATAGAAATTTTCAAAGTACGTTCTCATAGGTATATATTTGATTCTAACAAAAGCCAGTGATTAGACATGCGAGTTGTGGTATTTCCATTTCACTGGTACAAACTTGAGTATCAGAAACATTAAATGTAATTTTTTGTAAACTTCCCCTGTTATAGAATTGTAGGCTTGTTTTCAGAATTATTCAATGCCATGTTGATTTTGAAGTCTATAGCACAATGAGAAATTTAACAAATGAGAGGGCCAAATAACTTTTATTTAATAATAGACTAATTTTCAGATCAATTTTAGGTTTATGGGAAAATTGAGCCAGAAAGTACGAAGAGTGTCTATATTAACCCTCCTCCTCCAGTTTCCTGTATAATTAACATGTTGTATTGGTGTTGCACATATAACTGATGAACCGATATTGATGTATTATTATTATTATTATTATTATTATTAACTAAAGGCTATAGTTCATATTAGGTTTCACTCTTTGTGTTGTATAATTATATGGGGTTGGACAAATGCAAATATCACATGTCTAATATTACAGTGTCATATGCAACAGTTTTATTTCCCTAAAAATTCTCTATGCTCTACCTATTCATCCCTTCTCTTGCCTTCCCCTAAACTCTTGGTAACCACTAATTTCTTTACTGTTTCCATAGGTGTCTTTTCTAGAACATCATATAGTTGGAATTATACAGTATTTAGCCTTTTCTTGTTGGCTTCTTTCACTTAGTAATGTGTGCATTCAAGGTTCTTCATGTCTTTTTTTGTGGCTTAATAACTTATTTATTTTTATTGCTGTATAATATATTCTTGAATGGATGCACCACAGTGTGTTTATCCATTCATCTATTGTTGAGATTCATCACAGTTCCATGTTTTCACAATTATGGATAAAGCTGTAATAATATGGATAAAAGCTGTGTGTGGCTTTTGTGGACCTGTTTTCAACTCATTTAGGTAAATACCAAGGCCTATAACCACTAGATTGCATGGAAAGATGTTTAGCTTTGTAAGATTTGCCAAACTGTTTCCAAAGTGACTGCACCATTTTGCAGTCTCATCAGCAATTAATGAGTGCCTGTTGTTCTACATCTTCACCAGCATTTGGTGCTGTCAGTGTTTTAGATATCGAGATGTTTGTTTGCATCTTTTGTTTGCTTTTTAATTGGGTTGGTTGTTTTCTTATTGTTGAGGTTTAACATTTCTTTGTACACTGTGCTTTATCAGATGTGAATTTTGCAAAATTTTCCCCTATTCTGTGCCTTGTGTTTTCATTCTTTCAAGAGTATCTTTTGTAGAGCAGAAATATTTAATTTTAATGAGGTACAATTTATTAATTCTTTCTTTCTTATATTGTGCTTTTGATGTGGTATTTAAAAAGTCATTGCCAAATCCAGGACTAAGATTTTCTTGTATATTATTTTCTAGAGATTTTATAGCTTTGTATTTGGTCTATGGTTTTAAACATAATATTGTATTTTCTTGACTAACATAGATCATCAATAGAAATGTCCTTAGTGTAGCTGTTACTATAATGTTTGGAGTCAGTCTTTCTGGGTTCTAAAATCTTGGATATACTCACTTACTTGGTGAGGCATTTGTTAAGTTATTTAAACCCTATGTTTTCATTAGCTGTAAAACAGAACTAATGATATTGCCTACAATATAAGATAGGATTCTGTGGGATAATACATTTGAAGTGTTTTAGAATACTTAACAAACAAGACAAACAATGAGTTATGACAGTAATTTTGTTGTGTTGTAGCAGAATGATGCACTTGGATTGATTGAGGTTTGGGAGACTTTTGTCCCCCATCTATGTTGCTTCTGTCTCCTTTGTGTCAGGATCTGTTCTGTTTTACTGATGTTATGGTCCTGACTGCAGGAGCAATAACCAAATCCAACTAACAATTCTGCTCTGAGTTGGAAAACTCTATTGAAATTATGCCTGAAAGCGAAAAAATTACATGTCATGAAGTTGTTTTCTTTTAATATACAATGTAGTGTACAAACTATCCACCATGTATTCTCCATCTCAACTGGTTTCTGTTTTCCAAAAGTTGTGTTCACTATTTAGCTAATGCTAAGTAAAATAGAATTACAAATTTGAATGAATATGTTAGCTTCTTTGTTATAATTAGTAGTGCATCATATAAACAATATTCTGGAAAATATAAATATCACATGAGTAGTTCTTCAGTTAGACTACATTTACATTCTTGTTTTATCATATTGTAGAGCTGTATGTGTTGACTATTGACAAAAGCCCATTGTGGGGTATGGCCTAGTGCATGTTAGAAGCCCTCAGCTGCTCCTCTCACTCAGAATGGAGTATAGAGCAATCATTTTGTATGTTCCCATCCCCATGACCCCAGCCATACACAAGTAGATACATCTGAGAAGGTATCTATAATTAGGAAGCATAAAAATTGGTTATTTATGGGATATATGGGATATCTCTATATATTTCTTTCAGGTTTGCTGTGAACCTAAAACTGCTCTGAAAGATAAAATCTGTTTTTAAAAACTTGATCATTCTCTGCAAAAAGCTGAGTATGTAATAAATAAACCCAGGAACTCCCAGCAGCCATGTTTTCTCACATGATTGAGAAGCAGATGAAGTTGATCTGTAAGACAGAAAAAATGATAGAGCAGACACCTGTGATAGAGCTCCGATGATCACTGCTGGCTTGCCTGCCCATTCCCCCAACTTCTAAAGGCCAGACTCTTCTTGGTTCTGTACTTCAATTATGCACTCCTATTAATGAATCCTGCCCTTTTGTTTAGTGGTTTTTGTCCATTGCAACAACAAATAAAAATCCCTGATTATAAATAAACTGAATAAATAAACTAAGGGTGATGGAAGGATTACTGTAATTGGAGGGGGAGACTCTATCACCAATGCAAATTTTCTGACTTCCTAATCCTGCCTACCTCAGATCTCAGCTTGAGAGAGTCCTCTTGAATGGCTTTGTCAGTTTTTGTTCCTATTGACTAAACTACTGTGGAAGGAGTTCTTTTTAATTATGTTTTCATTAATGGTAATTTTGAAGAATTCTAAGCCTGGTGTTCATCTAGATCAGGAAAATACAACTTGATTATGCCTCATAATTTCTTGTGTTGTTTTTTTAACCATACAAGTGTTCAGTTCCTAACCCCATAATCTGATTAGCTAGGTTTGTGGGAGTGTCTGGGGATTGATATTGTGGTGATGTGGGAGAGCAGATTCAAATATTAAGTTTGAGAAGTGCTGTTCTAAACCAAATACCTTAGTTCATAAAACTTCTTTTAATCTTGAAATGTTACTGTGACCAAACACTGGGTGTTTAACTTTCTTGTTCATTGAACCTCATCCACTATTTTTTTAAAGAAACATATTTCCATAATCATATTTTAATTGTCATGCCATTTTCCAAGTTCCAATTTTATTTTTCTTCTTAGTTTAGACATAAGGTAATCTCAATAATTTTACTGCTAAATGAAGTATCTACAACTCACTAATTAAAAATTGACATCTTTTGTTTTTGTTTTTTTCTCATTTTGTGTCTTCAACATTTAGACTGGTAATATCTGACTGCCCCATGCATTGCTTTGACTCTAGCTTTGATGAAGAAAGCTATGAAATTCTATTGATTGGGACCAAAATCATATTACTTAATTGATGCTGAGCCCTCAGTGTTTCTTGGCAATTTTTGATAATTCATTTCCCTACTTATTGCATTCTCTACTGGAACCATCTCACCTTCTTCACTTTCGCCACGTCCCAAGTGGCACTTGACCCCAGCAGATGACTTTAACACCTTCTTTACAGAGACAAAAATCACCTTACTTGTGCCTTCTACCTCAAAATCTCTTTTTATCTTTAGTTTTTATTTCCCTCTTAGTTCTGATCACTTAGAAAGACCTGCTCCTTTTCTTTACTAAAACTGACCCCTAGATTTGTGCTCTTTATTTATCTTCCTTGTCTCAGATTCTTACTGCATCAGTCTCCTTGTTAACATCCTGAGTCTTTTGTTCTTTACTGGATTCTTCCCCTCTGCCTTCAAATATGTTTTGGTATCCTCTTCCTTGCACAAAAGAGGTTGCTCCATAAATATTTAATGAAGTAATATTGAATTGAATTGAACTTAATTCTTCGAGCTCACGGAATCACTAATGACAGAGTCAAAAATTTAAAACCCAGGATTCCTGATTTTAGTTCAATATTCCTTCCAAAGATACAAACATTTCCAGAGGGTATATTTTGGAACTAAATGTCTTCCAAAATCCAAATCTGGAGACTATATTTGTTGAAGTATAAATGTTTAACCCACTAAAATATAATATTATTTGTCTATGCATCAGTAAATAGTATTGATCATAATACAATATGATATTTGGTCATTAAAATCTCATATTATACATTATACATATAAAATTAGTTATAGAATTCAAAACATATTAGTCATATATAATAGATAAACTAAGTTAAGGGCTTATTTTATTATTTAAATGATGTTATAGGTTAATTTAATACCAAAGACTTTTTATTTATTACCAAATTGATTATTACTTAATAGCTTATCATGTTTATCTCTTGAAGATGCTTGAAAAACAGTCACTATTAATTTAAAGATCAATTATAGTAGTTGAATAAAGAACCATTATCTTTTTTCCTATCTAGAAACTGAAGTCTTAGTACTGAAATAATGCATCACTTTTTAGAATTAAAATCTATTCGGAGAAAGTTGATGCCAGTCACACACATGCAGAACAAACCTCTGACCAGATATAATTCTATTGTATTAATTTATTGGTTAATTCCTCTTAGGCTGCTGAAATGTAACTGGAGCCAGACTATGAATTACAAAACATTTTCATGTGACATAACCAGATGCCCAGAGTTTCAATATTATATAAAGGAGCATTCTCCTGAACATGAAACTTAACTTCTGGTTTCTTATTTACATAGAGTTATGATGCTTTCATTTCTGAAGTAATTTAAAATAATTACATGATAACAAATTTTAAATAAAATAATTTATATGTAGCAGATATGTGACCACATCCTCTCAAGCTGGAACTATGGATTATAGCTTATATTAATTTTGGTGTTTTTTTAGATAGCCAGGTATCTAGAGCTAATAAATACTCTTTAGAATTTGTCAAGGCATTTTATTAATTTGACTACCTTTTAGTTTTGCACATTCAAAATTGTATAAAGAAATAGTTTAAGTCAGATTTCCTAAAAATTGATCTACATGATTTTCTCAGCATCTAATAACTTTCTATTTAGTAGCTTATTAAGTCCTTTCTAATTCTAAGCTTTTGTCAAATGGATTTTATAGTAACTTTATAAGAATTTTTAAAAATAAATTCCAAGATGGATAAGAACTAAACTTGTATGTATCTTAATATTCCACGTGATACTTGTCCATCTGGACATGCCATCTGCTGTCATGACTGCACCAGAATAAAGATGAGGTAACCATGTATGTTGCATGTGACTTTGATATTAGAAATAGATTGTGAACCAATGTCTTGTACAAGACCACAGTGAGTCTTAAGTAGATTTAGCTAGAATCATTATATGTTCCAGCAAGTCAATTCTAATATTTCTATTTTGTCATGAGGACAAGAAAGTTTTGTACAGGAAATCCATTAATAACAGTATTTCAGTCTTTGCCAAATGTTTTAATAGAATATGTATTGATTTATTCTACTTCTGTCTTTAAAATCTTGATTCTGGATAATGTAACAAAGTGCATAATAAAACAGGATGCATGCTTTCGTTTTGTGAAAACCTTCATTTCCTCCATCATCAGTGTCACCCTGCTAGTGTTTATATCCTGTTTAGAAGGGAAGAAAGGACAAGAATGCTACTATACCTTTGTTTGGTATTGTTAGATCAATTGCTTACAAGACCCGTGTATTTCAGTATCCACTAATCAGCACCTTCTAATCACAAGGAGAAAGCAAGGGGAAGCTGATGGCAGAAAACAGTGGATCTTCAGAAGGGGTATTCCTATAGTTTATATAATTGCAGTTTTTTAACTTCAAAAATTCTTTTAAGTGCATCAGGGATGCTCATGCCTTCCTCTCTAGCCTGTCAGAGTCTGTTTATATCACAAGAAGTCTTAAAAGCTACATTATTCTAACAATTTGTATTTTTTATTTATTAATTTATTTTTATATATTTGGTTGGCTTTATTTCTCAGTGCTTTATGTTCCTTATTGTTCTTGAAAAAAATTTGTTTAATTACATTGATCTTACTTACTGGGGTAAACTATTATTTGTAAGGTTATTTTTTTAATTGTTGTCCATGTACAGTTGTCTCCATTTTCCTGCCACCACTTTATCCCCCACCCGTACTTCCCGCCCTCAATCCTTCCCTCCTTCAGTTTAGATTACACACTTTATTTTAGAATATAAATGTTTTAAATTTTCAAACTGGTCTTAGATATTTTTGCTATCTCAACAAATTATATGTGTACTCTGATAGTTAAGATTGTACTCTTTAATGCATTACAAATAAAAAAGAGAAGGAAATATCTCATCACTGTACCCCTTGTTTCCCATACTTTAATACTAACCCTGGCCTCATTTTTTTCCCTTAATTTGTTATGCCAGTTTCTCTCTTATGGCTTTTGTCTTTGTTTCCTTTGCAGAACCACATTTCTTCCACTGACCCCTTCTGGTCATCTGTTTTTTCCTCAAATTTCTTCTCCTCAATCAGGAATATCTTGTTAGTCTTTCTATGTTGTCTTCCCAGTCCATTCTGTGTTTGTGATATATCAACATCAGATTTTATTTTAATTTGTTTTTTATTTTCACCATAATGTGAGATCCTTGAGATAAAGATATTGCATGTTGTTTACCTCTCTATTTTCACTGCCTAGAATATCTGTGGCTGATACATTTTTGATATTTTTTGTTTGACTTAAGTAAATGGTTGGATGAATGAATCAATACATGAATTAATACATAGTGTCATGTCTTAAGTAACTCACTGTCTAATGAGCATGTCAATTACTATTATCTAAATACATTGTGAATACTGTGAGTATTTATTAAAGCCACCATCTCAATGTGCTGAAAATGATTACTAGCTCCAATTGCTTCCACTGAAACTGGAATAAGGCAATAACATTATCTGTCTAAATGCACATCAGTTTTCCAATCTTATAAACACTGAGAAATATTAAGAGTAAAATATGTTACAAGAAAAGGCAGTTTATTGAAGTCTTATTGGTTGATGTTCTTTAATCTGATTCTTTTATTTCTATTTTATTTTTATGTATGAATATGCACTAATTCACATAATTACATGGAGAAGGTAAGCAAATGACAAATAAGGAAGTCAATTTGGAGTAGAAAAAAATCATTAAAAATTTCTCTTTAACATCATTGATTGTGAAACTCAAAGGAGATAGAGGATTGTTATTAGTGCACTTGCCTTACATATACCAAAATTCAATTTAAAGATAAGTTTTCCACTTTTGTGTGTGCATTTTAGTTTCTTTCACATAATAGGAATTTAATATACAATTTTAAAGAAAACACAATAGTTTCTTAAAATTGTTGACTCACTAATGGAAATATAAGGGAACTATCATTGGCTTTGTTAATTAATCAGAGCAACACTGCCCAATAGAACTTTCTGTGATGTTGGAAGTGTTCAATAATCTCTAGTCACATGTAGGTCTTGAGTACTTGAAATATGTCTAGTATGACTGAGGAACTGATTTTTAAATTTTATTTTATTTTTATTAACTTTAATTTAAATATATAAATTAGTATATAGTATGTGGCCAGTGGCTGCCAGTTTGAACATTGTCATGCTGATTGTAAAAGATAATGATTTCTAACAAATTAACTAGTATCTTCTTACAAAGCTCTTGGTTATCACAATGTTCTGAATGTGAACAACATTGATTTTAGTCTAAATCTTTTAGCTTTTTATGCTGCCAAGGCCCACAGTATACTTGGGTTCTACATAGCATTCCACTATTGTACATTTTTCATGAAGGTTCATTGTGATACCCAACAAAGTCCCTTCCAAATACAATTCCATGATATTTTAAGCAGTAATGTGAAACATCAGCCATTTAATGGCTAATTCTTGGGAAGGTGGTGGTGAAGTAAGTGGGAGCTGAACCCACTTGCTCATGCACTCAACTGGGACACCTAGCCAATCTTCTGAAGAACAGAGTGAACAGCCAATGAAACCCCAGCTTATATAAAGTTTGGAAGCCAAAGACTCCAGAGGATATTTAAAAACAGATGGTAAAGAGATTATGTAGGCCAATCGGAAGGTCCCTGGGACCTGCACCAGGGACAGTGACAGCCACAGGAGCTTTGGAGAAGAGCCAGATCAGCAATTGTAACTTCACAGCTCCCTCCCCTCCCAGAGCAGGGAAGCCTGTCCTGCTCCAGGAGAGACCTGGATGCTCGAAGCTGCTGGGACAGATAGACACAGTGGGAAACAGACAGAGGCTGTGTTCTGGGGCTGGGACTGTGGTCACCAGCTGGGACAGGACCAGAGAAATTGGGGACTCAGGTGACACTTGGAGATGGGAGAAGAGTTGGGCTGCAACTGACTCTGACCCAGATAGTCTCAGGACTGGGCTGAGAGCTGGGCTGTGTAAAAGCCAGGCGTTTGTTAGGAATGACCAGCTGTAACCAAGGGGAATTTGCTCAAAAAAAGGCTCAGCACCTCCGTGCAAGGAACTCTTGCAGGCCACGGCCAGGCCAGCAAAGAGGGAAGAGGATGAGAACGATTTGCTGCAAATCAGGGAGCCTCATGGACTGATCAAAATGAGGCAGCAGGGGTTCAGAGGGGTAGCAGTCCCCAAGAGACTTAATATAATACAGAACTAAACTTCCCTGAAGGGACGTGTGCATGTGCAGCACCTAGACCAGCAAACAGGAAGGAGTGTGAGTGTTGCTCCCACTTGGTGCACCTCAAGGACTAATCAAAGGGTGACACAATGAAGTGGATTAAAGACATGGGCCTGGTGCATATGGACAGTGGGGGCTGCGCAGTGCTCTGAGTGCTTGAGCTGGAGGCTGGACGCCTGTGAATATTGTAGCCCAGACCAAGCCCACAACGCAAAACCACAGGAAAGGGAAAAAAACAGATCCCAGCCCTCTTCTGCCTGAAGCATCCAGGAAGACCAGCTGAACCACTTGGAGGGTTTCAAGTCAGCAGGAGGCGTTTTTTTTTGTTTTTTTGTTTTTTTTTTTAATATTCCAAGTGTAAGACAATAAGATCTGGAGCTGTGAAAGGACCAAAGACAAATTCAGAGAGAGATCACATTAATGCCAACAATGGAAACAAAGTTCATTCTGCTATCCTATAGAACTTGCATTTTATTTTTTACTTTTTATTATTATTTTTTATTATTTTATTTTTTATTTCTCTTCATCTGTTTAGTTTTCTTTGTTTTGTTTTTTGATTTCATTGTTTGACTGGTTTATTTTGTTCTCCCCTTCATATTACATTTTAATTTCTCTTCCTTCACTCATATTCCAATAACACCCTACTGGTTTTTCACTTTTTATTCTTTTTAGTCAGATCATATATTTCTTTTCATATTATTGTTGTTCTCATTCCCACACAGCACCCTTCCCTGGTCTTGGTCCATTTCACTATCTTCTTGAGCTTTATTACTGTTGTAGTTAACTTCATTCTCCCTCACACTACACCAAGTTTCTATCCCTTACTCTCACTATATCTCACCATCTAACCTAGCTAGGTGTTCTGCTTTCTGGAATCAGCTCACATTCTTTGTCCCCTCTAATGAGAGTCTTATTTCTTTTTTAGAAAGTGGCTACTTGGGTGAAATATCACAGTTGTTGCTATACTTCTCCAAAGGATCTCCTCTCTGTTTTCTACTTGTTGGTACTTTAAATCCCATAAAATACTCTCCTGCTGTCTTATTCCACTTCACCTTCACCCTGACCTGATCATATACAAGATAAGGTGGCAGTTGTGAATACCAATAAATCTGCTGGAGGAGAGAACCCAACAATAGAGGAACCACCAACAAGTGAAACCCAAGTACAACAAGAAAGCTCACACAAACAGAAGAAAGAGCAACACTAGAACATATAGGCAAGAGGATCAAAGAGACCACACCACTGGGCCCCACAGAACTCCTACCATAAAAGTTCACCCTATAAAGACAATTTGCAAAGCAGAACATTAGGAATTGTAGAAACAAACAAAAAGACTCACCTGAAGTAGGCAGACAAAGAAAGAACCTGCAATCAAAAGGAATGGAGACTCCCCACTAAAAGAGCTAAATGAAATGGAGGCAAGCAAACTATCAGATATAGAATTCAAAAGGATGTTTACAAGGAAGCTCAAGGAACTCACTGACAACTACAAGGAACTGAGTCAGAACTATAATAGTATGAAATAGGAAATAGAAACTATAAACAGGAAACAGGAAGAAATGAAGAATACAATGTCTGGAATAAAAAGCACAAAAGAAGGAATTACAAGAAGCCTGGATGAAGCAGAGGACTGAGTTAGTGAGCTGGACTGAGTTAGTGAGCTGGACTGAGTTAGTGAGCTGGAAGAAAAGATAGAAAGAAACACCCAGGTGGAGCAGCTGCATGAAAAAAAATACTAAAAAAAAAAGTGAAGATAGCTTAAGGGAACTGCAAGACAACACGAAATACAACCACATTCTAATCACAGGCATACAAGGAGAATAAAGGAACAAGAGATAGAAACCCTGTTTGAAAAAAATGACAAAAAACTTTCTGAACTTGGAGAGGGGAAAAACCATGCAAGTTAAGGAAGCACAGAGGGTCTCAGTCAAGATGAACCAAAAGACACCTACTCCAACACACATCATAATTGAAATGCTGAGTTTTAAAGAAAAAGACAGAATCTTAAGCAACAAAGGAGAAGCAAGAAGTAACATACAGGGGACCTCCGATAAGGCTAGCAGTTGATTTCTCAAGAGAAACACTACAAGCCAGGAGAAAATGGCAAGAATATTTGAAGTAATGAACAGCAAAAGCTTACAGCCAAGACTATTCTATGCAGCAAGGCTCTCATTTAAAATGGAAGGTACAATAAGGAGACCCAGACAAAAGAAGGCTGAAGTAATACACTCCACCAAACCAGTATTGCAAAACATTCTAAAGGGAGTGCTATAAGAAGACAAAGGAGAAAAAGAGTGAGAGACAGAGGAAAACAGGTACAAAGGAGGGAAATAAATAGGTACCTATCAATAATAACCTTAAATATTAATGGATGAAATGCTCCAGTCAAAAGACATAGGGTAGCTGAATGGATAAGAAATCATGACCCACACATATGCTGCCTACAAGAGACCTACATCAGAACAAAAGACCTAAACAGATTGAGAGTGGCGGGTAGGAAAAGAATATTCCAAGAAAATGGACAGAAAAAAAAAGCTGGGGTAGCAATACTTATAGCAGAAAAAATAGACTTCAAAACAAAAGCCATAAAAACAGATGCTGAAGGACACTTCATAATACTCAAGGGAAGAGTACATCAAGAAGACATAAACATTGTAAATATATACCCAACATAGGAACACCCAAATATATAAGGAAAATCTTGGAGGACTTCAAGAAAGATACAGACAGCAACACACTTATATGAAGGAATTTTCACACCCCACTGTCAAAATTGGATGGACCTTCTAAACAAAATATCAATAAGGATATTGAGACATTGAATAATGCCCTAGATCAAATGGATTTAAGAGAGATATAAAGAACCTTTCATCCCAAAGAAGCAAAATACACATTGTTTTCAAATGCATATGGAACATTTTCAAAGATAGACCACATGATAGGAGACAAAACAAGCCTCAACAAATTCAAGAAAGTTGAAATTGTATCAAGTGTTTTCTCAGACCACAAGGGCCTGAACCTAGAAACCAATCTCAAGAGAAAAACTCAAAAACACTCAAATTCATGGAGGTTGAATAACATGCTATTAAACAATGAATGCATTAAGAATGAGATCAAGGAAAAATCAAAATTTCTGGAAACAAACGAGATTGGAACTCACAACAATCCAAAATTTATGGGACACAACAAACACAGTCCTGAAAAGAAAGTTCATAATGATACAGGCCTACCTAAAAAAGAGAAACATTTCAAATAAACAACCTAACCCTACATCTACAAGAACTGGAGGAACAACAATAAATGAAGCCCAGAATGAGTAGAAAGATGGAAATAACCAAGATCAGAGTAGAATTAAATGATATAAAGACTAAAAGAACAACTCAAAGGATTAATAAATCCAGGAGCTAGTTCTTTGAAAAAGTAAACAAATTTGACAAGCCTTTAAGCAGGCTCATCAAGAACAAAAGAGAGAAGACCCAAATAAACACAATGAGAAATGAAAGAGGAGAGATTAAAACTCATAACACAAGAATACAACAAATTGTAAGAAATTATTATGAAGAACTACATGCCAAGAAGTTTGAAAACTAGGGTGAAATGGAAAAATTTCTAGAAAAATATATAACCTTCTAAAACTGAATGAAGGAGAAGCAGAAAGCCTGAACACACTGAAAATAGCTGACGAAATTGAGGCATTAATCAAAAAACTCCCAGCACACAAAAGCCCTGGACCTGATAGTTTCACAGAATTTTAGAAAACATTTCAGGAAGAGCTAACCTCTATCCTTCTCAGAGTATTCCAAAAGAAGAAGAAACACTCCCAAATTCTCTTTATGAAGCCAGCATCATCCTATTTCCAAAACCAGATAAAGACACAACAAAGAAAGAAAACTACAGGCCAATATTGCTGATGAACATAGACGCTAAAATTCTCAACAAAATATTGACAAACCACATTCAACACTACATTAGAAAGATCATACACAATGACCAAGTAGGATTCACCCCAGAGATGCAAGGATGGTTCAATATTCACAAATCAGTAAATGTAATATATTACATAAACAAAAGCAAAGGCAAAAACCACATAATCATATCAACAGATGCTGAAAAAGCATTTGATAAGGTACAGCACTGATTTATGATAAAACACTCAGCAAAGTGGGAATAGAGGGAGCATTCCTCAACCTATTAAAGGCCATATAGGAGAGACCTACAGCCAACATCATACTCAATGGGCCAAAACTAAGAACTTTCCCACTAAGATCAGGAACAAGACAAGGATGTCTGTTTTCACCACTTCTGTTCAACATAGTATTAGAAGTCCTACCATAGTAATCAGACAAGAAAAATAAATAAAGACATCCCAATTTGAAAGCAGGAACTTAAACTTTTGCTCCAGATGACACAATAGTGTACATAGAAAACCCTATAGGTTCCACCAAAAAACTATTCAACCTAATAAATGAATTTAGCAAAACAGCAGGATTCAAAGTCAAAATTCTGAAATTGAAGGCATTTTAAACACTAACAATGAAATATCAGATTCAAAAATCAGGAAAAACTCATGACTGGTGTAGCTCAGTAGACTGAGTGCTGGCCTGCAACCAAAGTGTCCCAGGTTCAATTCCCAGTCAGGGAACATTCCTGGGTTGTGTGCTTGGTCCCCAGAAGGGGGTGTGTGAGAGGCAACCACTCATTGATGTTTCTCTCTCTCTCTTTCTTTCTCCTTCCCCCTTCTATGTAAAAATAACTAAATAAAATATTTAAAATATAAAAAATAGATCAGGGAAAAAATCCCATTTGCTATAGCAACAAGAAAAATAAAGTACCTAGAATAGACCTTATTAAGGAAGTGAAAGACCTATACTCAGGAAAACTACACAACACCAAAGAAAGAAATTAAGGAAGACATGAATAAATGGAAATGTATACCATATTTATGGTTTAGAAGAATTAACATAATCAAAATGTCCATACTACACAAAGCCATTTATAGATTCAACACAATCCCTATTAAAATACCAATGACCTATTTCACAGATATAGAATAAACATTTCAAAAATTTATATGGAACCATAAACAACCCCAAATAGCCACAACAATTTTGAGAAATAAGAACAAAGTAGGAGGGATCACAATACCTGATACAAAACTATATTACAAGGTTACTTTAATCAAAATAGTATGGTACTGGCATAAGAACAGATACATAGACCATTGGAACAGAATAGAGAGCCCAAATCTCTATGGTCAATAAATATTTGACAAAAGGGGCAGAAGCACAAAACGGAGTAAAAATATCTCCTTCAACTAAGGGTCTTCAGAGATCTGGACAACTACATGAAAAAAAAATGAAACTCAATCACCAACTTACACCATACACAAAAATAAATCCAAGGTGGATAAATGACTAAAACATAAGCCATGACAGCATAAAATCTCTAGAAGAGAAAATAGGCAGGAAAATCTCAGATATTCCATGAAGTAATATTTTCACCAAAATGTCTCCTAGAGCAAGGGACATAAAAAAAAGAATAAACAAATAGGACTTCCTCAAATTAAAAACCTTCTACATAGCTAAAGAAAACATCAACAAAATGAAAAGGGAACCAATTTTATGGGAAATATATTTCCCAATGATACTTCAGACAAGGGTTTGATCTTCAAAATATATAAAGAGCTCACACAATTCCAATCCAGGAGGACAAAAAACCCAATTAAAAAATGGGCAAAAGACTTGAACAGACACTTCTCTATTGAGGACACACAGAGGGCCCAGAGACATGAAAGGGTGCTCAGCATTGCTAGTCATCAGAGAGATGCAAACTAAAACCACAATGAAATACCACTTCACACTAGTGAGAATGGCCATCATAAACAAATCAGCAAACAGCAAGTGCTGGCAAGGTTGTGGAGAAAATGGAACCCTACTACCCTATTGGTAATAATGCAGACCAATATAGCCATTGTGGAAAACAGTACAGGATGTTCTCAGAAAACTAAAAATGGAACTGCCTTTTGACCCAGCAATTCTACTGCTGAGATTATATTCTAAGAATCCTGCAACACCAGTTCAAAAGAAGCTATGCACCCCAATGTTCATAGAAGCACAATTTACAATAGCCAAGTGCTGAAAGCAACCTAAGAGTCATCAGTAAATGAGAGGATAAAAAAACTATGGTACATTTACACAATGGAATATTGTGTAGCAGAAAGAAAAAAGGAGCTCCTACCCTTTGTGACAGCATGGATGGAACTGGAGAGCATTATGCCAAGTGAAATAAGCCAGGAATGGAAGATAAATACCATATGATCTCACCTATATGTGGAACCTAATCAACAAAACAAAAAAGCAAAATATCACCAGAGACATTGAAACAAATAACAAACTGGTAGTAACCAGAGGGGAGGGAGGAGAAGGATAATTGGGGAAGGTAGGGGAAGGGCCATAAAGGAACATGTGTAAAGGACACATGGGCAAAGCCAAAGGGGTTAGGTTCGAGGGTAGGAGGTAGGGATGAGTGGGGTGTGGGGGTGTGGTGGAGTAAAAATGGAGACAACTGTACTTGAACAACAATAAAAAATAATAATTCTTATTAGTTATTTTATGTTGATTTGGGAGATGTTGGATGACAGGAAGAAAGCTAGCTTATAAATCTAAAAGAAGTGTAACTGTCAATATAGAGGCCTAAGTAACTCTTCCCTGGTTTCATTAATGGTTTTCTTATATAAGAACTATTATCCAAGTCACTGAAATGATTTGAATAGCAAAGGGTAATTGTAATACAATAAAGGAAATCATTTTATAATAAAATAATACCATTTTACAATGTTGTAAAATATGTGTATGGAAGTAACACTATTCATATATAAAAGATTCAATAATAGAATAAGTAAATAAACACTATATTCTTTGTTTAAGTTGAGCTTGGGCTATGGAGTTAGATACTACGTGTCAGTACTTTTTTCAAGATTTTTAATTCCTCATATATTGATGAGAATTATTCCCACCTTGCAGAGCTATCTTGGAAAATATATAAAATTGAGTCACATAGTACACATGTAGTAAGTGTTGTTTTCTATTTTTCTTATTTTCTCAGAAGTCACTGTATCTCTCAGTAAGAGATCAAAATGTGAGAGAGGGTTATACATTTCTTCTTGTGAATTGAGGTAACTTTCTTGTGAAAGCCATGTACATAGGTGTATACTTGCCAAAGACAAGAGAAAAAGAGGATCTGCCATTTACAAATAACAAGGATAGAACTTACTAACTAATGAGGTGTCGGTTCTGTTAATAGACACACGTTTGCTTAGTAAACTATGATTTTGAAGAAAAAGTTACATTTTAAATGCAAACTACAACTAACATTACAAAAATACACAAAACAAGATGTTTTTATGTCCAAATGTTTGCATATAAAAGATTACAGAAAGATGCTGTAAGCTCCAAAAGTCTTTTTCCCCCATAAAATGTAATGGGGAAATGGTAGAGCAGAGGAGAAAGAATGAGAGACCAAAGGATGCTTGAATTTTCTGGTTTGTGTCACTTTTACCTTAACGTATTTTTCAGCATGTTCATTTCCTTTGTGTGCTTTTCTCTCTCAAAGAATAAAAGAAAAATCTGCCTCATGAAAATGCAGGAGAGTCATCCCACATAAAGACCATCTTTAAAATGCGCATTATTTATTTGACAGACTATAATGGCTATTTCAGTGATATTATGTGCTGTCACGTGAATATGTATTTTAAGTGAATACTACAGTACAAATACTGTGCTTGCACAATGCCCATCAAAAATATAACCTAATTATATCTGTTGAAGATTAGACCATATGTAACAATATCCTGGAAATGGAAAACTCGGTTGAGTTAAAATAGGGAAAGACCCTACAAACCTAAATGATACATAGGTCGACTTCTCTGAAACATAAAGGAGTAGAACAGAAAAACAAAACAAAATGTAACAACTTTGAATGATAATTATACTTTCAGATCTTGATACTGACATCATGTGAACTACAGCATTTTGGAACTGTATACTTGGTTGATATTAGCAAATCATTATTGTTTTAGAATTATATTGTATTTGAAAGATTAGAGGCACCATTATCACACTTAGGATAATTAAATTTAAGGAAGAAAAATTATTTTAGGTTAGAATAAAATGATTCATGCATTCATCTAATGCATTTTTGTGAATATCTCTAATTCCTATGGTTTTGTATTAAGTTCAGTAGCAGATACAGGATGCAGTGTATACCAATTCTTATCTGAAAGAGCTTAGAGTCAAGAGGGAAGCCATCATAACATTATGAAGCTTACTGTACATCAGTCTAAAAACAGTAAGGGGTGTAAAAGGAATGTGGATAAGGTGCTCCAGCAGCAACAGGAAATAAAAAACAGAAAGAACAATGTGGCACATCTGCAATAAAGATACATGACTGTTTGGCTGCATTCCACCAGTAATTGTTATTTGAATTTAGAGTCACTTTTACCCATGTATACCCATGTTTTTACCCAATATTGTATACTTTTTTAATGTTTAAGAAGTTTTTTGGTTGTCATTGTATTTTTTAAAAGAACATGTAAGAATATACTTTATAAGTTATTATATTACAAATTATTTCAGTGATTACCAGGGTTTTCTTTCTTTCTTTTTTTTAAAGATTTTACTTATTTATTTAGAGAGAGGGGAAGGGAAGGAGAAAGAGAGGGAGAGAAACATCAATGTGTGGTTGTCCCTCACATGCCCCCACCCTGGGGACCAGCCTGCAACCCAGGCATGTGCCCTGACTGGGAATCAAACTGTTGAACCTTTGGTTTGCAGCCCACGCTCAATCCACTGAGCTACACCAGCCAGGGCAGGGTTTTCTAATTCAAACCATTTTAGTAAATATATGCAATAAATATGATATATAAACTTCATGTAAGTCATTGATTTTTAACTTTTAGTAGATACCCTTATTTCTTAATTTTTACCTTTCTTCACTTCTCTCTTCATTTCCCCCAAATTGTCAAAATAGTTATTTTGCTGAGATGCAGGTGATTCTACCAATCAAAGCTCCTTTGTTCATAAACCTTTCAACAGAACAGAATTGTTCCTTAGTATATCTTCATTGATCTTCAGAGGAACTTGCAGAACTCTGAACAAGGACATGAAATTTTTAAAAAGTCTGACATAACTGCCTCAATTATTGATAGTAAACTGTTTTTAAACACTTGAGATGTACAATGCATTCTTTTAGATTGGCATTCATTAGAACTATAATGTGACCCATGTATACACTTTTATTATTTTTTATTGAGATAAAATTGGTATATGACATTAGCTTCAGGTGTACAACATAATAATTCAATATTCTTATACAGTAAATATTGATCATCACAATAAGTCTAGTTACCTTTTAGTTGAATAGACACTTTGCCAAGGAGGACATACAGAAGATCCAGAGACACATGAAAAGATGCTCAGTATCGCTAGCTATCAGAGAGATGCAAATTAAAACCACAATGAGATACCACTTCACACCAGTC
>CM052544.1:69059275-69131504 GCA_028533065.1 Trachops cirrhosus
GGGGATAGGGGAGGGAATTCCAGGGGAGAAGGGAAGGTTTACAGGAACAAATATAGAGGACACATGGACTAAACTAGGGGGGTTGGAAAGGGGAGGGAGAAGGGGAGGGACGGGTGGGTGGGCTGGAATGGGAATAAAGGATAGAAACTGTAATGAATAAACTAAAATAAAAAAATTAAAAAAAAAGAAAGTGTTTAATTTAACTCCTTGGGTGTCCGTCTTCCATACAGTTCAATTTTGTCAGTTCTGGTTGTTATTCTGTTTCTAAATTGTGTGTGTGTGTGTTCTTTATTTCCCCATAAGTGGATATTTAGGTTGTTTTTATCTATCAGCTATTAGAAATAATAATGCAGTGAACATAAGGGTACATATATCTGTTTGAATTTGTGTTTTCATTTTCCCCAAATAAACACCCAGCAGTAGAATAGCTCAATCATATGGTAGTTCTATTTTCAATTATTCATTCCTTTTTCTCCACATCTTTTTCAATACTTGCTATTTCTTGTCTTTTGAATAATATCCATTTGAAAAGGTATGAGGTGATATGTCATTGTGATTTTGATTTGCATTTCACTGATAATTAGTGATGCTGGTCATCTTTTCACATGCTTGTTGGCCATCTGTATGCCTACGTTTAATAAATGTGTAATTAAACTCTCTGCCCATTTTTAAAATCAAATTCTTTTTCTTTCCATTAAGTTGTTTGAGTTCTTTATATATCCTGAATATTTTCTCTAATTCCGTAGGTTGTCTTTTCACTTGTTGATATTTTTTTTTTTTGCTTTGCAGAAGGTTTTTAGTTTGATATAGTCCCACTTGCTTATTTTTTCTTTGGTTGCCTTCGTTTTGGACGCAGATCCAAAAATTCAACATCAAGACCGATGTCATGGTGCTTTCTGCTTACGTTTTCTTCTACAACTTTTATGATTTCAGGTCTTACATCCATTCAAGTCTTTAATCCATTTTGAACTAATATTTGTGTATGGTAAGATAGTGGTCTAGTTTTCTTGTACCTGGGGCTGCCTTGTTTTCACATCACCACTTAAAAAGACTATTCTTTCCCATTGTATATTCTTTGTTCTTTTGTCATAAATTCATTGACAATATATATGTGTTTATTTCTTGGCACTCTATTCTTTTCCATTGATCTATGTGTCTAACACACTTATAAACTTTTAAATTCTTTGTTACATTAAAAAAGAAAAAAGCAAAATTAATTTTAATAGTGTTTTTATATTATCACTTCAATATGTATTTATTTATGAGATACTTTAGATTCCTTTTTTAAACTAGGTTTTTGAAATCTAATGTATTTCTAATTCTCAATATATTTTGCCCCTACAGCAAACCTCAGTTATGACTAGACACATTTCAAGTGCTTAGTAGCCTCATGTGGCTAAGTGTTACCCTTCTGAGCCATGCTGGCCTAGTATTTTCAGTTATGCTATGTCATTTAACTTTCACAACCATTCTGTGTGGTCACTATTATTAATCCCCTTTTGCAGATGAGAAAACTAATTCAGAAAGCATAAGTGCCTTCACACAGCTGATAAGTGATGGGAATGAATCTTGAAACTCATTTTATTACAATCCATTCTATATTCTTATATTTTTAAAATGAAGTGAGGAACTTAGGAATTTAGATTTTCAGTTAATTGTTCTTAATATAAACTGTTGTTTCTGGGATTTTTCTAAAAACGAAAGGACTTCTCTCACAGAATACCTTTCAAGGATAGACAAGGCTGAACATATCTCTCTATTTTATAGCCTTTAATGACTCCTGTTCTGTTCACTTTCAAAGCATAAATGGCATATAACTGAAATTACACCTTTGATTATATAACCTTTCCTGGGGCTCTATTAAAAACATAAGTCTGTTTACTATTCATTTTTCTCAGAATTGTGATTTTTCAGATTACAGTGCAAAACTTTGTTCACTAAAGTTCTACTTGATTTAATTGTTCTCAATATTTTGGTTGTTACTTAAAACTTATTGTTGTAGTTCTCATTTTTAAGTAAAGAGACACAAAAGCTGATTAAAAATATGGTGAAACTTTATAATAAAATCTAATCAGAGAAAGTGGACTCATGTTCAGCACAAGAGACTTCAGTAGGTATAACTGAACTAACAAGCAAAATAGAGACTGACTCGCAGAGAGAGATGGCTAACAGCTCTGGGTAGGGGGGTTAGGTGGTGGAGGGAAGAAGCAAAAAAGACTTGTGGACAACACTGTGGTGATTGCCACAGGGAGGGGGTAAGTGGAGGTGGAGAAGGTTATGGGGGATAAATAGTAATGGGAAAAATACAATAAAATAAATTTAAAAAAGATTATTGTTGTTTGTTACATATGTTATTGTTTGAATACCAGCTGATAGCCTTGGTAATAAAAAACAGAAATAATAAAAAAAAAGAGAGTTTAATTGTCAGCAATGAGCATCTAAGTCCAGAAAGTCTTTGTGACATTGTGGATTCTTTATGAAATTCCATTTAAGCAAAAAGTTTTAACATTTCTAAAACGTTTATTTATCCTCTGCTAAACCTGTACCAAACACAAGACTGAGTTCAGAGAAAAAGAAGACATTTTTTATTGTCGAGGAGCTTAGTTATAGAATGTGGATGACAGATGTAACAGATTCATTAGGGAAGACAAAAGTTGTAAAATTTAAATACAGTATTTTAAGAATATAAGAATATAAGTAAGATCCAAATTCATTCTGATGAGATGAATTTCAGAGCCAGAGACTAAGTTAGAGATGACTTGAAAGAAGAATTGGAGGCGTAAACAAGAGATAGGCTGCATAGATAAAGTTGAACTGCCTCTATTCAAATATGTAATATTTACCAGATATTTAAATAGCCCAGCCCCCCTAATTCAGCTGTGCTCAAATGGAAGAGGTAAATACTCTAAAGCCTTAGATCTGTACATTATAATTTGTGGATAATAATCCAGAGGCATATCTTTTTCTATTTCAGCCATACATCCCACATTCTTTTTGGTTGTGGTTCCAACTCATTAATGTTTCAAGAAATATTTAAAAGGAAAGAAGAAAAAATGGGGGAGATTCTCAGGTCTTTGTGTTTTTACTGAAATTCTTCCTGCAGTCAGCACTCAGAATGGTTGGATTGCATAAAGTAGAGCCATCTTCCTGAATATAAGTCTAATCTCATAGGTGTAGACATTTAGTCTTGCCTTTTTGCTTGGTTAGTGTTTTTATTTTTCTTTTCTCTTTTTTAACAGACCATGCTTCATTTTTATATCTTCATCAATCTGATTTCCTATTACAGGGTCTACCTCTTCTCATTTGGTTCCAGTTGGTGGTTAGGGACATCATCAAGGAAAGGACATGAAAGACAAAACAGGTTAACTGGATGCTTCCTTCTTGGAACTTAAAACTTGATCATAGTCAGAGACTGAAAATGTTTGGAGTTTGTTTCTTTCCAAGTGCCATATGGTCTTTGCAGTTCCAGTTGGGAGGAACTCTATCAGTTCCTGCTTCCAAGTCTTTATCTCTGTGGTAGAAGTTTTAGTCAGTTATAGGAGCTCTTAATTTCCATTTTCAAATCACCTTTTGGTTAATTTATCCAGAGACAATATCTACTGCTTTTAATCCAAAGAAACCTAATTGACATACAAATCAAGTTGATAGAAATGAGTTGAAATTCTTGCCTTGAGTCCTGGGAAGGTTATTTAACTTTTTGATAATTAGCTTTTTTCCCATAAAATGGGGTTATTGACAACTACTTAGAAGTTGGGATTATCAAATGAAATAATAATATAAAGTTCCTGATTCAGAGTGGGTGCTCAGAAATGTTGCTAAATATGCACATGGAAATTACTACTCTCTGCTACATTTCTGTGTGTATGCTCTCTACATCATTCCACACAGGTACACACATATACTTTCAAACCCCTAGTCACATACAAGTATTTCTCTCTTCCTCTGTTACTGAGGGAAGAGTGTTTCAAGTTCAGGGAATGGTTTACCTCTTCTGTCTCTCAAATGCTAGAATCACAGGCTTGGATTTAGAAATTGTCTAGGGGCAAATGTGCACATGAACAAAAATGTCATTCAGCCAGAGCTAGTAGGTGATAATAAAAACAATATTTAATATATATAAAGACCTATGGTAGATTACATATTTTTAAGTAAATTTCCTGTATTGAAGCCTAACACAAAACTTAAATATAAATATATATGCAGAACTATTACACATATGCACACATATAAATAACCTATTATATATGTACAAACCTACCATATATATACATATACACACATATACATAACCTAAAATGTGTGTATGTGTGTTTAGTAAATATTGTGGTTTTCCATTTCAATATTCTGGAGTTGGTTGTTGCAACAATGGCACACTTTGTAGGCTCTAAGGGTTCATAGTAGATTTCTCACACTTGGTTTGGTATAGTCATTGGTGCTATTTTCTTTAGATAGGAGATAAGGTTCCAGTTAAATTATTAAATCTAATTGCTATAACCCTAGAATTACTCAGTGTTTGATATGTTACCATAGTTAGTGTCTTAATCATTTACCTTGCTTGGCTGATTTTATAGACTGTTTCTTACCTGTGTATTTCAGGGGGAAAAATGTAGTACATGCTTAGAAGAAGAAAGTGTATAAAAAGTAACTTTTTGAGGACTTCAATCATATGTATATACCTTGTCTAATTAGGTATTTTTTAGAAAAACGTTTTTGGGGGTGTCTAACATGGGTAGCAAAATACTGAGCTGTTGGCTCAAAGATGACCATGTAAAATTGTTTCTTAAGAAGAAATCAATCTATAAGCCATCATCAACTAGACTTAATTACTTATGCACTCTGTTAAACAGAGGTTGGGCTGTTAAATTTTAGGATTTATACATATTTGAGGAGATTCATTTTCCAGGCTGATATGCATAGTACTGAGGAATATCACATGGGCTTTTTCCATATCTTGCCTAAGGAAGTGATGCTTTCTGAGATTATGTTAGTTATGTCCATAAAAATGGTGGGAAAATTTATCTCTCCTTCACTATATTGCAAAAAAATTGATTACCTAGCTTGGTTAGAAATTCTGGCCGAAGATAGCTGTAAAAAAATATTGAAACTTTAACATCAAATTAAAAATGTTTAGTTTTAATTAGAATAATAGAGAAATGACAATAATCAATTAATTCAGTGATTTTTCAACTACAAAAATCCACAAGAATTTTTAAAACATACATTATCTATTTAGTCAGGGGCACTGATCTCTGCTCCTTTAGACTGTCAAATAAAAATATTACAACAGCCAACACAACAATAACTGTCCAGGGTGAATGAATCAAAATTGTACCTACTTTTTGTCAGAAGAACAAAAAATATATTTTTGGTGTGTTGCAGGATTTTAGCAATTAGTTTATGTGTCATGAGATGAAAAGGTGAAATCACTAAATCAATCAATCAGTGCTGTTAGGTTGATTGCCTCTGAAATATCTGTTTGCAAACTCAGGTTACATTTAAAGGAAACCATTGGTATACCAAAAAAAAAAAAAAAAAAAAAGACAATCAACCAACCAACCAGCCAACCAAACAACCAACCAACCAACCAAACAGACAAATAAACCATAAGGTTATAGAGTTATAAAATACATAAACTTGAAGGAAAGAACAGCATCTACAATTCATTTGTATTTACCACTCATGCTATACAGGGTCAATTGCTAGATTCTACCGAAAGCCTCGGTTTAGAGATACCATATTTCTTTTGCCTGTTTGTCCTGCCTGTAGTGTAGTAGTGCCTGACTCTTCCTCAGCAGTCAACTGTAAGTGTTGCCATAGTCTGTTACCATTTGGTATTTAATATAAAATAATACAGAACATTCAAACAGCAACCTTTTAAGTAATACAATTTTTAACAAAACCCTGAAAAAAGTGCACTAATGAAATTTCCCATTAAAAATATTGAAGAAAACCTACAAATACTAAATTTCACAACAATATGACATACTGCATTCTGTAGGGAGAGATTACAAATGTCTGGACTTCCTGAGAAAATTAAGAAGGAAATAAAACAAAAATGGCTTTGATATACTGTATATAATTATTTACCTTAGCAATCACACACACAAACACACTTTCAGCAATTCAAGTATTTCCTTCTGTTTCATACATGTCATTTAAAAAATACTTTTTACAAGCTATGTTTTGTTAAAAAATTTGTGTGATTAATGCATTGTTTATCGTTCCAATTTAGACTGCTGCTAGGCAGATTCTGATATTATTTATTTTTATTAGTTTATAATATGTCAATTTTTCTTTGTTATCTGTCAACTCCCAGAAAAATGCATAAATCAAAAATATAGCAATATGGACACTAACAAGATGTAATTATTGTAGAGTCTGGCCTCCTTTAAAGAAAAAATACAATTACCTCCAGAATGCTGCTGGGATTAGGTCAGAATTTGCATAATACTGACTCATATTTTCTTAACAATTTTAACAACAGACAATTGTTTTTCCAAATCTATAATCCCTTATTATTTTCTAGCTTTAGTTTTTGGATTCTATTAAGGAGTTCAGTCAAAATAAGATAATTATTAGAATCTAACACATAGAAAACTTTAATTACTCAGTGGCATGTTTTTGAGATTAGGTCAGGTTTTTAAAATTTTATATAAAGTAACACAAGACAATTAAGCATGTCTAAATGTAATTTTTTACAGTTAAATTTATTTATTTTTCTACAGATAAATATATAATAGAAAATACTTCTGTCCCTGTATAAGCTTAAGAAAAAAATTCTTCTTCAGCATAATCTCTAAACAGCAGTTTTAAGACTGGCATTATTAAGCAGTTAGAAGGCTAAAAGTCAAGAGATAATGACACTTTAGAAAATGTTAACTGTTATAAAATAATAGCTGCTAATGTGGAGGATTATGAAACACCCAGTAGCAGAGTAAGGAGCAAATAGATCCTTTCTGAAGTCCTGAAGGCTGGGGGTGGGATTTGGGGTTAAGTAACCGTGATATATTTATAGAGGGTAAGGGATCACCATAAAATAAAGCAGCAAATAGTAAAGAAGTCAATGTAAAAGAGAGGCTGGGGATTTAGGGTATAGAGATCATAAATTTTCATCGATATAAACAGCCTGTGTACCTCAGGAGTTGGGGTTGAGCTATAATTTCAGGTCTGACCTATAGGCCTTTTGTGTTCACAGTGCAGGCAAGATCAAGATGCCATCTATGGAGGTGTAAAAAAAAAGAAAGGAGAAAAAAATGTTTCAGATCTGTGTGATTTACTCATTTAATCATCCCAAATCCATCCCTAACACAACAGCACGGTAGTTGAGATTTTATTGTTCACTAAATTACATTTAATTCTTACCCTAGCATATCCTATAAACAAGAAGATTGAATGATGTTTTCTCCACCATGTTCTTTCAAAGGAAAATTGTTGAACTTTTACACATGACTTCTCAGAAAGTCATTTTCCTTCCTCTATATGGCTCAGGCTTCCACATTTACATGTCTTAATTCCAGGTAAGTATTTTAAAAACCACTTAAAACTTAATGGGTTAAAAAATCCCTTGGTGATCAAATGAGCTTGTTTAATGGTTTAACAAAAACAATAAAAAAGCAAGTCAATACAAAAGAAGAACTGTTAAGTATTTAGCTTTTAGGAGTTATCCTGAAATGGAATACTTAATGGACATTGATTTTAATATCAGTAGGCACTAAAATAAACTTTCTATTCTAAAGTGTCACTTAATGAGCAAATTATATTATTGTGTTTGTATGTGCGTGATATATATGCTTACTATGTAATACCTATTTTTCTCTCTCTCTCTGTATATAATATGTAATACCTATTCCCCTGTTTGTGTATGTGTGTACAGGACATTCTAGAGACATAGACATAGAATGTTCTGTACACATACACACACACATGCATGGTTACTACAAGACTAGAACAGAAAGGTAGGTGAGTAAGTGATATATTGATTGTGATTCTTTTTTATTGTGAATAGCTTATTCAGTATATTTAAATTAAGCTTTCAGCAAATATACCTTCTAAACAGTAATTTGAATATTCAGTTATTAACCTTAAAAATAGTTGATGGAATCAGCCATATTACCATTTTATGGGGATTTTTTTTCTCTTTTTACCGCTGTAAAAATGAAATGCATCAGGCCAGTTTGGAATGATTTTACAAAAAGTAAAATCTGTTGAAGAGCCCTCATTGCCTGCCTTAGTAGGCCCTGAAAACAGGGCTCTTTCCATCACCCACTTGGGGGCACTGTTGTACAGAAAAACAGAACGTTTGCGAGCCTTGTGGAAGAACAACAGGGTGTCCTGAGCAGTCTCATAAATGCTGTTACTCTGTTTTCACTAACTACAGAAAGAGAGATCAAGACAGGAAGACTAGCATTTAAACATGTTATTTTCCCCCTCAAAGCCAGGGCCACAGTCCTGGGTTTGTGTAGATTTTCCTTGAAGACAGACAAATGATACTAAATTTTTAATTCTGGCAATGAGAAAAAAGGAGTAAATCATGCTCGCTGGGAAAGAAGTTGATCAACAAATTTCAAATTAATATATGAACGTATTTTAAATATTTCAGTTATTGACCGTTCTAAGAAGTAACAAAACTATTTCTTGTAACTTCCTTTTGCAATCAGGCATTGTTTAAATGTAAAATTCCATGAAAATTAACTATAGGCTTTCGTATTGTAGTCACAGTGTGAAAGCTAATGATTATGCTTGAATCAGTATTTATGACTGTATCACTTATTATTTTTTTCTCCCAGGGCATCATACAAAATATTGATCTCTTTATATGAGTAAATAAATGAACAAAAAAAGTAAATACTAACAGAGTTCCTTTACCTTACTTGGTATTATTCAAAACATACTAAGAGGATATTTGTAGATTTGCCCTTGTATCTGCTAAAATATCTCCCTTTCTGCATATGGGCTGTACTTTATCAAGAAAATTACTTACAGAGAATCCAGTAGGAGGAAAGGGGGAAAAGAAAAGCTATTCCTTTAGTTCTGGTGTAAATCATTGGGAATTTTTTGCTTCATGGATTAACACCTCTTCTATCCCTCATCTTTTCAAGGCAGTAAGCTGAGACAATCATAATGAATACCAGAGCTATTGGCTACCACCATCACAAAACTTTTAGGGGAAATAGGTCATCAAAAAACTTGAGTCTGGAACTGATTATTTCAGTTGGCTTGATGTAAGTCTCACATTTGATAAGTGCCCAACTTCAAGGTTTTTAATATTTCATCAACAACTTTTAGCCTATCAAATTAATTTCTCACTGTATTTTGAATATGACACAGATAAACTTTTGGTCCAAAAGACAGGAAGGGAAAAATCCCATGAAGTTTGTGATTGTATTTATGCATGTATTAACCCATATATGGCACACATTATAGAGAAGGAGTAATGTTTATGAAAAATCAGGAAACCCATTTAATGGAACAAAGGACTCATGGGCTTTTGTGTCTAAAATGTTCTCTAAGAGGTCACTTTCCCTGGACTACTACCTTAAGATTAGATTTTGCTCTATATCTGTTGTAGATCCGTAGATCATATTCAGTATTTGACAGTTTCCAGGACATGAAAGTTTACAGCTTTATTTCACTGTTGGCATTTCTCCTCATAGTCAAACTATGCTCTACTTACTATAGTTGGTCTCTGCTTTCTTTCCAACTGTGACATCCAGAGAAATGGAAATTAATATTTTATGTGTACCAAAAATTGTTTATATGTCTTTTTAGTTTTTCTCCTTTTTAATTTGACAATTTCTTCATTTCTTTTTGGAGGTGATGGTGTTCCACACAATACATTTGAAATGTGACCAACGGAGTAACTGAAATACAGTTTGCATTCAGTAAATATTGAATATAAAAATGTGTGTATTTACTAGGTAGCTAGTATTTATTGAGCCCTTTATATCTGTCAGTCACCCTGGTATTTTACATTTATATGGATTATGTCATACAATGCATATTATAATATCCCCAGTGTTACATATAAAAAGTGAGGCTTACAATGGTTAAGACATTTTCCAAATTAGTGAAAAATAGATTTAGGATTTCAACTCAAATCTATTGTGTCTGCTTTTTACTATTCATTTTTCTTTTCTTTTTTCTTTTTTTAAATTGTTGTTCAAGTACAATTTTCTGCCTTTTCCCCCCAAATACTATTCATTTTTCGATTGCATTTTACTATGAATCCAAGTTTGATAAACCAGTATATATATATATTTATAGAGTACTTCCTCTATACTCAAATCTAATGAGATTACAAAAACTAGACAGAAAATTTGCTAACCTTGAGACATAGCTGATGAAGTTGGAGAAAGAGATAAAATGTAGACAAAAGATCTTAAAGCAATAAGGAATTTGGTACTATATCACATGGTATACGTGCAAGTCCTCTTGACATTCATAGAAGAGACTACCATTAGTGGACAACTTATCAACAATGATTTTAGCATACAAACTATATATTCAGCAAGTATCTAGAATCCATCTGGCAAGTGCTGGTGAAGTACTAAAGTAAAAAGCATAAAATTCCTATGTAAAGCATTCAAAGCAGTTAGAAACAAAGGATTGTAGAGTAGGGTCAAAGAGAATAAAGAAGGGAAACGTTGATCTGAGTCATAGCTTTTTAGAAGTCGTGATTTCAACCTGAGTCTTAAAAACACACTTAGGTTCTGTCTTTTGAAACCTTTGATGAAAGGATGGGATAGAGAGTTGAAATTTATATGATCAGTAAGTAAGTCATTCTGAAAATTCCTAGGAAGGAAGTTTTAAAGGGGGCTTTTAGATATACTCATTGAGATATATTCCTGAGGTTGCACATGGAGGGAGTAAGGTTAATTGCTTCTTTAATTTTTTGAAAGCATGGAATGAAATGGTTCCTGGGTATTCATGAATTGGCAGTAATAGATTTTTGAATCCTATCTGATTATATTGGGTCATCCTTTTGTAAGATAGAATGCTGCTAATAACCATTATATCACTAGTGCCTGGCACATAATTCATGCTCATTAAACACTTATATAATTGAAATTAATTTAAATTTCTCATAAACATATTCATACCTTAAACTTGTGAAATAAGTCTAAATATATCAATATAAAATAAATGTTTCCTGACCATTATATATTTTTCTACATCAAGTATTGATTATTTTACATTATTAATTTGGTCCATGTTTCTCAATTGAGTGAACTTTTTTATTAAAATGTGTATCTACAGAAATATATGTATGATATCTAGAACTGATATGTATGTAAACAAATCAGTGAATTTTACTTTCTTTTAAAATAGAAGGATTGCTAATTTTCCTGGAATCTGAAATAGCACAATAAATACAAATATCAGCTGTATAAAAGATAGTAGAATAGTAGATTTAGGAATTTGGACAGAAGAGAATGACACTCAAAAGTACAGATATGCATTCTGCATCAACCTCATAAGATGATGCATGGCAAGAAAACAAATCACATTTGCAAATGGACATGAAATTGTGTTGGAAAACAGAAAATGTCAATCTGTTAGAGTCAGTACAAATTTTTGAAAATTGTTCATTATTTAGCATGGATTTGAAATCTTGGTTATATTTTTTCAATATACAGTGAGAAAATAACCCATATTAAGTAACACACTCCATCCAAGAGAGGGGCATATCAGCTGGTCCAGATTATCTAAAAGCAGAATGGACATATCCAACACAATTTAGAGAATTATATAATCTATAATCTTTTCTTCTCTTATTAAAGTTGGCTAATAATTCCACCTGGTGCATTAGACTATTGTTACTGATCTGTCTTGTAAATGCAAAAGGCAAAATTCATATGAAGAAATATTGATTTTAAATAAATGTATAAGAGAAAGATGGTAGCCAGGTAAGTTGAATTAGGCTTTATATAAGTCATCATTTCTTTATGTTCTTTTCTTTGTGTGGGGATGTTTTTTCAGATTTATCTTTGTGCAGAGATAGTTGTTTTTTCTGAATCTTTATGTACTCTGCGTTCCCCAGTCAATATCACTGAGCTCATACTTATTCAGCAAATATTTTATTTGATTTTTAATTTGTTAATTTAAGGGCAGATTCTGTAAGTGTATTCTTGTTGCTAAGACCCAGTTTTAAACATTTGATGAACAAGATAAGTATGCCAATAGAAGAGTCCTTGTGCTTCTGTTCAGAGATGTTATGAATTCTGTAGACAATCAATATAGCGCATAAAAACAATGACTTTGGAAAATACAATACATTTGTATGTACCTAGCTAATAGACACATCATGGAATTGTGGCAGGTAAAGATACAAAGTGAATGAGTCAAGTAATAGTGATTCTCTGCTCTTCCATATCAATAATTCAATACATATACGAAGAAAATATTTTTATTATATTTATTGGGGTGACATTGGTTAATAAGATTCTATAGGTTTCAGGTATATAATTCTACGATACATCATCTATTTACTGTATTGTGTGCTTACCATCCAAAGTTAAATCTTCTCCATCACCATATATTTTATTTGACACCCCTTACCCTTTGTGACCCTCCCACACCCATTCTCTCTGGTAAGCAGCACACCATTGTCTGTGTTTATGAGTTTTTGTCTGTTTGGGTTTTTTTGTTTGTTCATTTGTTGCCTTCAGTTTTATATCCCATATATGACTGAAATCATATGGTTCTTGATTTTTTTCTGACTGATTTAAAAGGAAAGCTTTCCCAATGAACCACATCACTACTGCTAATCCATTGATACTAAATCTTGGCATACACACAAGCACATACATTTTAACAAATATCTATTTGGAATATAAAGTCTAAATTAAAATATGAATCAAATTACCCTTTAGAAAACAGCATATTTCACTGTACCATGTAGTGCATTTACTGCAATTATTGATGTGGGTGGTGTTCCTTCTTCTTTTAGAATTCTGACCCTGCATCTTTCTGCTTGCCCTTCCCCTCACCATCCATCTCCCTAATTCTCCCTTTGCCTTTCCCCATAGAGTTTCCTGTAGCTAAAGCTACTTTGTATTTATTATAATAACACCCACTCCCACTCTCAGTCTCTTTTAGTAGGAACAATAAGCTAACTGATGGCTAGAAAATTAGCTCAGGAAACTCTTTTCTCTCTACACACTCATCTTCCCTCATTTTCGTTGTTACATTAGTGAACAAATTTAACTTGTGACTCTGTCACATACTTATCACTAGGCCAAGCACATTCCAGTCCCATTTCTGCTCTAATATGTCTATAGGACATTATTTTCTCCTCTTTTAATTTGTGGAATTACCAAAAGGTTCTAGAGGTATCTAAGAGTTGCCCTGCAGATGTACATTCTAATTGAACATGATAAGATGTTATGGTACATTAAGAAGTAGGGTCCTCATGTTCAGCACTGCCCAGAGTTTTAGTCAGAGACCATGCAGTGGAATGTTTGGGAACTGCTTCATCTCCCTTAACACTTGAAAGTATCCTTAACAATGTTTATCTGAGTGAACTTCTGGTGTTTTCCTGAATGACTGTTTTCTTTTCTAAACCAGGCTGTCCTAGAAAACTGTCTGAAGTGATGAAAAAGTTCTATGGTCTGAATAACAACTAGATTAATGACTAGCCACTTTTGGCCAGTGAGCACTTGAAATGTGGCAGGTATGACTGAGGAAGTGCATTTCTAATGCTGTTTAATTTTGAAAAATTTGAATTTGAGTAGCTCCCTGTGGCTAGTGGCTACTGCTGGACAACTCTAGTTTGTGAGCTCTGCCAGGTTGGAACTCTGTGTTGTATGTTTTTCTGTCTCTGGCATCCTGTGAGGTAGACAATAAAGATATGTTGGATGAATGAACAAAACAACATATAAAGAAGTTGGACATGTGGAATTAAAAAAAAAGTCAATTGGAGAGGTATCAATAGTTCCTCTATCAGAGAAGGGACAGTTAATGATAGATAGTGGTGACCAATTCCTTGTGTTTAACAAGACTTCCTGAATTCAGTTTTTTACCAGGGGAAAACACTAAAGTTGGGGTACAATTTGTCATAGAGGAGAGAGCTGCATGTATGACCTCCTTGGTCTCTGATATGTCTAATGTTAGAATCATGAAAATAGAGGGAACTTTTCCTGTATTTCAAACAATTTCTAAATATGGATTGTTCTTATGAAACCATTGTATTACAATATTATTACACATTGAGTTATTTGGGAGCAAAAAGAATGATAGTCACTAAACTATAAAATATTTCTTCTTCACTTGCCCTAATGCAGATTGAAAAGCAGATTCCAGATGCTGAAAATTCCTGTTCACCTTAAAATTGAATTATTTCAATCCATCTAATATTCTAAGCTATTATTTTTAGAATATGAAAATGAGCCCTTGCAAAATAGGGCAACTGTTTAGGATTTTTAATATGCAGAAAGTTTAATTACTCAACTCTACGCAAATTCCAGTTTCTAATCCATGAGCCTAAACTTGCCAATGAACAGTGAATGGGACTATTTTAGTTCCAATAGAGCAGAGGTCAGTGTTGCACTGTGGATTTACTTGTCAAAGAGCTTGAAAAAGGACAATTACTCAATATAGGTATTCTATAATTAGCCTCAGAAATGATTCCTTAATTTTCATTTGTAGTAATGTTGGGCCCTATTTTTCAGAGCCCCTTGAAGAAAGTTTTTATCTTCTATGAACATCTGAAAATCTTCTTTCATTGCCTTGCAAAATATTGGATTTCTCCTGTAGTAGACATGCTTGCGTTTGCATAAGACAGATAATAATTAGGATATTTCGAGTGGTGTACCTTATTAGTAAATGGATAAAATGGCTCACTTCTGACTAGTCTCACCATTTTTATTTAAAAAATGTTGATTTAAACAATGAGGTAAGAAAACCAAAGGCATATTAGATTTTAATGTAATGCAGATATAGCCCAGAGGGGCTATTTTAGAGGACATGAAATTTCAATACTTATCTTTGAGGTACCATTTTGAATTCCTTTCAACTTGAAAACATTTGAGGTCTGTTTCTACTTAAAACTTTAGGTCAAAATAATTTCACATGAAATTATTTTTCTTTATCCACAGGAGACTCATGTTAGCTGCAACACAGTTAAGGATTAACAAAAATTCATTTTTCTAGTTTTCTAATCAATACTGATAGAAATAGTTTTGATAAACTTGATATGAAGGTCTTCAGATTAAAGTTTTAAGTTCTTTTCTTCAAGATTTTCCTTGTTAGTGTGAAAATATAACTGTAGTGAAGGTTTTAGGAGAGTGTGACTATAGTTTCAGAAATCAAAGCTGTTTCCTGCCCAATTATGCTGAATTAACTATCATTCTCTCCAATGGACCATATCTGTTATTTTCTAATAACTCAGTGATGATGCTAATATTTGATTCTTCTAACCTGACAGTAGAATTATCCTAGGCTGTGGCAAACGTTTAATTCCAAAATGAATCTTGAATTATGTTATCCTTGTAGACTTTGTCTTTGTTTATCTGTAACATATTCCACATATGAATCACTAATAGGAAACTTTCTGTACCTGAACACAGTTGAAAGTTAATATCTAATTAGTTAAACTGAAGAAATGAGAAAGAATAGGTTTCTACATAGTACACAAAATCAGAAGTTGGTGACTGATAATGACTTCCTCCACTATAAACTTATATAACTTCCCCTTTCATTCCTATATATGAATGTGTAATTGGAAAGCCTGCATGCCCTGTGCAGTGGAAATATTGAATATAACTATTATTTCTAATGACCTAAACTATTAACAATGAACTATCAGTGAGTTACCATGAGTTTCTTCTGATTTTTTCTTTTTTCCTTTTTCTTTCTTTATTTAAAATTTACATCCTGGAATAAGGAAGGGCAGGGAGTATTGGTCTATGCTGAACAATATTCATTCAGTAAATTAGAATTTTATTTTGAGTATTATTTCAAATTGAGTCTGTAACAAATCTTCAAATTTATTTTTATATATTAAGCTATAATACCAAGTTTATAGCAGAAAATTATCATGGTTTTATGATTATGATCAACATGTTTTTTAAAAATGGTGTACACCTTTAAAACTGATATTCATTTTATGGAAAAGAATGTTTTAAAAGAATTCAGTTTGTGTGTATACATATATATATATATATATATATTTCATTGAAGCCATTTTCTTTGATATTGGTATGTATGGAGAGTGCCAAATCAGTAAAAAAAACAAAACAAAACAAAACACTTCCACTGCTTTTTTTTTTTTATGTGTTGGAGACTTTTGGAAATATTATATCATAAGAATCCTTAAACCAATTCAAAAGGACCTATGTACCCCCATGTTCATAGCAGCATTATTTACAATAGCCAAGTCGTGGAAACAGTCTAAGCACCCATCAGTGAATGAGTAGATCAAAAAGCTATAGTGCATATACATAATGGAATTCTATGAAGCAGAAAGAACGGAATTCCTCCCCTTCCTGACAGAACTGGAGAGCATTACACTAAGTGAAATAAGCCAGGTGGTGAAACACAAATCCCATATGATCTCACCTATAGGTGGAACCTAATAAATAGAATGAATGAACAAAACAGAACCAGAGACATGGAAACAAGGAACAAACTGACACTGACTAGAGGGGAGAGGGATAACAGGGGAAGAAGGTGAAGGGTCTAGTCAAGGCACATGTATAAAGGACCCATGATAATGGACAACTGAGTGGGGATTGACTGAGGGGGCAAATGATTGGTGGGGCAGGAGAGTGCAACAGGGAAAAAATCAGAAGAACTACAATTAAACAGAATAAAAAAATAAATATATTGCTAAATTAAAAAAAAAGAAAGTACAATAGAAAGCATGGTACATGCTAAATCCACTTGATCCAGGAATCAAATAGTTAAAATCACATATGCTACCTGAAAATTAATACCTTTGTTCTCCTCTACTTATGTTTCTTGAATGATCACAGAAAAAAAAATGGTGCTCTTTGAAAATGTATGTTATTTTTTCTGCAGCTTTTTTTGAGATATTGTCTTATAGCCACTTGAAATATATGTATATACACACACCTTAATTTTGTATCTATTTGTTCTATAGGTTTAATCATTCACCATATTTAATGAATTCTATCTTTCAATTGACATATTTAGAAATCAAAAGTTTTTGAGGACGTTAGTGACATTTTCAGTTTTTCCAAACTCTAAATAATGCTTGATTTTTTTTATTTCTTTAACAAGTAGTAATCTAGCCTCTTTTCTAATATCTATTTGACAAATGCTGACTAAATTTCTAAAGTTCATGGAAACTTTAATAAGTTCTTGGTATAGAGCAATAAACAAAGAGATCAACTCTCTCCACTCATATAGCCCACTTATCTCTTAGAGTCTCTCTCTTTCAGATTCTAGTTCCTTAAAATTTAGCTTTCAACATCAGTGTAAGACCATAGTACATTCAAATTTTTCATTTTTAGTTATAGTTATTTGTGAATTTTTTGTTTTTTATTTTTAAATGTTTATTTACAAAAAAACCTCTCCCAAAGATTTTTTTTTTTGACAGAGAGAGGGAGGAGAGAGAGATATCAATGTGTGAGACAAACATCAATGTGAGAGAGAAACCCAGTTACCTCCCATACATGCCTTGACTGGGGATCAAACCTGAAACCTAGGTATATGACCTGACTGGGACTTGATCCTCAATCATTTGGTCCTTTAAAGATTGAATGATATCAAGTAGATAAAAATTCCTGGCATATCACTGAATAAAAGTTATCATTGCCTCTTTAACCTCTTTAATTTGCTTGGTGGGATTTACCTATAGGAACTATTCATTTATCCTAGTCCTGCTCCCTGCAGTCACAGAAAAGCTTGTCCTCACCAGTCACTGACAACTTGCATGTGATGGGACTTTAATTTGTCTATGTCAGTGTGGTGTCAATCACTGAACACAATATTCTAGAAGTGATATGACTGGTACAATGTAAAACAAAGTTATCACTTATCTTATTCTGACTATTGGATGTCTGTGAGGACCATTTTACAAAGGTGGTCAGCATAAATGCATGGTGATTTGAAGTGAGCAAGGGGTAGGAGCATCCTCATTCAGAGAATGGATGGTGAGCAAAGGTGTGAAGTTTAGAAAATATGTGGTTTAAGGGCCATTCTTGTTGCTCTTAAGGAGATAACATTGGAGAATAGATGGGCCCAGAGGTTGAAGGGGCTTTGATTAATAAATAAATAAGGAAATAAATAATATTTACTTGTAGTAGATAGTGAGCTAAAAAGGATGTTAGGTTATGGAGAAATTATTAGGTTCAGAATGTTTATATATACAGCTTGGAGTGCAGAATAAAGTGAGGGGAAATTAATGATTGGTAAACTATTTGAAAGGCTATAGTAACAATTTAAATAAGAGACGATGCTATTGGTTGTGTTTAATTATATCTTTTCTACATATTTGTCACAGATCCCCGCTCGTGGGGTCCATGGTGTTGTAGCTGAAACAAAAGAAATTCACATGGACTACCGAATCCTGTGGAAAAAAAGGCAAATGGCTTCTCTCTCAAGGGGAGCAAAAACCACGGTCTTTGCTTCAATGAGCTTTTATTGTCTTACTGGGCACATTACAAGAAGGTCCTCGTTAACTATGCATAGGCTTGCTTTAGGTCAGTTACCTTATATAGAAAACAAAGGAGAGGATGCTGGTAATCACATCACAGAAGAGGGATATTTGCAAATGGAAAGGCAAAAGTGGTTGAACCAGTTACACTGGTTCTTGGAAGGTTTAGCATGGTTTTTAGGAAGTTATTTTGCAATAAATGTTTGCCACTGGGGGTTGGGCCCATTCCATGCAGACTCATCTCCTAAATCTCCCCCCTTTTTTTTATAATCAGTAAGCAACCCAAATTCTCAGATTAAGCCCATTGATCACTGTCAGGCAGTGATGACCAAATAGATAACATTCAAAGAACTCTGAGGGCCTATTTTGGATCAGGGTCAGGTAGCTAAAGGGCCTTAAAATTCTGGGGAAACAAACTCATTTCAGGCTTAGATCCTTATCATTTAAATTGAGGGTACTAGCAAAGTAGGTTTCATAGGATTTTATGCTTTCTTTCTTAGGCCTGATTGCCCCCAGGAACCTGCCCTTTCCGGCAAAGAGTTGCACTCACCAGCGGCATTGTTTCAAGCTTAGGTAGAGCAGGGGAAGGCAGACAGCCAAGAGATTAGGAGACTTCTTGCAGGCAGAATGAGGACTCAGGCTACATCAAAGCCGAGGGGCAGGGGTCCATCACCCCCTTTTTCTATAGCCCCCCCAAGTCCTTCCCTGAGGTCCTCCCACATGATCATGCCTGTCTTAGGTTGCCCCTCCCATGAGGGATCTTACCTGTCATTGGCTAATCGACCAAGCAATGGGGGTCAGGCAGGGTGAAGTAAAATGGGCAGAGGTGGTGCTCCTGACAGGGAGATAAGTTTTGTCTCCTCAGTGGCTTATGGTCCCAAGGTCTCTCACTCAGCCCTAGCCATGAGGGGGGGGGTTACAGCTTCTGAAGCCAGGCAGGGTGGTTCCCAACATCTAATCTCCCCCCTTTTTCTATTGTAAATGCTATTGTAGCCATTAAGCCTGTGAAACCTACTATTTGCTATTCCCCAATGCAATCTTAAGAAAACAATCTCTCTATATATATATCTTAAAGCACAAATAAGGATTAAGACAAAGAGGCATCCAAAGGTTACCATGCCCCCAAAATTCAGTCAATTGAACCAGTTTTTAGGGTTTAACCATTGAACATTATGGGGCACCAAATGGTTGTTACTCTCTGCAGGAGGTGCTTGAGCCTCAGTCTCAGTCATTGGGGCAGGTCCCATCCTCCTCTGGGGGCAGACCCAGGCCTGTGAGTGATGGTGTGGGTGTCTGTTTTCCTTCTGGTTGTTCAGGGTCAGCTGGGCCATTTGGTCTCTCAGTTAAGTGCTTTTCATCTGCAGATAGTGGAGTTTGATGTCTGTCTTGCTCATGATAAGGCTTCACTCTTTTTGCTGGTATCCAGGTAGGGCCTATAGGGATGGAAACACAAGCATACCCTCTTCCCCAAGTTAAGAAATCTACCAGGCCCTGCCAAGAGCCATCTCCCAGCAGATCCCTATATAAAACCTGAGGATAAGATGATTTTGGCTCTTTCTTCTGAAACTGTTTCTCAATTGGAGTACAAAGTGATTCATCACAATTTAGAAAAATTATATGTAAACATGGCTAACATAATCAAATTTCTGAGGGAGGACTCATGGCTCCCCCTTTTTTGTTTTTTAAGAAGATTTTTAAAAGTATGATGAGCCTATTCTACAATTGCCTGACCATTTGGATTATAAAGTATTCCTGTTTTATGTTGGATATTCCAACGCTGAAGAAAAGCATGATTAGAATGGGCAATGTATCCAGGGCCATTATCAGTTTTAATTTGCTGAGGCTGTCCTAAATGACTAAAGGCCTCCAGCCAATGGGCTTGTATACTTTTAGATTCCCCTGTCAAGGCAGATGCATTTAGGGCACCAGAGTAAGTATCAATAGAAATATGAACATATTTGAATTTTCCAAAAGGAGCGTAATGAGTGACATCTGTTTGTCAAATTATTTGAGAACCTAGTCCTCGAGGATTAACTACTGATGGGGGTGCCTTGCTAAAGGCTTGGCAATCAGGACATTCTTTAATAATTTGCTTAGCTCGGGAGTGAGGAATATTAAATTGTTTTCAGAGTGCATGACTATTTTGATGAAAAAAACTAACAAGAAACTGCTGCTTCCTGGAACACAGTAAGGACACTGACTAAGGTATTTTCCTTATTGTTACCATCCACCAGGGGGCCAGGCAAGCCTAATGGGATTGAATATGAGTAATGAAGAGGGGGTGCTCTTGCTTGTCAAGAAGGGACTGTAGGGTCAAAAATAGGTTAAGTAAATTGGGGTCAATAGAAGTTTTAATTAATGCCTGATCTAGATGCAGAATAGTATGAACTGTATATCTTGAGTCACAGACTATATTCAGGGGTTCTTGGAGCCATTGTCACAGGGCCATGATTACAGCAAAAAGCTCAGCCCTTTGAGTAGAGAATGTCCTGAGGATACAAAATTTCTCCAGTTTTTGCCCTCTTGCCAGGCAATAGCAGCCCGTCCAGTTTTTCTGGACCCGTCAAGAAACACAGTTTTCACCCCAGTTATTGGCGTTGGGCTGACTTTTTCTGCTAACCTTATTTGAAGGAATGGAATGTTTTAAAGCAATTTATCTGAGGGCAGGTTAATTTCCAGTACTCCTACAAAGTCAGCTATGGCACATTGAAATTCTAAAGATTGAGCTGCCAATTGTTGTAAATAGACTTGAGTTAAGGGGACATGAATAAAAGCAGAATCATATCCAAATAACTGCTGTGTTCACTCACATCCTTTTATAATAAGATGGCACAACACAGTTATGTAGGTGGTAATAGTGCGTTGTGGTTGATGAGACAGAAAAAGCCACTCCATCATAGCTAAGTGAGGATATAACTGTCCTATGAGGACTGTCAGTGTCCCTAAAGTTGGGAAGCAGAAGAGCCGGACAGGAAACTGTGAATTAATTCTAGTTAGTTGTTGCTGCTGAATATGTTGATTTATTATATTTAATTCTTGTAGGGCCTCGGAGGATAGTTTTCTGGGGGAATTAAGATCCAGGTCACCTTTAAGGGCACTATAAATGAGTTAATTGTTGGGTAGGTATTCCAAGGCTGGTACGCACCCAGTAGATTGCTCCCAGGAGTTGTTGGAGGCGATTAAGTGTCAAATATTTGGGTGGATTAATTTGAAGGACTTGAGGCTGAATTGTCCTATTAAAAAGAATATAACCTAAATATTTCCAAGGTTCTGACTGCTGGATTTTTTCTGGAGCAATTACTAGCCCAACAAAGGCTACAGAATTTTTAAGAAAGAAAGTAGTTTTTGCTAAAATATCTTGTGAAGGAGCTGCGATCAGGATGTCATCCATATAATGATAGATACTTGAATCAGGAAACTGATCTGTTACTGGCTGAATGGCTGTATGAACTACATGCTGGCAGATTGTTGGGCTGTTAAGCATTCCCTGAGGCAAAACTCTCCATTGGAACCTCTGTAAAGGCTGAGAATTGTTAATGACTGGGAGGGAAAATGCAAAATGCTCTGGATCCTTTTCTGCTAAAGGGATTGTAAAGAAACAATCCTTTAGGTCAATAATTAAAAGTGGCCAACACTTTGGAATGCAAGCTGCATTGGGGACTCCAGGCTGCAGGGGACCCATAGGTTGGAGGGATTCATTGATTTTTCTTAGATCATGAATAAGCCTCCATTTACCAGATTTCTTTGGTACAACAAAAATAGGTGTATTCCAAGGGCTGTTAGAGGGTTCAATATGACCTTCTTCTAATCGTTAACTAAAAGGTAGGTCTGCTCAAGTTGCTCTCCTTTAAGTGGCCACTGATCAACCCATACCAGTGTATTGGAGAGCCAGGTAAACAGTAGGGGAATTATAAGAACAGCGGCCACTAGGGAAAATGCAGCAGAGAGATTTGCATCCCCCACTGGCTGAGGAGATCATGGCCCCAAATATTAAGGGGCATAGGCAGGATATATGGTCGAATTCTCCCTACCTGTCCGTCTGGTCTGTAACACTTAAGAGACCATACACTGACTTGTGATTGAGAAATTCCTCCAACACCTGTTACAGGCATTCTGCTGTCTGTTAGAGGCCATTCCAGAGGCCAAAACCGATTTGAGATAACAGAGACGTCGGCTCCCGTATCTATGAGGCCATGAAAGGTTTTATCCTTTATCTTTATTTGTAAGATTGGCTTATTTAATTTTATTGATTCTGTCCAAAAAACTGATTTTCTGTACTACTGAAGCCTCTCTCTCCCCTCACTGTATTTTGAGTCTTTGAGATTATACAGGGGAATAGGAACAGTTGGACAATACCAGTTTGGGCAGGAATAACATGATAACCAGAAGCTTTAAGCATGATTTAATTTCCCCTTGATAGTCTGAGTCAATGACCCCTGGCTGAACAAAAATGCCTTTGGTAGTAATACTGGATTTCCCTAAGATTAAACTGACTGTTTCGGAGGGTAGAGGTCCCCAGACACTGGTGGGAGCTACGATTACTTGATCCTGTTCCTTTAAGATGAGCTTGTTGGTGGTGACCAAGTCCAGCCCTGCGCTTCTGCCGGTGGCTGCACGAAGGTCAGAAACTGTGCATTTCCCTGCATTCCCTGATACCGACTGCTGTTCTGAAAGCTCCAATTGGGGTTGGGGGTGCTGGAGCGGAGGCCCCTTCGGAAGTTTCCCTGAATAGGTTGGCCTTTTTTGTCAAATTTAGAGCGGCATTCTTTTGCCCAATGTCTGCCTTTGCTACAGGGAGGACAGTCCTTTTGGGGAATCTTGTAATTACCCTTTCCCCTTTATGTTGTGGATGAATGGTCCTTGCGCAGTTGACTGGGCTTTCTACAATAGTTACAGTTGAGATCGCCTTTAATTGCAGCAGCCAAGAGAGATGCCTTATACTGCTCTGTGCCAACATCTTGGCAAGCTTTGATAAACTCACTGATGTCTTTGGTGGTTTTTTGCAGGGGTCCTATAATGGTCCTGCAGTCTCTGTTAGCATTTTCATAAGCTAGCTGCCACAGAAGAGCTTTGGCTGCTCTGTCATTTTCTATTTGCCTTTCAATATCTTCTTGGAGGCGATCAATAAAGTCAATATTATGCCTCTGAAGCACCCTGATGGATATTGGTAAAGGAAGAAGTTTCCCTGGCCTGAGAATCAGGCACAGCCTTCATGTCCCTGAGAGCAATTTGAGCACTTTGACTATAAGCATGAGGATCAAGCCTGGCTTCAGCCACAATGGTGGCAAAATTACCAGACCCAAGCAGCATAGGGAGGGTGACAGGATTATTCATCTGTGCATTCTCAGCCCCTTGGTGGCCAGCTCACTGAGAGTACTCCAAATGCCAGACCGTGAACTGAGTTGGGGTTAAGACTGTCCTGGCCAGAGCAATCCAGTCTCAAGGGGCCATTCTATAGCTGTCAGTGATGGCTTGAAATAGCCCATTAGTAAAAGGAGACTGAAGCCCGTTTTCTTTAATGCTCCTTTTTAGATCCTTTTAAAGGGAAAAAGGAAGGGGCTCATGGATACTTCTTTGACCCCTGACTATAATAGGGAAGGCTGAAAGGGCATCTAAATCCCCAGCCTCTGCTGCCTGTTGAAGGCACTGTCTCATGGCCCTAAGAGGATATCTGTCTAAATTTTCTGGCTCCCTTGGTGGTGAGTAATCCTGCGAGGAGGAACTCTCCCAGGGTTGATTGACATAAGGAGCAATGGTTATGAAGCAGGTCCTCGGGTGGTATCATAGGCAGAACTTTCATAGCTGCTTCTCCCACTACATCACATACAACTTTCTCCTCTGAACTAGACTCTTTATCCTCCCTTTTGACTGGTTCCGATCTCTCAGCGGGCTGAGAGCATTCTTTACTAGCCCCCAAGTTACTAAGGTTTATGTTCCGATAGAAACACCGACATCTTATACAGTTCTTAACCTATCGCCTACTTCTTCCCAAGTTTTTTATCTGAGGTTCCCTCATTAGGAAAAGCAGGGTAGTATCCCCTTATAATTTCTAAAAGCTGCATGAGATGCTCTTCCTTCACCTTGCAACCCACTCCCCTGAGGAGCTGCTGTAACACCCTTGGAAAAACTTAGTGATCTTTGGATGAATCAGAGCCCATTCTTGCTATTAAAAGGCTCTTTTTTACTTTCGATTATTGTCTTTTCAAATTCTGCTGCCTGTGCTGAACCCTAACTAGTTAGTTATTGAGGGATATAGTGTGGTGGGTCTACATGTACTGTTGGTGAAAGACAGTCAAGGAGAGGGGTACCGGACTGTCTGAGTACCCTCACCCGTTTATGGATTTCATGTTCTCCCCCAAGCATTTAGGACTGTGAGGGTGTGCTCATAGTACTAGGTGACCAGCCTTTATATGACACTTCCTGGACAAGCCAGAAGTTATATTAAACAGTGTTGGAGGTCCCTATAAGGCCCCTGCATGTCTTGGGAATTGATCCCAGACACCCTCGCAAGGTTCTGACTCACGTGGGAACACCCAATTTCTCTCACCCAGGGGAGGAAGTGCCTTTTGTTGCATTCAGCAACCATGAGAACAGATGCCGGAGACTTTTCAGGGTTTCAAAGATGTTACTTCGTTGGCCAAGTTTTACCTGCACAGGGGCGAACTCTCAAAGTGTTCGGAGACACGGTACCCACAAGGGCTGCTGAAGAGAGTCGCGCCTAGCGCTTACAGCTAAGTCCTTATATATATGGGCGGGCAAGCAAGTGTTATACAGAAGCAGACGTAGCAGTTAGCTATTCGCTTACAAAGACCACGGGCGGGAACAGGGTTGGGGATTGGCTCAACAGTGGTAGCTTTACAAACCAAACATGTTAGGTTGCATCTGTTTTACAATCCTTTGTTCTTTCACAAGGCAGGAGGGCAAGATGTTCATTCAGTAACCTCCTGTACCTTGGGACCTAACCAGTTCCTGTTTTCTCATGGTCTAAGTTTTCCTTGCTCCTTACACCTTTGTCTTTGGAGCTTGGTGAATGTCAAAAGCTCTCATACAAAGCCTGTGACTAACATTAAATTCTTCTAGAAAGCGATCTTCAGAGTCTGGTGGAAACCGAAACACTCTTTAACTATCCACTTTTCCCTATGCAGGCAGATGGAAAGAAAAGGCAAAATCAAAAGGGCCGCAAGAAGCGTCTTAAAAGAAAAAATTTGCTGAGATGCTTATAAATTGTTCCACGAGGATGGGCTTGTGAGTGTTTTTACAGTGTCACTCGAGTTGCTTGGACTTTTACTTGCACCTGGCAGGAAACCTAGTTTTCTAATCCGGTCTATGTACCAGGTAATCCTGCCACTAGTGGATTCCAGAGGTGAGCACCCTTGTGGCTTTTAACTGTTCGATCCATGCCCACTAGGTTGTGGCGAATACTTGGGAGAGAGAGCAAGGCTCCTATCTTATTAAGGAAGGTGCAGTTGCAAAGAGGTCTTAAGAGAAAGTGACCTAGGAAGAAATCCCTTTTCCTCTGTAATCCAACACATCCTACCACCTTACCTAAAAGCGTTCAGTGTTGTCAGCCCTTACCTGGACTAATACTTGCATTCCAACCAAGTTGGTGTGTCATCCACAATGATAGCTCGTAGCCTCTGGGTCCCTGTTCCAGCTGTCCCGGACCCCGGCTCATGGGGTCCACAGCATTGTAGCTGAAACAAAAGAAATTCACACAGACTACCGAATCCTGTGGGAAAAAAGGGCAAGTGGCTTCTTTTTCAAGGGGAGCAAAAGCTTAGGCCCTTGCTTCAATGAGCTTTTATTGTCTTACTGGGCACATTACAAGAAGGTCCTCATTAACTATGAACAGGCTCCCTTTACATGGTTACCTAATACAGAAAACAAAGGAGAGGATGCTGTTAATCACATCACAGAAGAGGGATATTTGCAAATGAAAAGGCAAAAGTGGTTGAACTGGTTACACTGGTTCTTGGAAGGTTTAGTGTGGTTTTTAGGAAGTTACTTTGCAGTAAATGTTTGCCACTGGGGGCTGAGCCCATGCCAAGCAGAATGGTCTCCTACACATTATACATACAAAATTACCATTATTAAATTTTTTTCTTTTTATTGAATTTATTGAGGTGACACTGGTTAACAAAAATTATACAGGTTTCAGATGCACAATTGTATACCACATCATCTGTATGCTGCATAGTGTGCTCACGACCCCAAGTCAAGTCTCCGTTCATCACCATTTATCCCCCCGCATTATCCTCTAAGTCCCCTACCTTGCTTCCCTCAGCAATCACCATGCTATTGTGTCCATGAGCGTTCTTTTTTGCTCAATTTATCCTCCCCTATAATACCTTCCTGAGAAAAACAAATGCCCATCTAGACTGACTACTCCCTATCTATCAATCAATACCTTCAGTTTGATATAGTTAGAAATTGACTCAAAATATTAGTCTTTTTATATCTCTCCATTTCACCTATAAAGATGTAGTAGAATTGTACAATTGTTACTGGCTCACATATTCAATTCTCTATAATTTCATAAAATGAAATTTTAGATTCCATTTGGAAGACTAGGTTGGATTGATTTGTAGAAAAGTATTTTTTAAATATTTTTAAATGAAAAAATTATGTTTGTATGTGCATACACATATATATAATTATACACACATTATATATCTTCCATACATATCAAAATGATTCAACATTTACTTAAACTTTCAAAGGAACATTATTTTTTTACAGTATACTATTGTTTTACTTAATCCTTAAGCTTGTCAAAAATACGACTTGCTCACTTACTGATATTTTATTAAAATTTATAGTTCTGAACTTACTTTAGCATGTAAAAGGACCAATTCCTTATAGAAAATCTACATTTACCTCCAAAGTATCTTTCATAAATTTTGGCAATTTTCAATTAGCATTACAAAGTCTGCTGTTTTACTAAGAATAAAACTTTCCAATTGACCTGTATATAATCATGTAGTAAAACATGTAAAATGTAACATGTAAAAATGTAAGAAGGCTTACATTTTTATATTCCAAATCTGAACTCAGAACAGATTTTCAAATAGTTTTACAGAATTCAGAATCTCTGCTGCCATGGCACAAAAAACACACGAAGATACACAGGGGCTCTCCGAATGACTACAAATACTTGGTGGAATTTTTTTCTCCTTAACCTTTGCTTTGTTTCTGCCTCTCATTTATTCTTAACCATCTCCTTGCCTTCTGTTCTCTGTCTCTTCTTTGTGTGCCTCTCCATGCGTTCTCCCTATTAGACTTTCTTGTTTCTTTTTTTTCTCTAGGCCTCCCCCAGGCTGATGCCACACTGGCATCTCTTCTGTCACTTTTTTCCCTTAGCAGTTTGCTTAATATGACCACTGTGTTTTGTTTTTAATATTTCCTTCTCAGTTTTTGTCTTTCTTCACTTGGCTCTTTTTTCTACTCGAATTAAGTTTTTATCTCTCTCCTTATTCCTCTGCTGCTTCAGATTCATCTAGATTCTAGAATCTAGTCTTTCATCTAGATTCCCCTTTATGTGTATTTTCTCTTTTGGATATATGCAGATAATTTTTTCTTCTGACTCTCTATTTGGTCCTCACTCAGCCTCCTGCTCTAATCCTTAACTTTTTAATTCCCTTTCTGATTCCACTGATATGTTCCACATTTACCATTCTAATTTTTTTTCTCATTTTTTCCTATATATCTTATCATCCAGTTAGTAAGTTATAGTGACAGTGCAATAAGAAAATAATTTCAAGTATCATTTCACAGAAAATAGCACGAGAGTATTCATTTTCCATTTTGTTGTTTTTATCTGATGGACTTCAGTGGATACATTAAAGTATTCTTAGTTTTTTTAAAGATATGCACAGCTTATTCAATTGTTTTGGAATTATAATATATGCTATATATCTTGTTCCTGTCTCTATAACTACTTAGAGACACTTAACTCTTTAGAGGACAGAAATGATATCAGTGGCAAGTTCAGAAACTGAATTCAGACTGTTCTTTGACAAAATTAATTTACATTTTTTTCTTTTATATATGTGATTCAGGGAGATGTAATCCAATCCACATGTTCTGTGCATACATACCAGAAGCCCTGTCCTCTTTATTAGTAGGTGTGCTGAATTTCTCCGGACTAGGGAAGGAATGCGGGTAACAACTGATTTCCTCATTGAAGAACATTTAAGTTGATTCCAGCTGTGATGATATTTTATGCATATCAGAGAACTATTACGTAGGAAGGAGTTATTTAGGAAAAAGGGCAGCACCACTGCCTATCTTTGCTCCTGTAATGAGAGTACTGCATTAATCCTGCCTTCCTTAACAGACAAGGTTTACTATGCATTTTGTCCCAAATAAATAGCAGCATGTTTGCTACAGTGTCGCTGATGGACTACTATATATTTGAGGCCACCAAGACTGAAAATACTACCTGATGCTATGCAACAGTTTGGAAAATCTAGGCACTACTTTTGTGGTCAGAAATACTGATTTTTAGGCTTTTGCATTGCTATCTGTGTTTGAAGGAGACAGATGTTTTGTTTTCTTATCCTCTCCTGCTCCAGGAAGCACCATCCCCATACCTGTTGTAATGATTCTGGTTTTGCTGTGCCTTGCTGTTGTGTAAAATCAGTTACCAAAACAAACAGATGGATAGATAAATGCATAAATAGGTGTTGGCATACAATAATAATAAGAATTTCCTCATTCCACCTCAAACTTGGGAAAGTCATGTATGTGAGTGAAAAGGAATAAATTAAAAAATATTAATTGCAAATTTTAGTTTTTAATTCTTAATTGTGAAAAATTGAAATCAATAATTAGGACATTTTTAGTGAGAACTTAAAATATATAGATATTTTTAAAAGTTTATATCTATCTGTATCTATGTCCACCTACCTATCTGGCTCTCCATGCATTGTGTGGGACTGAAAGCAGTGTGTCTGACATTGGGAAGCACACACACATGCACTGGGAGAAGACTACGGAAGAAGAAATGTGAGCAATGCCTAAACAACATATAGTTTTAAAACTGAAAAAAATATTGCTTTTTCTATCAAAATATAGACTAGCCAAATGAATATGACTTTCAGAGATAGTTTGTTGATATTAAAGTTTTATAACTTCTTCATAAAAATGAGAATTTTTAGTTTTAAAAGTTAAATCTGCAGTTATACAAAATGCTGACTTCCGTCTATTCACCCAGAAAATAGAGAATAATGTAATTCTCTTTATAGATGACACAGAAACAAAATGAAAGAAGTTTCTTTGTTGAGAAAACAGAGCAGGACACTTAGTTGAATTTTTTCATCTCTCTAAAGATATCAAAATCTCTTAATATTATTCTTTTCACACATGCTTTACATTGGGCTTGCTGAACAACATTTGACACTGAATAAACTGATTATAGAAGAGTAATTATTTCATAACCATAGTTTTGGATGGGAAAGGAATGAAAAGTCATCAAAATGCAACATTGAAAACAAGAATGTTTTGTTTGAGATGCTATGACAATTTACCCCTTGATGTGTGCACTGCAAAACCCACAAAATTGCCTGCTAAATGTTATGTTTTGCAGAGCCAAAAGAAACTGCAAGTTAAGCTCAAACTGAATTGAGATGGAATATACAACTTTTATGGAGATGTACAGACAGTAATTCCCTATGCGATCAAAGTGTAATAACATTAAAGAACCAGTAAAATACATATGTTTAATTTTGTCTTTTAAAAAATGTTTGACTTATGTATTCTAACCTAGTTGATTGTCATCATAGTTAATATTGTTGCATTCAATCTAGTTTCCCACCTCAATAGCATGATTCAATTTGAGAACATTGTTTTAAGAAAACTAACTTTTATAATTAAAGTACTCTCTCACTGTTCATGTAATTATTAAAGTTGGAAGACCAGCTACAAATAGTATTAATCATGTGATCACAAAACACAGCCTCTCTTTTTCTGAACGTTTTACAACAAAAATTTTGATTCTTAAATATCATTTCTTCACAGTGAATAGTTATTAATAAGAGAAATTCTGAGCATGAGGTTTAATGATTAGCAAAGGCTAATCATTATTTCTCTCACATATCTGTTACTTTGATATTTATTTTCTTAATAACAGTCCTGTAGGTAGATTTTCTATTTTTAAGATAGATTTCTTTATTCATCTTATATATTAATTCATTTAGTGTTTCTCTGAATTGAAAGAAAAATTTAGAAAAATTCACAGAAACTGAAATATTTTATTTCAAACCATAGTCATATGATAATGCTAGTGCCAATAACAATGCATTCTTAAAATAAGATATTTATAAACTTGTATTAAAATATTTCACTTTCAAAGCAAAAGTGTCTATTTATAACAACCTAAATTAGCAAATTACCATTGTATGATACAAATGCAACATGCATATCTTTTATCATTTAGGTTTAATTTTATTTAAAACCATATCATTTTTAAGCATGTCTTTTTTCTATTTTACCCTTTTCCCATTGCTAACTCACTAGAACCACAAAAATGCTTTTGAAAGGGGAGGGAAAAAAGACAGTACAATTGAACATCTGGCATTTTCAATGATTTGAAATATTTTCTTATATGTTGAAGAATATTGAGGAAATTGAAATATGGGGGTGGTGGGTGGTTAAAATAGGATGCATCCTGGCTTTCACATCATGCTGGATACAATGCATGCTGTATTCAGTAGTGCATTCTGCAGGGCCAGCCAGTTATGCCTGACATAACACCGTATCTTTAACAAAGCATTGTTCTCGCTGTAACAGGTCTGTGAGGGAAAATGATGCTGGCTCACCTTCTGGACTTTGATGTCTCCAGTAGCAATATACCCTGGTGTGCTAAATGCGAAGGTAAACCATTAAAAGAGGTGCACACCAGAAGTTTGCTTTCATAAACTCATTTTTCTCCTTTTCCTTTTTCCCTCTTTCTTTCTTTAGAGGAAAACTAGTTTTTAGTAACTAGACATGAAAGAAGCACAAAATGAGAATTGAAAATGATAAAGCCTGAATAGAATTTGTATCATTTCCTTTTCTTGCTTTCGCCTTTGTCACTATAATTCAAATGTCATGGAAGTAAGAATAAAACATCTCAGACATTAGGATTGAATGATAGCTCATTCATATGACAATGACTGCTCTGAGGACAGAACATTTCTGAGAATGTAGTCATTCTTATGGCAAAGATTATAATGACAAGGAGAAATGGAACAAAATTAACCAATTCTAGGATCTTTTTAAATAAATCTTTTGAGTCTCCCCTAATGTGGTACTATGCATTATATTAGCTAAGGAGTAAAAAAGGAGAGGGGGAAACCTTCCTGAAGTCCACTCAAACTTACTCTTTGATTCTTGCAAGAGAAGCCTTGTTAGGAAAGTCTATGTTTCAACCAGTAGATGTCACTGCAATCAACAGAAATACCCCAGGGGCAAGGAGAACTGTTAATTGGAATGCTGTGACCCTAAAGAACACAAAGAAGGTAAAACGGAGAACTTCTCGTGATAAATTCTGCATGAAACAATAAAAGCTCTAGATGGTTTGGGTTTTCATTTGGTCTAATATGTCCTTGTCATTATGATGGGAGTATCTAGTGAGGACCTTGCCTTTCAGAAAGTGGTGCTGTTCCACCGGTAGCCCCTCATTTGAGGTCTCTTGTGCAAGTCCCCTGGTGGATTCTTGGGGCTTGGTCCTGTCTTGGCAAGGAGCCAGGGCTGCTATTTAACCCTTGCTTGGGTTTTGATTCACTCTCTGATATGGGATTAAACTGAATATGAAACGGATTTTGTAGGAGGAGTGTGTACTGGGCCTATTGCCACTTACAACAGGAGCTGTGGGTGGCAGCGGGACTTGGAGTGAGGGGTGCAAGTTGTTGAACATTTGTTCTTACTTCTTCCTCTGGCTATCTTTTACATGGTGAAAATAACTGGTAGTTCTAACAATATTTCCTTTTTTTGTCCATCTGAAATGCATGTCTGAGCATCGTGAGTGTGGGTGCTTGTGTGTGTTTGTGCACACATACATCTTCTGACATTTTGCTCTTTTTGGTGAGTTTTTCAGACCATACACAACATACCAACTCTTGCTAGCAGCTTCAGCTTGAAATTTAAATGCCACAGAAAACCACATTTCGTCTACCCAAAGACCTCATTCATTTGTGTATTCTAAGGCTTCATCAGTTCACCCTGGTAAAATTGTCAGTACCAGAAAAATCTCAAATTAGAAGGGTTTATGGGGTCATGCTCCATTCTCTGGTCAAAACCTTACCCTTCCTTTCCATGCATTTTGCAGGCTCTCTCAAGTGTCTTCTGAATGAAATGAAGTTGATCAAGGCAGAAGTAGCTTCAAGCCACTTGTGTGTGTTAATCTCCATTCCCATATCTTTTGGGTACATGCTAGATTATGACAATTCCTGCACAGGATGGCAAGGTCACATTCCACCTTAAGGGGATTTGCAGCATAGCCTGCAATTCTGATAACCTGAGATGACATGTTTAGCTTGTCCTGAATCTTGTCCTAAGAGTGTTCTGGCTTTTTCTGTGTCCCTTGATGTGCTGGAAAGGTGGTGGCCTTGCAGGTCTCTTTTGTTCCAGTCTAAAAAAAATCAGTCAGTTTTCCATTAGTCCTCATGGCTCTTTTGAACATCAGACTTTTATTTCACACTTAAAAGAAAATCTGTCAAGTATTTTGGTCACCAAATACATCCTACCTACAAATGTCAGATAATGATGATTAGATACTATATACTAGACATCCTTTCTAAGAAAAAATCTAGTTTTCTGTTAGTAATAATTCTATGTCTTTCAAATAATGACCACTATTTGCAATACTTATGATTCTTTGGGGTCTTCTTGGACTGAGATATGATAAATATTTGAATAGTAGAGCTATGTAATATCAGGAATCCTCTATGGGGAGAATAAGAACAAATAAAAGGTAAACAAAGCTATTGTTTCTTCATAAAGGTATAGGTGAAAAATACAGAATAGGAGATAAACCAATTTGTTCCAGATGCAAAAGGAGAGAGCAGATGGAGAACTATTCATCTGAATGTAAAATTTACTAGAAATTATTTAAAAATGCAAAAACTTATTTAAAAGTTCCATATGATGCTGTCCCTTTAAATGTTCTGTCCTTTGCAGCTTTGCTTGTCTCTCTGGCTCTTGAGATTGCTTGAGCCTTCTGGAATTCTTTCATTAGTTTGAATCTGTGACCCTAAAATTTCTGAAATTGCTTATTCTCAGAGATTTCAATATTTACTTTGACGACATTTTTTGATTTCCAACACATAAGACATCCTTAGTAGTTTTGAATTTACTTTGTATCCTTTAGTCCATATAAATCTGGCAATCAAGATTTCTCTCAGTTTAATCTGCTTTCTGTTGAGGATTTAAATGATATTATCCTGAAGCTTTAGCTGTCCACCTCCAGCCCTAATCCTTGGCGTTCTTCCCTAGTGAAAGGTTGTTCTCAGTTTCTTTGGTTCAGTTTAACCCTCCTAGTTAATCTCTGACTTCTGGTAAATTGCCATCATATTTCAAATCTGCAATTGTAACTCTTTTCTTAAAAATAAAAAATCCTGCTCACAAAGGACAATATGACTAACTTATATCACCTTATCTTTTTAAAATTTAACTAAGATCAGTGGAAGAAAGTCGCTGCCAGTCAGCTCAAGCAATATCTTAACTGTCATCAGATTTAGAATAAATTTTAATCGGGATTTTTGTCCTTTCATAGCATATCAGTTGCACTCCTTAAAGTTAGAAATGGTCTGACTGTCTCTCTGACCCTCTTGGGCACTTCATAGACTTTTGGTTTGGCAGTTGCCACCTTCCAACAGAAATTATAATAAAAATGCATTTTCAATCTTATAAAGGTGGATGTGGCATTGTTTATTGTTTTTGTTTTTTATTTATTTTCTGTTTCACAACTCAGACTCATCAAGAGATTGTTGCCCTTGCATAACAGGGTGCCCTAAGGGTTAGAGATTTATATGTTCACAGGCGCACAGCTCTAGGAGGCACAATCTGCTCAGCTATCTATACATAAATGGCATGCAGAGCTTTTTCTCCGTTTTAAGAAATACTATACAAGTCCTTTTCAGTGGATCTGTTTATTTGGCTGGCTGACTTACAGTGGGGAAATCGCCAAAAGTTTGCTAAAATTGAATCCAGATAAGACAGAATTCCTTTTGATTGGATCTTATCCCTAGGTCGATCAACACTCTTCCATCACGCTGAAAGTTGGCAATTCACTCATAGCACTGGTCCCAAAGGGGAAAACCTTGGTTTTATGTTTGACTCTACTCTGTCATTTATGAATCGTGTAAATATAAATATTAAACTGTCAGTTTCCTTTGAGACATACAGCAGGGGTAAAATAAATAATATCTATTCAATATTTGGAAGTGTTGCTTTCTGATTACCTATTTTCAGTTGAACTACAGAAATTTCTTATTAATTTGATGGGTTGAGCAAGTACTTTCTAAAAGTATATATTTTAATACTAACTCCAGGGACACTAGGCAGCATTCGACTTCCTAAAAAATGAGATACTGTACTTGACTTGCTCTATGAACATCCTTCAGAAAGGAAGAGATTTAAAGATTCCTGGGTGACAAAGTTCTTACTCTCCCCTGTTCCAATGACATAGACAACAGCATGGCACTGGAGACCCTGTCACAATGGAAACTCCAATTCTGGTTGAGTTATGATAGAAGAATTTCAAGAAGAATATCCAACTGTTGGTGGATCAGAAGATAGTTTCTTTATTATGTTCCAACTACAATTCCTTATAGATCTATGCAACTGGAATAATTATTGAGTGCCAGCAAACACATGACAGTCCAAAAGGGTTCACATGACTAAAAGGTGGATGTTTTTCCAAGAAGAAGTTCACTTTGCTGTTAGGAAAAAAAATTTGTTGTAGTTGTATTTAGTGATGATATTTTCTTGGGGCACAGGATTACACAAATTCTGCCCTGAGTCTGTATCTCCATCCTGAGAACTAGATACACAGGCATTAAACAAGGTAAAATGGCACTTCATTATCACCTAAGCCATTGAACATCAGGCCCAGAAGTATTCCTTTGATAGATTAAATTAGATCTCATAAGAGATTATTTTTCTAGATTAGTGAAGTCAAAAGTCTAGAACAAAGGTAGACAGAAAAAGTACCTTTTGTTGACTATACTCACTTTCCTACTCATTCAATAAATAATTGATCTTAGTTATTTCCTTGTTAATGCAACAATCTGTAAATATATTTCCCAGTCCTTATATGCAAGGAGAAATCATATATACACAGTATGATTTGTAACTAAAAAAAGATTGGAAACAACCCAAACATTTATCAGTAGGACATGGTTGGCAACCCAGGTGCCCATCAGTAAATGAATGGATCAAAAAACTATGGTACAGTCACACAGTGGAATACTACGCAGCAGAAAGAAAGAAGGAGCTCATACCCTTTGCAACAGCATGGATGGAGCTGGAAAGCATTATGCTAAGTGAAATAAGCCAGGCATTGAAAGACAAATACCATATGATCTCACCTTTAACAGGAACCTAAACAACAAAACAAAGAAACAAGTAAAATATAACAAAAGACACTGAAATAGAGGACAGGTTGTCAGTAACCAGAGGGGAGAGGGGAGGGAATTTCAGGGGAATTTCAGAGGAGAAGGGAAGGGTTTACAGGAACAAATATAGAGGACACATGGACAAAACTAGGGGTGTTTGAAATGGGAGGGAGAGGGGGAGGGACGGGTGGGTGGGCTGGAATGGGAATAAAGGATAGAAACTGTAATGAATAAACTAAAATAAAAAAACTAAAAAATGTAAAAATAATAAATACAATTTTGAAAAAAAAAGAAAAAATAGGACATTGTTGGCTGAATTACAACATACATATGTATTTGAATAATATGCAGCCATAAATATTTTTTATAAAACATGAGAAAACTTCTTAGATATTGGTATGGATATACTCCATGATACATTAAGTTAAAAAGAGCAAGGCATGAAAGAGGGGGCTTATGTGTTTATTTTTTTCTGGTGACAAATTGTGGAAGCAGCCCAAGTGTCCATTAGTGGATAAGTGGATAAAACAACTACGGAACATTTACACAATGGAATACTCAACTGTAAAAAAAAATAAATAAAATTTTACCCTTTGTAACAGCATGGATGGACCTGGAGAACATCATGTTAAGTGAAATAAGCCAGGCGGAAAAAGGAAAATGCCCTATGATTTCACTCATATGTAGAATATAATGAACAAATTGAACTAATAAGCAAAATAGAGACAGACTCATAGGTAGAAAGTAGGCTGACAGCTCTGGGAGGGGTTGTTAGGGAGTGTAGGGACTGAACAAAAAAGGAAAAGGGTCTTATGGGCATGGACAACAGTGTAGTCATTGTAGGGGGTGGAGTGGATGGAGGTGGAAGATATAAGGGGGCTAAATGGTAATGGAAAAATACAATTAAAAAGCAAAATAATAATAATAATAATTTATTATTTATTTCCTTAAACATTGGTTTTATAAAATGGAATTGAGTGCTCCACAGATTTTTCCGAAGCTCAAATTACATCATATATGTTAAAATGAGTGTTTACTTTTACTGTTACTATGGTTACTATAAGAATTAATCTAAGAAACATTTATCTGAAGTTTTTCTATAAAGAAAAAAACACAGTTTAGAAATGTTTCCATTATTTTATGTATCCACTTTATTGGAAATCATGGGTCTCTTCTTTCCACTTACCGAATAGCATGTACTCTGTTATATTGGCGTGAAAGAAATATGAAAATATTCCACAAACGTTAGTCCTAGATAAAATAAATACAGAGAGAGGTATGGATGTAGCTCCTTTTATTTATTTATTTATTTATTTATTTATTTATTTATTTATTTATTTTGCTGTTTGCTTCATCTTTAGGGTACCATAGTCCATTACAGACACAAACCAGATCTATCTTTTAAAACTCTTAGCAACTCCTGGCTTGTCTAGGGTAGGGTTTTGTCTGACTTGAGGGTGGACTAGGCCAGATAAGTTCAGGGTCAGAATTGCAATGTATAAAAGTGGGCTCTAATGCATTGTCTAAGTGGACCCCCCTGCCCCCACACTAAAAAAAAGGAGTTATCTGCATGTCTCCTGAAATAACATTCAGTTTAGATAAATAAAAACTCACCTTTAGAGTGCGCCAGAGAAGGAAGAGGAGAAGCAGCAGCAGCAGCAGCAGCAGCAGCAGCAGCTATTACTTGTTATGATTACTGGTGGTGGGAGCAAGGTTACAAAGAATAGAAGGTTCAGTAGGTGATAATGTTTCCATAGCCTGAAAGAAGGCACTGCTGTGTGGGTAGCTACAGAACTAAGGAGCTGGGTTGCTGAAACAGAATTCTCCCTCACCTTTCTTTCCTCCATGTGATTCTTCTTTTCCTCTTTTAAAATCTCTCTTCACCTGGAAGTTACCATCTGTCCTCAGAGGGACTAGGGCCCTGTCTCAGCCTCCCACCAGATGCCAGGTGAATTGCTTGCTGAGGTCTCACAGCTGGACCCTTCTCTGGGCTTTGCCCTGGGAAGCAGATGACCGTGTTGCCCATGGCCATGCCCTTGACTGGCTGATGATGGAATAGAGACCTACTGTCTTTCCATTTGGGATAATTCTGCAGAGCCATTCCATGTTTCCATGTGACTGGCTGAGTTCTCTACTGTGAGGGTCAACTTCTTACTATTTTCCTCCATTTTTACCTTCCTCATTTTCTAATCAGTGTAGCTGCTAATAATGCTCCCCAATAAACCTTCCAAATACAATTCTTTCTGAGTCTGTTTCAATCTAAGGTAGGGGTTCTGGCAGCATCAATGATGGTAGAGGTGGCTGTGTTTGACTTTGGCTGCATCTCAAGTCATGAACAAGTAAGTATGTCCTTCTAGACTCAAGGGTCCTGACATCCATGATCAGTTAGGCTTATTTTATGCTCTCAGTTATTTAGTCATCCTAAAGGGTCTCTTCTAAGATGTGAACTACAATCTTCAAGCCCAGAGGATTTTCCTAGGAACATTCTGAGTAACTCTTACAAAAGAACATTGTTCTTCAGATGGCTGTTCCGAGTTTGTAGGCTAGACCTAATTTTTTTTAAAAGTTAGTCTTCAAGTATTGCTTTAAATTTCATTTTACATTTGTTCCATAACATTGATCCCATGGTTGGTCTCAGAATTTCTGTTTTTTTTCTGTAGATTTTAGGTCAATGTCTGATTATATCACTTATGAAAATTTTGCCTTTAATGTCTAATTTACATCATTAGAGAGATGATATATCTTATGGCTACCACTAAAGAACTGAAGATAGTAATGAATATTTATTTCTTTTTCTGAGTCATAATAGACTCATAACCATTATTAAATGCTGGAGCAAATTATACAACATACAAGAAGTCTATTCTGACTAGATCATTCTCTTCATGACTGCCCTCAGTTTTGAAATTCTGGTGCTGGATGAAGTCATTATGACTCAGCAACTGTTAGTATGTGGGCTTAATTTCCTGTACTGTTTCCATATCTTCCAAAGTAGACTGAAAGACTTTTAAGACACTTTTATGTTACTCTTGCATTCACTAATATATATAGCATAAGAATTATTCAACTTGTAACAATCAGCCACTTACAACAGTGACATGCAGTTAATCTGTATGTCATTAAGGCTAAAATCTAAGTGGTACTAATGATAAATTTCTACTCTATATAAAGAAACTATAGGGTTGTGGTTAGGGATTGGCACTTTAACAACAGATTTGAGTTCAGGTCCCAGGGCTGCAAGATTCTAGCTGGTGGTAATTCTGGCAAATTAGGTGATATTCCGGAACTTTAATTCCCCTTCTTTAAATTTAAGATGATAAGAATATTTATCTTCTAGAGTTATTAGAAATATTGATGCCTAACTTAATAAATAAAAGATACTCAATGCAATGATAACAAATGCTTGTTATTATTATATGAAAATATTATTAGAACATAATTCTGGAATCACTGTTACAAAGAGAATAATATAAGATTGTATTAAAATAGTATTAAAATGGGACACCTTTTTATTTAACATCTTTCTAATTTTTATTTTAAAAAATTTTAGATGACTTGGGGTCATAAATAGAGTGAAGTATTTTTAGGAAGAAAATTAATATCATAATATGTTCATGGGAACCTTCCTTCCAGAGCTGCATATCTTAGATATTCTGGCCAATAGAAGTAGTAAATGTATTTTTGTCTCCCATCTGCTGCTGCTGGGGCTTAGCCTTCTGATCTTGTTCATTGACTTCATTCTGCTATTATTTACAATGTGCTATAGACTCCCCTATGAACATTGTATTTTATCTTCAGCGTACCAAGTTGACCTCCAGACTTTAAGTTTCCTCCCCAAGTGAGACTGAAGAAAGAGCTAGAAATGATTCATTGTATCTGTTACCTATGGCTGTGTTACAAATTACCACTACCTTATCAGCTTAAAGCTGCAAATAGTCACTATCTTATGATTTCTCTGGGTCAGCTACCTGGGCATGATAGCTGGGTTTCTCAGGTAAAGGTCTCTGAGGAGGCTGTAGTCTGGTTGTCAGTCTCAGCAGAGATCTCATCAAAAGTCATTAGTATTACAGATGCCCTGGTGTTAGCAGCAATAACAACAACAACAAAAAACATCACAGGAAAGTCCACTTCCAAACTAATTAGTAAAATTGATGTCAGGATTCAGTTCCTTTTGGGTTGTTACACTCAGGGTCTCAAGTCAAATGTTTTCTGAGTGTTGGCTGCAGGCCTCCCCTCTGTCATCTTGGTGTTCTATAGAGAATTGGCATAAATGATATTCCACTACCTTTGCTACCTTCTGTTCACTAGAAGCAAGTTGCAAAGTCAGATTTTTATTGGAAGTGAGATTCCAGAAGGGCCTGGCAATCAGAAAGCCAAGATTATTCCGATTGGGCTGTGCACCACACCCGTTATGATCAAGAATTGCTTAATTAATCATGCTGCACCAGGACAAACAGGTTAAATATCATGCCACTTCTTTATAAATGGTCAAAATTTTAAAGACATTTTCTGTAATGCCTACTGCAGAAATTATTTCCTGAGGATCCCTCATTTATATAAATTTTGGCCAAATTCTAGCATTTTAAAGATTGTCTGAAGCATTGTGATTTCACAAAGTGGACTGAAAATGAGAGTGCTTGTTTACTTATCAAGTACTTACTGTTGACTCTCACTTGCTGAGTTGCTAAACAGCTGTCTCTTTTTCATTCACAAAAAGGAGGCAACAGTTTCAGTTTACAAGTAGTGAGGCTATGAGTACAATTCTTTTAAAAAACACTTTACAGCAGTGCTTTGAAATTATCTAAGTGGATTTAATACCAGTAAATTTTAAACAACAACAAATGCCACTCTTGCACTTGAAGTTCGTGGATACATTTTAGGTTGCATAATAATTTACTGGCAATAAATTCTTGATTTCCCTTTCACGAGTTACATGTAATTTTATGATGTCTTTGGAGATTCCTATCAGTTCACAGCCTTCATTTATAACAGACAGAGTGTGAATACAACCAAAGACCAACTCAATAAAATGAACCTAAACAGAGAGCTGGCTTTTTAAGTCAGTTACTTCATATCCTTTCCTTCCATTTTCTTGTCTTAAATATGAGGTATATGGATATTTGATTACAGCTATCTCAACTTAAGAAATGCAATGCCAGTATTACTTGAAATAAAAACAGATTCTTCAAGTCAAATTTTGTCATTACAAAGTTAAAATTAGTTTCCACTTCAAATGGGATTCTTTAATTAGGAAATATCCCAACAAAAGACCTCACTTTCTAAGGAACATTGGACTATTATGCTAATTGGAGTGGCCATTGTATAAGTCTTGGTTGGATCTGAAGAAAGTACCAGTTGTTATTCTGGTTGGAGTTTCCAACCACAGTCATTTTGCTAAATTGCATTTTTGTAGGTGAGCAGCCTGATAGGCTACAAGTGTTACTAATTCTATTAAAAAAGCCCCTTTTTACTATTCTTTCATACTTAACCATCAAAAACCTTAACAACTGTCTCTTTTTAAATGATATAGTTCCATAAACAGATTGAAATACTTGAATAACCACTACATGATAATTAGGTTTTCCTGAGTGACCACCTTGTTCCTTTTAATTTTCCCAAACTGCAATTCTAAATTATGCAAATGATAAAATTATGTTTTAAAAGTTATGTAATTTTATAGTTGGTTTGCATAATTTAATTTAAAAAATGACAGGGTTGATATATATGTTATTAGGACAATAGGTTCAAACCTAAACAGCCCCATGGCAGCCCGTCAGACAGTGCACATCTCCCTTCCCTGTCCTCCGTGCTCATCTTCTGCTTTTCAAGGCTCTGGGATCCAGAGGACCTATTCATGCTCTCTTGAGGGAGCATTTCAAGGAAAGCAAAGCCATGGTGGATAGTCAGAGACATAAATTATTTTTAAAAACTTAATGAATACAATTTTAATGTACTGATTAAGCCATTAAGCCAGTATGTGCATATATGTGCTATATAAAACTTTGCCAATATACTAAAATTCAGAAGGAAAATTTTAACTGGATTCATTTTCATTATCATCAGAAAAGGAAGTCCAGAAAGCTCAGAGAGCCTCAAAAGAGTTGGGCCCAAGGAAGTACACACCAAGGCACCTAAGAATTACATTACCCATGATTAAAGATAAGCAGAGAATCTTAAAAGCAGCAAGAGAAAAGGAGACAGTTACCTACAAAGGAGTTCCCATAAGTCTATCAGCTGATTCCTCAAAAGAAACCTTACAGGCAAGAAGAGGCTGGAAAGAAGTATCAAAGTCTTGAAGGGCAAGGACCTACATCCAAGATTACTCTATCCAGCAAAGCTTTCATTTAGAATGGAAGGGCAGATATAGTGCTGCCCAGATAAGGTCAAGTTAAAGGAGTTCATTATAACCAAGCCCTTACTATATGAAATATTTAAAGAACTTATTTGTCGTGGTCACCAGCCTGCGGTAACCATGGGCGCTGCAGATGCTCGAGATACGAGAGAAATACACATGAACTATCGAGTCCTCTGGAGGAATAGGAATGGAACGGCCACTCCTTCAAGGAGGGAGTGCCCCGAGCCACTGCCTGAGTAGGCTTTTTATTAGGTAGTATTGGGTAGGGGTACAGATATAGTTTGTTGATTATAGTCTGGAAGGGAAGATCAAACAAGTAGGTAACTTTCAAAGACCTAAAAGGACCCCGCTGAGATGGGGTCTTATCACCTAGGACCTAAAAGGCTAGTTTCATTTCCTGCCCATGTCTTCATATTCTAATTTAAAAGCATCCTCCAGCAATAGTAGGTTTCACAAGATCTTGCATATTCTATGCTTCAAGCCAAATATCTCAGGGGGTCCACTGGCTCTGGTCTGGACCACAACACCCCTTGAAGTTGCTGCAGACCTCAGTTGGACAGAGGAGACAAAGGCAGCTGGGAGATTTGGATTTCTCACAAGCAGGATAAGGACTCAGGCTTGTCAAAGCCGAGGGAGAGGGGGGCGATCACCCCCTCTTTTCCACAGCCCCGTGAGTCTTCCCTGATGGCTTTCCGATGTGATTGTGCCTGTCTTAGGTCCATTCTCCTCTGAGCATTGTCACCTGTCATTGAGTGATCGACCAAGCAGTGGGAGCCAGACATGGAGCAGGCAGTGCTTCATGCCAAGGAGACAGGCTGTCTCCTTAATGTTACCTTGTCTGGAGGTCTCTCACTCACCCTTAGCTATTGGGGGTTGTAGCTCCTGAAACCAGGCAGGGCAGGCCCCAACACTTATCTACAAAAAAGAAGATCAAAACTATGAACAGTAAAATGACAACAAACTCACAACTATCAACAACCGAACCTAAAGCAAAAAGAAAAACAAAAATAAAAATGAACTAGGCAAACAACTAGAACAGGAACAGATGCACAGAAATAGAGATCAGAGGGAACAGGGGAAGGAATTTCAGGGGAAAAGGGGGAGGGTTTACAGGAACAAGTATAAAGGACACATGGACAAAAACTAGGGGGTGGTGGAAATTGGAGGGAGGCGGGGAAGGCTAGGGCGTGTGGGCTTGGATGGGAGAAAAAGACAAAAAACTGTACTTGAACAACAATTAAAATTTAAAAAAGAAATAGAGATCACATGGAAGGTTGTCAGTGGGGAGGAAGGAAATGGTGGAAAAGGTACAAAATACAGGTAATAAGAAGCATAAATGGTAGGTACAAAATAGTCAGGGAGAGGTTAAGAATACTATAGGAAATGGAGAAGCCAAAGAACTTAATATGTATGACCCATGGACATGAACTAAGGTGGAGGAATGATGGTGGGAGTACAGGGAAGAGGGGAATAAAGGGGGAAAAATGGGACAACTGTAATAGCATAACCAATAAAATATATTTTAAGAAAAAACATAGTATGCTTCTTTTACATGGTTTCCACATCTTTCCCCAATCCCTCCCTTTTGTTTTCCTTGATTTAATATCCAATCTATATTTTAACACATTTTTGTTCAAAAATTCTTTTCCATTTCCTAAACAAGACACAATAATTACAGAGAATTTATAATCTCTGTGTATGCAATTTTAAAAGAAATACAGAGCGTATCAAGTTTAAATGTCATCATTTCACATTTCTAAAACTTGTGTTTTTTCTGATTCTCCATATTAACTTCATTCCATATTCTTGCCATCATTTACTTTATCATCTTTTCTTATTTCCAATGAATTTACATCTGAGGACAAGTAACTAGGAAGTTTTGAAACAATTTTTTTTCTTTCACAATTTCTGTCTTGGTTTGAGTTGTTTTTGAGTTACATTTTTTATTCCGGTTCTTATTATAAAGTAAAAAAGTTATTGAGAAGAAGACCTTGAATGGAAAGTGCTCTTTCATTTGCTTTCTCTAATTGTATTCTGTACAGCATTAAAATACAAAACACTGCACATTCAAAGTTCTTAAGAAAATCTTTATATGGCCCATTGAGTAAAAAAAATCAATGGTTAATGACTAATGGAAATGTATATGTGTAACCATAACTCACTCCCTAATATATTTTATATATTCATTTTTTTTAAAGATTTTATTTATTTATTTTTAGAGAGGGGAAGGGAGGGAGAAGGAGAGAGAGAGAAACATCAATGTGTGGTTGCCTCTCATGTGGTCCCCACTGAGGACCTGGCCCACAACCCAGGGATGTGCCCTGACTGGGAATCAAACCTGCGATGCTTTGGTTCGCAGCCCGCACTCAATCCATTGAGCTACTCCAGCCAGGGCTATTTTATATATTCTTAATACTTCTCTTTAGAAATGACACCATTACAAATTTGGTTTGCATCATTTAAATATTTTTATGGACACATAATTCTTCAAGTGTATATGCAAAAATTTAAAAATGAACATTCAGTATTATAATAAAAATTGGCCTATATCTTACAAAATATTTTCTATATTATTTTCATTTAATAACTTATTTTTATGACTCTACTTTTGAGAAAATATGTGTGAACCTCATTTTTTTCTCCTGACCAAGATAAATATGCCATAATATATCTAATCAACCCTCTGATAGGACATTTAGATTACTCCTAATGTATTGCTGTTAAAAACAATCTTGCAGCAGCAATATAGTTTAAAAGTTCTTTTTTCTTTTTTCATCATAGGAGTTTCCCACTTGATAAATTCCTAACCTAAAAGTGTTGAGTCAAATAGTCATGCTAAATTTTCTGCCAAAATATTGTACTCATTTATATCTCTGTCAGTATAATGTATGAGATCACCAGCATTCTCATTTTATAGACCTAATTTAAGATAAAGAATATTTAGACTTTAGTCTCTGATTTTCTATTTTTTCATCTTAGCAAAACTGAACCTATTTCCACATATTTATGATCATTTTTGTACATTTTCTGTAAAATATACATATCTTTATCTAACATAATATTTTTGGTTCTTTCTTATTGCTTTATTTTACATGAATATTTAAAATTTATTTTTGCTATATGTTGCAGACACTCTCAGGCTCTTGCTCTCTTTTTAATTGGTTTAGCATTACTTTTGGAGAACATTCCCATTTAAAAATAGAGTTGTTGCCAATCCCTTTCAAACTTATATATCTTAGTTTAATCTTTGACTTACTCCTGAAGTTTATACCTAACACTTATATACCTGACTTAAAGCACAGAATCATGGAGAGAGTGTGAGAGAGAGAGATCAAAATAGAGAAATAAAACATAATAGATTTTAAAGCAAGATCACTCCAATAGCATTCACCAAAATTTGTTTGACCTCAATGCATCCATTCTAGAATGGTGAGCTGCTCACTGTGGGGATAGAGAATATCTTTGAAGTCCCTACAAAGAACAGCCCAGATGAATAAGACCAGCATACTGACTTGCAAACACAAAATAAAAAAAGGAAATCTATTTAAAGTAAAGTAAGTAACAAATCACTAAGCATTGTGAAAAAGAAAAAAGTTACCATAAAACTCTCAGATCCAACAATGATTATTTTCTAATAACAATTGCAAATAATGAGGATTTTTTAATATAAATCACTCCATCAAACCCAAGTAGACTGCCTTCTGCAGATAAGAATGTACCCTGTCTGGAAACGGTTTTTGTGATATAGACACTAGTTCTTTGATTTGTCACGTATACTCTAGAAATACAATGCTGCAGTCTGGTGTATCTTCGTCTTTCTTCCTGTTAAGTATAACTTGGGAGATCTTGGCTTTCTCAGCTTTCCCTCCTCCTCCCCCTCCTCCCCTCCCTTTACTCCTCTCCCTTCTCTTCTCCTCTAGCTATTTCAACCTTGATAGCTGTGCCAGGGTAATATGCAAGTTATGAAGGTGTTGCTGCAGTAAAACGTTAGTGGGTTTGTTGTCCTTTGTCTCACCTTGTAACTCTACCCATGTTGGAAACTTTCAGAGAAATTAAGTTAAAGTCAGTTATGTATTCTTAGATACACTAAAATACTCTGCTAATCCCAGCTCTTTTCTTACCATTTTACTGCTTACCAAATACAATAATCATCTTACAAAAAAGACTACAGAACTTCGGCTCATCTACCAAAATCTTTCTTTTCTTTTTCTAAGTTCTTTTAAAAATCAGTGGATATAGGAAAGGTGAAGCTTCATTCTATGGCAATTGCTTACTCTATAATTCAGAGTTTTCAAAAATAATACATATCTGTGCTCATGACAATAAATACTTCTCTCATGGACACTAAGATCTGCATCTGTGAGGGAGTCATTTGCTAGAAAGAGGCACCTTTTTAGGTGACTATGATATGGGCCTACCAGAATCTGGCCTGGGATTCTTTGGCTTACAAATTTAAAATCAGAAATCTCTTTCCTGTCTTTACTTATTAGAGTGTTCCAATTTGTCACATAATACATAAGTGCACAAGAAACACTTCACTTGTCTCCATTAAATCCATACTTTGTGAGTTTGTAAAACTGCTTCTAGGTAAAAATCAAACATTTCTTGGAATTCTCATTAATTAATACCTAGCATACCTTGGTCACTCCATGTAAGAGTTAATTTTACACAGAGACACCTCAAGACTTTCTCAAAATTCCACTAGATTTGATCATTATGGACAAACAGAACTTTTGATGCTTAGATTCTTTTATTAAGCAACTTAATGGTAACTAAAACAAAAAATATATTAACAGTAAATAATTCACCATGTAGACTGTGCCATGCCCTTTATTGCTATGGAGATACCATGATAAGATGCTTGCTTAGTTCATTGCTTTAGAGATGCAGCCCTCAGAAAACATTTCACTATAGCTATTGCTACAAACTATAGCAATTGTTGAGAATACATTTTAAAAGACATATTTGAGGAAAAACCATTTAAACATAATCCTAATCATCTTGACATCTTTAAATTTGATGTGGTATAAAAGATGTGTGTGTGTGTGCATGTGTGCTGTGTCTTTCCTATATAGTAATTACTCGTTTATCTGCTGTCTCCAACAGAGGAGCAGAATATATGGAATGGAGTGCTTTATCCATCTCACTATCAGTGTGCATGTCAGTAGTATTTTTTGTTTCTGTCTTTCTTTGAATTCCTTACTTTGTTGTCTGTAAACTTCAGGTAAACCTTGATACATAATTTACATTTATTTTATAACATGCTTTCTGTTATTTTATTAAAATTCACTTCTCAATATTATATCATAAAATTATATAAAGATGCTGCTATGTCCCACTCTATGGGACTGCATCATGTGCCAGTAAAATGTTAACTCTGATAGATGCTCATGCACTTGAGGGTCCTAAGTATCTCTTAGTGTCTTCTGGTACAGTTACCTCTTACCATCACCCAATTCTTCCCCTAGTTCTATAGTATGTGGCTAATTTCACATGAGACTTTTGTGGACTGCTCCTTCAGCTGTGGCTAAAATGTTTGTTGCTTTTGCAATTTGCACTGATTGCCTAAGAAAAGAATGGTTTGTTTTGCAAGGGCTGCTTTTAGTTTAGTGGGTTCTGTGCATAGTTAGCTACACTGCTTTTATTTTGTGGTGATGGTCCAGATTGTGTTTTTTTGAGGCATTTATGGCATTCTTACAAATTACACATGTTGCTAAAGGGCTGTTTTTATCCATACATGGAGAAGAGACACAGGACTTGACTGAATAAAAAACCTGATGAATAGGGTGATGTCTCAAGTAGTGAAGAAAGAGCAAAGAAATACTTTTCTAGAATGCTTATTCCAAGTATTAGAATATTTTCATATTTTAAATTAGTTTAAGTACATTTAATGTTATTCTGATTTCCTTAGCACCTTCAACGATAATATCTGCTTCATGATCTGTTCTGTGATAATTAAGAATGATGTTAATTTTTACTGTTATTGTATGTTATATATTACAGAGGTATAGTATGTGCAAGATGATATTTATAAAAATGGCCTTATTTAGGTCTTAACATAGAATGTTGAAAAAGTATTTTCTCTTTTATTGATAAGGAAACTGAGCCTCCAGAAGTTCAGTAATTTGACTAAGTTCACATGCCTAGTAGCAGGAGCAAAATTAAAATTTAGCTCTGACTGATTTCAATTTTTTTGCTCACTTTATTCTATAATCTCCCTTACAGTAGCTACTCCAATATATTTATGTGGTCAATTTGGGAACTCCTTTTTGCTCCTTATTTTTACAAGTAGCTTTATAATTTTTTTTACTTAGGAAATTTAAAAAATGAAATAATAAATCCAGCCCACACCAGAGGGGATGTAAGAGGAGATAATGGGGAGAAAAGGGAGAAGGATTTTCAGGAACAACTATAGAGGACACATGGACAAAACCACCATGGGGTGGGGGTTGGAATCAGGGGAGAGAGATGCGATGGCTGGGGTGGAGGGGAAATGCAGACAACTGTCCTTGAACAACATAAAACATTTAAAATATAAAATAAAATAAAATTACCTATTTCATCAGCATTGAAAATGTCAAATATAAGCACAGAATTGACCAGCTTGTTGTCTGATGAGTTGGTGACTGCTGCTTGCAAGGAGGGAGGGAGGGAGGGAAAGGGGAAGGAAGGAAGGAAGGAAGGAAGGAAGGAAGGAAGGAAGGAAAGAAAGAAAGAAAGAAAGAAAGAAAGAAAGAAAGAAAGAAAGAAAGAAAGAAAGAAAGAAAGAAAGAAAGGAAGGAAGAAAGAAAGGAAGAAAGAAAGAAAAGAAAGAAAGAAAGAGAGAAGGAACCATCACCCCTCCATACTTGGGCAACATTTGCCTATTAAAAGTATCAGCTGCTATATCTCATCTCTTGTGAAAGATGTTATTACTGTTATTACTAAGATAAATATTGAAAGAGCTAATGACCTAGAATAACATTTACTCATCTTCTCTGTCAGTAATGACCATGATCCTCTATGTTTTATGCTTTCCTAGTAAATTTTTGGTATATTTATGTTTTTCCAATTGCCTGTTAATTATTTTCTTATCTCTTTTCCTCTTTCTGTGAGTATCTGGAGCTTTTTCATGATTATATTTCTGCCTTTACTGTTAGGTACATATAACACTTTCAGCACATCAACTTTGTAATGCTTAACATTTGCACAAAAATTGTTGTTTAAATGAATGTTTTTAAAATTAGCAGTCTCATGATAATATTTGAAGCTGATTTAGTTCCTTACTGTCAACCTGCAATTTAATATTTCTGTTATTTGGAATATTAATACATTTTAATTGATTACTTAAAATAAGCTTTTTTGATAATTTTTATAATAATGGTGGTGATAAGAATGTTGATGAAATTGGTGATCATTATCAACAATTTCATTTCACCACCACCATCTAATAAGATGAGTGATCTTGGCTCTGTCCCTTTGCCTCATTTAGGTTTCTATCTCATTATATTTAAAATGAGGAAAATAATAATTCATACCTCTAAATATTCTAAGGATTAAACAGGATACTCCTTTTCATAGAACAGCTTTGTAAATTGTAAAGTATTTAATACATAAATGGTAGCTAATGTTATTCCCATAATTCTTAGTTCAAATGCATCAGTAAATATAATTTCTTTGATGGTTCATGGATATCTCTTATATTCCAGTAATTTTATGTCAATTTTCCTTTAACATCTCATTAAACACACAGATCAATTTCCATCATGATGTAGACTATTTAGTTTCACATATTCTCCAAGAGATTATATTTAACCTTGGTGCTTCTTCCTGTTACTTCTTGCTTCTGATGAATTCACAATGTTTGATTTGCACTTGGTCCTCTGTCTCTAGACATCTTTGTAAATTATTTACCTTGAGGGTAAATACCCCCACATTGCTTTACCCCCCACATTGCTTTACCTCACAGAGTAGTAGTAGCATAGGCCCTTCTATTAAACAGATTTCTAATGATGATTTGGAAAAGATCTTAGGACATGCTTCAGGTAGAAACTTAAATTGAATATCAATCATTAGTTTTCTTAAAAACAAAGTCATTGTTTCTTCTTTAACCTCATGGGTGTGTTCTGCTCTTATAGAACCAACCTGGGGCAGGGGAGAGTGAAAGATATACTATTACTGAATGGACCCGCCCTTGTACTCCGGGGGTCCCCCATCCCATACTAGGTTCACCTTGCCCATCGCCAGGGAAAGACATCTCTCAATGCCAGAGATTGGTGAAAAGGAAAGGGATTATTTATTTAAAGAGTTATACAAACTTAAGAGTAATGATTTAATGTCTTAATTGAGATCCCAAAGTCCTTTAGAATACCCACAAACACACAATCCTTCCTTCCCAACTTTGCCCAGTCCAGGGTACTGTATCTCATAAAAAGAAATAGAAATCTGTGGTTCTTCTCTGTCCAAGCCGCATGGTGCCAAAAAGACCCCCATGGCTGCAGTGCCTGGGTTTAAATCCCAGCACCCATCTTCCTCTGCTGTACCATTTCTGACTCCTCCCACAATTGGCTACAGCTTCCACCATTCCATATTTTTCCAGCTTTACTGGGCTGCCATAATAAGTCTGGGAAGGTGTGGCTCTGTGGTGTGGAGCCAATCATCTCCAACCTCTTATTCAGGCTCTGTAACCAGGGGGAGTTGCCTCTCAGTTACATCATGGGTTGAAGTCATTCCCATCCCCCTGTCTCAAAGTTGGCCACAGCTATTTAACATATCTATGAAACTAGTTGAAGGTTATAGATATGTTAAATGACCATTCCAGAGGTTATCTGCAAAACTGTTGCTATGCAAAACAGCTCTCAGTGGCTCTGCTCCTGCATCCCATCCTCCAGCTCAGACATGTGGGGGTGAGGACATCCTATATGTATATTTTTCTAATATTTCCTGGACACCGAGTTCTGGACCCCATTACAAATCCCTATTTGGGCCCCCACCCTCCCGTGGCTGCATCCTGTTACACTGCTATTTCAGTCTTCTTTTAGGTGCTGTCTAGCTAACTAACTAGAGACCTAACTAACTCTTATTTATCTAAACTTATTCTGCTAAAATTTACACAGAAAACATTTGCTTTTCAAAACTGTGTAGGCCAATTAATGTTTTTGCTTTTATATTTGCCTAAAAGAGAAAAGTTCTGTCTCAGCCTTATGTGAGCTTGGACAAGCTGAAGATAACAGTCAAACTAATTTTTCTTTTTCTTTTTTTGCCTGTTTATATCCTAAATACTTAAGATAACTAAGTACAGATGACACCAACCCTATTCCACAAAGCTTAAGTTTGCCTTACTTTGGAAAAAACATAAGTCAAAATTTATAGCTTATGTTTTAATTTATTTACTACTAATTAAGTACTTCTATGCTCCATGTTAACACTGTTAAACTGAATTATAATGAGCATTAGCAATATAATTTTAAGATTTGTTTATCTATGTTAAAAATGAAAAAGGATACATTTAATTTTATCTATCCAAAATATTACTATTTCAGCATGTAACATGATAAAATAGTAATGAAATATTTGATGTCCTGTTTTGTATTAAGTCTTTGAAATTTGTTGTGTATTGAACACTGTATATCCCAATTCACACTAACCACGTGTAGAGCATGCTATAGCTATATATGTGGCCAGTGCCTATAGCCCATTCCCATCACAATTCTAAGCACCAGTAGTGTTGTGTGTCTTATCTCATATAACTCTCACAATGGTCTGATATTAATTCCATGTGACAGCTAAGGAAGAGGGAACACAGAGAAGTTGTTTAAAGTTACACATCTGTATGAAGGTTAGACAGTGAATTTAGCTCATTGTGACGGCAGAGTTTTTGATCTTAACATGTTGCTCCTAATTCTGTGTTTTACTTAGCTGTTAGTAAATATTGGCTAAATCTTTGTCTGATAAACTCAAGAGGTGCCCTTCTTTGTCTGTGTGAATTTGGTAAAGAATGCTGAATTGACATATCTGTGGACTACATTGTTTTTGTGGTCAGAGTGTTATGATAAGAATGGACTTAGATTGCATAAGTGCATGCTGTTCTTTTGAAATGATGTACCTTAACATGGCCCCAAAGAGATTTGATCTGTTAAATTCTTGGTCCTTCTACTGAATGAATCAAGAAGGGGACTTTTGTGGGTGGGAGGTTGAATTGAGTTAGGTGATGAGCCTACTGCGTTTTAGTGTTTACTGGTTTCATGTTAATTTGAAGAATCTAACTTGTATCTAGTATCATTATCCCTTCCAAATTATTTGTATTCTTTCCTTAAAAAGAAAATAAAAGGTAGTTTTTGAGGTAGTTAACTCTGCTGACAATGAAATTATTTGAAATATCCTAATACTGTTTATAATGGGTAATTTTTTGAGGAATATTGGTTTATCATTTCACTAAGAATCCTGGATAGAATTAGTTAACCAGGTTATTTAGCTTCATAAACACTAATGCACTTACTTTTTCTACATAAGGTACCAAAAATATTTCAAGTGGAAACCTAAAATATCTTCCCTGGCATTCTCATGTGATTCTAATGAGAACCCATTATCCCCAGGCTGCAGACCAAAGTGGTGTACTGTCCCCCATCCCAGAGGTCCCTGGTGAAGGAACCCACGGAGGACGTCCAGGGGTTCTCTTAGAAGTCATTCTTCTGCTGTTTTTCCAGATTCCCTGGCGCTCTCTCGGTTGCATCATGCCCATTGACACATTATTGGCTTTTGCCAATTTTCAGCGTAAAACTGGGAGAAATGCTGAAAGGCAGGGTGACTTCCACACATCTCTTTTGCTGACTGGCTGCATAAAAGCTGAAGGAGAAACAAAGTCTTGTGTAGTTTATAGAAGATGGAATAAATTCCATGTGCTCACCACACAGGCAGTTTGTGTACATAGCAACGGCTGTCCCAGCACCTATATTTAATTTCCACACAAAATAGGAGCTTTGCAAAAACCCTCACCACATTTTACTGTGTGTCTGCATAATTTAAAGTTTTCTTTTATGAATCACACATTGAGAAAAATAGTGCTCTATCCACATGAACTATTAATTTATTTACAGAAGAAAATTATCTGCCCCCCTCCCCTTCTTTCGTTCTTTTAAAACTCACATTGAAATTTTGGCTTAAGCCAATAACAAAAAGTACATTACCTTTCTCACTGCCTTCTGTGTGTCACAGTCCTCCAACTTTAACATTTCTATGTTGTCTAGGCCTGCCTCTCAACTTATTGTGGGGCTTCTATGTTGTCTTCATGTAACAAAAATATGTCCTAGTACTCCATGGCCTATTCTTTTATTTTTATCTTTATTTATTAATTTGAGAGAGAGAGTTCTTTTTGCACATATTTATGGAAATTAGCTGCACCGGCTAATTTTTGCATGTGCATTGACAAGAAATTGAACCCGCAACCTTGGCATGTTGGGACGATGTGCTAAGCAACTGATCTACCTGGTCCATGACCCAGTTCTAAAGACCCTAGAAAGTAAGGTGGCCCAGATCTTCTTCCTTGGCCAGGTTTACCAGTGAGGAAATTGGCTGCATATGAATTGAATGCCCAGTAGACACCCTGATCCATCGGGCTCTGGCTAAAGGAAGTGTTGTGCAAGAAGTTGTGTTAAAAATACAGAAGATAACCTCAGACTATGGCAGGGGTGGGCAGATATGGATCCTGGCCTCTCTCTTTTAAATCTGTAACTTGATTTCTTCCTGCCATCATTCTCTCTCTCCACATAGTGAATAGGTATTAACTTGTGCTCAATTTAGCAATAGCATTGCTTTAGACTTTTAAACTATATTTGACTACCCCTCTGAGTCCATGTGTCAATTTAAGTAATAATAAATTATATGAGTAAGTCTGGTCAGGCCCAGCCAGTATTTCATTACTATCCTGGTGTCCTTCAATATGCTAGAAATGTGATAGATAGATAGGTAATTTAGTAAGAATAAATTAGTTCTTTTACAGAGAAAGGAACTACATTTATTGAGTGCATACTATATACCACATATTTGTATACACTCTCCCTTAATCCTCACCGGAAGCCATTGAGGTTGATATTACTGATCTCCATTTTGAATTTGATTGAACAGGCTGAGAAACAAGTTACTTTGATTATAACCAAGTGGCTACTAATGGGCTGCAGTGTAATCTGAGTTTAGGTTACTCTGTTTCTGCAACTTCTGATTTTTCTGCCACATTTCTCCAGCTGTAAGTAAAAACTCAATCTACATAAGAAACTAAGTAGGCTCTAAGTTTTTGCTCAATTTAGTTTTCTTTGCAAATATTATTCATCACCAGAGAGCTATGGGAGAGAATATGCCACTCCTTCCATTTCAGTTCCCTAAAGGGAAAAAAAGAGCTGGGTTCAAGGCAGAGTATACATAGTTTGACAAAAATCCTTGCAAAATCCTTGTCTATTAAGTTTCCTGGAAGGTTCATCACTGTGCTGGTGAGAAAAGAAGGTGACATTCTTTTAAAATTGTTTTCTATAACAATAATGATGGCATTCTTTACAGAAAATTTTCTTGCCGACATAACGGATGTTCTTTCTTTCATGTTATTTTTCTCACCTCTAATGCATAAAAATATGGATGCCAAAAATATGAATTAATTGTCAACATTAAAATACATTTTTCTGAAATCCCAGTGATTTAAATAGTTATGTCAAATTGTTCCTTTGCATCCCAGTGGATTTATTTATTTATTTATTTTTTGTTCTCACCATTGAAAGAGAAAAAAAGAATTATCAAGATCCCCTGGGCAGTCTCATTAATATTATGTTTATCATGACCTTATGACTTAAAGATCTCACAGAATTTTTAACTTTTTTTGCATTAAGATTACATTATTCCAAGTGTATTGTGCTTTTTACTTTCCCTGTCTTCCCCTACAAATATCTCTCCTATCTCTGTAACCACCTTAAGAGAATTTGGCAAGCAAAAGTAAAGAAAGGATAAGAGGTATATGAATCACTTCCTACCCTACAATTAACACATGAAGGGAGTACTCAGTAGAAACTAATTCTTCAGGAACACATGGTTCTTGTCTGTGAGCCAACATAGCTACCCACTGTTATTCATCAGCTGTCATTTTGTAAATAAGAATCAACTTTAAGTGTTTTAGAAAATTAAAATTCATACTGCTCTTATCATTTAATTTAAGGGTTTACTCTGCATTCACTTTACAGAATTGTTAAAGAACAATCCCCTTTGACAAAACCCCAGTAAAAAACACTATGAAACCATTTCTCTGGAAAAACAACCTTTTAATGTTCAGTCTATGCATAGAGTATTTATTTATTTATATATATAGTTAGTTGGTTAACCAGTATTTTATGACCATGACAAAAATTAGTTCTGAATTTTATTATGTCAGTGATTTTCAAGTTATTGGCTGGCCACCATTTAGTGGATTATGATATCAATTTGGCTGATAGAGGTGAGCCTTGAGAAGAGAATGTGAGAGTGCACTGTACTTAGTGAAAGGGAGCATTGTGAGTTGGTATCATTAATCATCAAAGTGAAAAATATTAGCATGCATTATTCAAAGTGAAAATAAGCTTCCTATTGGGAAACATTTTCTTCAATTATATACACTTGTATCTGTTTATATATTTTTTTTGTGTGTATGTTTCAGATCACTGTGTAAAATATATTCACTGTGGATCATTGTAAAAATATTTGAAGGTCACAGAAATAAATCAACAAGAATTTCAAACATGTGGGTTTTTTTGTATGTTGCTTGGAGAGTGGGATACTAAGTGAAGACTTTATTTTGAATGGCCAAACGTAATCAACAGGTTATAGATTAGCAATCTTAGATTCCTTAATCTACTCAAGTCTTTGGAAATTGTGTTTTTAAACCATTGAATCAAAAAAGGTTTCCATAGTGTGTGTTAATGAAAAATTTCTTCTACAGAATCATTAATATTCTCCAGAAGAAATAAGTGTGGTTACTTACAGTAAACAAAAGAATACAAATAAATCAAAATTGAACTACAGTGGTCCTAATATGTATGGTATGTACATATGCACCTGTGTATGTGTGTGTACATCTATATATACATACATACATTCATATACAAACATGCACAAACACTGTCAAAGAAAACTTTGCTAGACACAGTTAATAAGGCAGGAAGACTTTATTCAAGACTATTGCAATAGGGAAGAGATAGAACTCAACTCCACTGAAAGAAAAGGTAGGAAAGTTTTAAGACCTGGGGTGAACTACTAGGAAGAGTAGTGGAGGATGTTAAGGGAGAGGTTGGTCAACATCATTACACCACCTGTCTTTGCTAATTTTCACCCATCTAATTTAGACCTTTACTCTCCCACAGAGATTGGGAGGTGGGGGCGCTATGTTTCTTGATGATTCCCTGGTGCCTGGATTCTTGAAAAAAATAATCCTGGACTATAAAACAGTAAATAGGCTGAGAGAAGCTTTACATCTGAAATGGACTGACAAAAAATTTACAATTGCAAGTTTTCTAATGTAAATGCTCCAAGAAAAGAATGGTAGGGGTCTCCAGTCAGGAAGACACCTGTCTAAAATTTAGTCAAGCTGAGGTGAATATTAATACCATCTCGATACACATACACACATATACACACACATACATGTACATATACACACAAACATATGATTAAATCTTTCAATAGGCAAGAACTTATTTAAATGGTCCTGGATTATTATGATAAAATATATATGATATTTGTAATCTTATCTTGATGTAACTTTAATTTTATATTCCCAAATTCAAGAACATATATATTCTCTCTCTCTCTCTCTATATATATATATATATATACAGAAGTATTGAATATAATAAGTAATTTATTAAGAGTAATGTATTTTCTAGAATCTATTAGACATCATTTGGAGAAAAAATAACCTTACACTGTTATAGTCTCCATAAATATTGATTAACTGTTAATTATTTAACTGTTAAAACTTTTACATAAGATGAGTGATATTCATATTCAATTTACATCTTTCAAACAATCTAAAAGTTGCTTTTCTGAAAAGACTGTAAGGGCTGTCAAAATCCATTTCACCAAAAGAGCTTAGGCATGATTGTAGTGAATGTATAAGCAGCTGGAAAGAACATTGATAAATGGTGGTTGCAAAATTTCAATGAAAGATAGAAAGTTAAATTAAGAAAAAAATCTAGATTATAAAGTTAAATATACATGTATCTATTACCCAGAAATTACATGCTTAGGTATTTACCTAAGAGAAATGAAGACTTATGTCACACCAATTTGTACACAAAATTTGATAGCATCATTAATCATGATCGCTAAGCAGGATGCAACCTAAATGCCCAATAAGATTTAAATGGCTGTGATGGTCAGAGTATATCTATACAACAAAACATCACTCAGCAATAAAATGATTGCATTATATTAGGTCACATGGATAAATCTCAAAAAATTATGTTGAGCAAAAAAAGCTAGACACAAGAGTACATACTCTGTGTTTCTGTTTATATGAATTTCTAGAAAAGATAAAATTGATCTATGTGAGAGAAAGCATAGCACTGGCTGTGTGTACCAGATATGGAGTAGAGAGGGAATAAACTGTGAATATTTTGAGTGCTAGGAAAGTGTTTGTCTTGTGGTAACATAGTTGCACAAATGTTGACATTGCTCAAAATTCACCGAAACATACATGCAAGTTGGTATATTTTTATATGTATAATAATATACCATAATGTATTTCTTTTAATAAAAATAATTATAAACCAATGGGTAAAAGGCAAAGGACTTGAAGCAACATTAGCTACATAAAAGCTTTAAAATAGAGACATGCTCAAGTTGCTCCAAATTAAAACAATGACAACAACAACAAAAAACAAGAAAATGCACACAAGTTGCAGTAAATATACATTTTTATTTAATAGTAAGTTTTCTAAAAATTAGAGCTTCCTCAAAATTGAATAAACTTACATTTGAGATGGCAATATCCTTTTCATTGAAGAGATTCCAGTACAAGCTAGCTGATGATCATTCATCAGGTGTGTTGTAGAAGCACCTTAGAGACTGGAGTATATAGTAACCAGTCTTTAAGAAAATTCAGTAATATAGCAGAGTTCTGCCTATAATATTTTCAAAAATATCTCTTATTTTAATGTAGTCTCCAGTACTGCATTTGTAGGCAACAAAGTTAAATCTGGGAACAGTGTGTATTTTTTTAAGGAAATACCTAATCTGAAAGGGAAGAGAAACATAAAAGTGTTGTAGCAAAATGTTGTAAATTCCATAATAGGGATATTCCCAAGGGTCTAATATGACATAGAAGCAGTGTCATATTCTTAATGTGTTAGCTTTTCCTGAAATATTTAAGTATTCATTGGGACAAATTATAATAAGTAAGGCATGAATTATTTATGGAGGGATTCCTGTTATTCTTCAAATATTGGGAGATTATTTTAACATACAACTATTTTTAGCATACCTCCAGTAAACTTCCAAAACATGTCTTTCAAAACCCAAATATATTTATCATAGTTTGTACAATCCAGGAAAACCTCAAGGTAAAATGTAGTGTTTCAGAATATTCACCATTTTATATTTTCTAGGCTATGACATTTTTCCATTTAGTATAAATAATTGACTATGAACTATGCAAAGACTTGCATCCCCTGAATGACTTTCAGATTCATTAGAAATGGCAATTAAGATGAACCAGTCTCCTCCATTACCACTACCCAATGTGCATGCTTCTACTTAATCACTGGGGAAGGTAACACAACTCCATTTGAATTTGAAATTCAAGGTAATGGAACTAAACAAGATAGGCCTATCCTTTTCCTCCTATTTTCTCTTAGAGAATTTTTGAGGTCAGGGATTTGTAAAATGAACATATTTTACCAAATTTAACAGTAAAATGGATCATTGATATCATTCAAGAAAGCAATCCCAGCTTCCATTTATCCTCAGGTATAAATTGCCTATCTGAGAAGCAGCTCCAATTTAAATCAAGTCAGAGCAGTTGCCTTTCTGAGTTTTAGTCTAGAACTCTTCATTTGAATTCATTTCTCAATCAACAGCATCTCAGTATTTATAGCAATATACTTAGCTCAGCAGAGACCTGGATGTACAGAAGGGCCATTGCTCCAGAAGACAGCTTCTTTCCTAGTGTACCTTTGATCCCAGTCCCATCTCGTGTTAAAGTCCCTGATATCACAGAGTGCCTTTTTCATCCCCACTACATCTCCTCATTTTGGCAGAAATCTACTCCTTCATTTTTGCGCTATGTATTAACAAATAGGAATTTAAACAAATTCATTGAGAATATAATAACAACAAGCATTCTTTTTTTGAAGTTGAAATTCTTAAAACTTACTCTCCCCTCTACAAGAAACACTGACTCCCTTACTCCTTTGCCCCCTTAGTCTAAGACATTTTAGCCCCAGGTGGCTCAGTTGGTTGGAGCATTGTCCTGTGCACTGAAAGTTTGTGGATGTGATTCCCAATTAGGGCACATACCTTGGCTGTGTGTTGGATCTCCAGCCAACACATGTACAGGAGGCAAGTGATTGATATTTCTCTGTCACATCAATGTTTCGCTCTTTCTCCCTCAAACCAATAAACCTATCCTTGGGTGAGGATTAAAAAAAAAGATTTCATCAGGATGCTTTTCCTCATCTGCCTAGATGTAGACAGGCTTCCTGTTCTATGACTCATACTACCCTGTCTACCCTGTCTATATTTAGTAGAATTGGTCATTATTCATTAGACTATAGGCTATAAGAAAATATAGATAATGCTTGCTTTTTCCAACTTTGTATTATCAGCACCTAATGCAATGCCTGAGACATAGTAAAAACCCTACAAATGTTTAATGATTAATGAATAAATAAATTAATAAATGTGTTAATGACAAGGTAAATGAATATTTGTAATACATAATATGCTTACAAAGTCATTTCATAAATATTTATCAATTTACATATACCTTTGTATCTTAGAATTATATTTATATTATATCTTAGAATTAGAATTGATTTATATCAGCAGGGATATAGGATTTAAGTTGAGTAAATTGTGACAACACGTGTGAAAACATTTATAAATGAGTAAGCACTATGCCAAGGCAAGAAGAAAAATAATTAAAAGTTATTGCTATATTCTTGACTCAAGTTATACTAAATATTACTTATTATATCTTATGTCTCACACATATACATGTTCTTGCTAGCATGGTATCATATACATTATTATAATTTCCATTTCTTTCTTAATTCTTTTAAAGTCTGTATCTCACCTGTGGGATTATTGAATTGTATTGTTTTAAACCACTTCTCCAATTTATCAAGGTCATATTATGGTCATGTTGAATTTTGATCTTAACATTAAGAGTGTTAGTCAGTCTTTCCAACTACAGATAACTGCAAATTACTACATTTGTAGACTTTTTTATCATCCACATCATTGATGAAAATATCAAACAGCCTCTGGCCCAGGACTGACACCTACATAATAAAACTTCCATCCATCTCAGATAACAAAGAACTACTAATGATTTTGAGTTGTTTTACATACTCTGCTTCTAATAAATAGGACTATAGTGCTGGTCCATTTTTATCAACTTGTGAATAAATTCAGTTATTAATATATTTGCAATATTAATATTTAATATCTGATTTTGAACTTCGGATGAAAAATGGTATCAATGACATATACTACTTGCCCAAGTGGATTACTAATAGTAAAAGCAGTTGAAGTAAACCTTGAATCCATTGTCTTATTTACTTTCTCACATTGTTTTCATTGTCCAACTTTCTTACTCTGAGCATAACAGCTTCATGCATTATATCCTTATCTAGATACTTTGACATGAAAAAGTCTTAGGTAATGATCTGTGATGGATAATGAAATAAATATGGCTGTATCTTCTTAATCATAAATCCACCTCTTGGCCATTGGAATGATTTTCTTTGTTGTTTGCTCTGGGGACTTCTTCCTCTGAATAAACAAGACATAATTTTATCTCTTTATGCAGTCATCTGTTTAGAGTTCTGTATTCTTTAAACACAAATGCATATTCATTCACCTTTGATCCCCAGTGCTTAGCACACAGAGTAATTGTTCAATAAACATTTGGTTTATAAATTAAACACTGATGTGCCATGAGGTGAGAAAATATGGAGGTATGAATGGCCCTTCTGAACTCTAAGAACAACATACATAGAATGGAATGGATGAGCAATTGGAGGAGTTATGTAGATTATAATTGATATCTATTTAATTTAAAATTATATACTATGAGCACCTTTGGATGCCCTTGTAGGTGTTTACATTCTCATGACCTGCATTGCTTCTTAGGGATATCTCCCTATATCTTAACACAACCACTTTCAGGAAGCTGAGAAATTCTTAAGTAAATGAAAAATTATAGAAACTATTTCTAGTACTTAAAAAATACATAAAATATGTTTATTAAAAAATTTCAACCAGACTTAGGTTTTATAGGATTTGGCTTACAGAAGGAATAAAATAATTAAATAGTCAGTATGATAAGATGCATATATGTATATGAAATTAGCATTCATTTTACACTTTAAAGTAATGGGTGCTCCCATGACTGATTTGCAGACTTGCAATAGTAAGAACTAAGTACATATCTTTCCAACTCTTTTTTTAGCACCATTTTAATATTCTCTACAAATTACATCAATTCTACCATTGTAAATGCTTTCCAAAGAAAAACAAATGACTTGTTCAAATATTTGCAATAATGTTAAATTAAAATAGACTTAAAAGAGCGCAATAAAGGATGCTGCAAGTTACTATGCATTATTTGTTCCAGAGCAAAGTGGGTTCTGATTATTTTGCACTTTATTGGTCTTTCTCTACATAATGACTAACCTCTTTTTTCTTTTACTATGGACTTTGGAAGAGGGGGAAGAATCAAGTCAAGGAAAATATATAAAGGATACAACTGTACTTGAACAACAATAAAAAAGTTCAAAAATATAAAAGAGAATGTATAAAGGACTCAAGGATAAGGACAACAGGATTAGAGACTTGAATGTGGGGGATTGGGCAGGGTAGGGAAGAGTAACGGGGGTGGGTAGGGAATGAGGACAACTGCAATTAAACAACAATAAAAATAATTAAATAATTAAAACACTCTTGTTTTTCTTATTTTGGAAGCTAAATTTATATGAGAAAAGTTGTGTCTACAAATACTGAATGTCTTCACATTAGAAATAACTCATACAATAAATGTGCATTTGGGAAATGTGTTATTGTCTTTAGGAAGGCTAAATACAAATGCCATTTTTAGTAGGAGGTTATAAAATGTGTTATACCTTGGGGTGACATCATAAGGAATTTTTCAATGATTAAAACAAATATATTTCAAGAATATTACTAAGAATTTTCAAATAAATTATATGTGATAGCCATCAATTAAAGACATAAAATTGAAGCCTGCTATTTCAAAACATATTTAAGCAAAGGAAAAGCTGTGCATAACTAGCATGTTCTGTAAAAAATAATTGATTCATTAAAAAAACTATGACATCCCATTCTCATTTCTAGATACTAATTGAAGAATGAATGAGAATAGTAAGAGGAACTCATTACACAATCCATGTTTGCATGAGACAATTATAATTTTTGCATAAATGCCCATATTGTTTGAAATCTTATTAATATTACAGCAGAATACAATGAATCATGCTGTGAGAGAAGCAATTTAAAAGGCTACAAATATTGGATAATGTTGCAGTCCACTGGCCTGCGGTGATCGCGAATGTTGGGGATGCTCGCAAGTCACGAGAAAAACATACACATGGACTACCAAGTCCCATGGAGGAATAGGGACGGCCCGGCTACCCTCTCAAGGGGAGGGTGCCTCTGAGTGGCCTGGCCACTCTCTCAAAGGGGAGTGCCTCGAGCTGCCGCCTCAATAGGCTTTTTATTAGGTAGTATTGGGTAGGTGAACAGATACAGAATGTGGATTCATTGTCTAGCAGAGAAGATCAAAACGGGTAGATAATTTACATAGGATTCAAAAGTCTCATGCTGGGTTTTGGGGCTGGTATCAGCTAACAGATACAGGATTAGTCTCGTTTCCTGCCAGAGCCTACACATCCAAGAGCATCCTAGCAAGCAGGTCTCACAGGATTTTACATATCTTATGCCCCAGGTCCAATCTACCCCAGATGTTCCACAACTCTAGTCTGAGCCTCACCACCCCTGCTATTTCCGTAGGCCCTGAGTCGGGCAGAGGAGACAAAGGCAGCCAGGAGACTTGGATTTCTCACATCCAGAACAAGGACTCAAGCTATCGTCAAACCCAAGGGGGCAGGGGTGATGTCGATCACTCCCTCACTTCCAGAGCCCCCTGAGTCTCTTCCCTGATGGCTTATTCCCATGTGATCATGTGTGTCTTAGGTCCATTCTTTCCAGAGAATGGTTGCCCGTCATTGACTATCCAACCAAGCTGAAGGGAATAGCAGAGCAGGCAGTGCCCATATTCAGGGAAATAAGTTTTGTCTTCTTAGGCCTCCTGGTTCTCAGAAGTTTCTCACTCAACATTAGTGGGGGGTTGGGGGGGTTTACGGTTCCTGAAACCAGGCAGGGTGGACACCACAGGATAATATGATGAATAACAGTTTGTCAAATTATTTAGGTATGGTCATCTCAAATTGGTGATATAGAATTCAATACTGGAAATAAGAATGTTATAGTCTATTTTAGAATGAAAGCAAAATAATGAAGTCATATTTGCAATAAAATTATTAGAATATAATTTTCCAAATTCGTTTTTCAAGTTCCTCTTATTATAAGAAGGCCTTTTTTTTGGTCCTCTCTATTCCTATTTTCCTCTTATTTTTCTTGTTTTAGGTAGCTGGCATCTTGAATTTGGTATTAATATTTTCTTTCCATACTTTGCTATTTTAACTATATTTAAATATATCCATGAAAAATATGTGATTGCTTTGAGTTTTTAAAAATTCCTTCACATCTCACCATACCAAGTATATAATCTTGAAACAATACTTATCACATTATAATTAATTCTTTTGCTTGAAGTATGTCATTACATCTTAAAAATGGTTAATATATGTCTTCTGTAAGCAACACACAACTAAATTTTTATTGTCTTTATAATAAAATATATTGTGATTATTAGCGTCTGTTGGCATTTCTTTTGTTACATTTTATTCTTTTTTGTATTATCCTTATTTATTCACATTTTATTCTTTTTTTAGGGGATAGCTTTTTAGTAACTATATATGTATTTTTGGTCATTTCTAAAAATTTCAATATGCATTTCTAACTTTATAAAATCTAAAATTATTCATCATCTCATGTTCTCGCAAGCTCCCCAAATTTTAACTATGATTTCCAATCTTTCATATTATCGAGTTCAACTCTGTACCTACATCCTATTTACTATTCTTATGTATTACACTTAACAGTTATTTAAATTTATCCTTAAATTGGTAATTTCTTTGTGCATCGCTGTTCAGTGCATTTTTTATTTTTTTCCTTTTTTAAAGTATATTTTATTGATTATGCTAATACAGTTGTCCCATGTTTTTCTCCTCTTTATTCCCCTCTGCCCTGCACACACTCTTTCACCAGCATTCCCCTCTAGGTTCATGTCCATGGGTCGTACATGTAAGTTCTTTGGCTTCTCAATTTCCCATACTATTCTTACCTTCCCCCTGTTTATTTTGTACCTATCATTCATGCTTCTTACTCCTTGTACCTTTTCCCCCTTTTCCCCATTCACCCTCCCCACTGATAACACTCCATTTGATCTACATTTCTATGATTCTGTTCCTGTTCCAGTTGTTTGCTTAGTTGTGTGTGTGTGTGTGTGTGTGTGTGTTTTAGGTTCAGTTGTTGATCATTGTGAGCCTGGGTTGAAACACATGAGGAGCATTTGAAAAGTTTTTAAACCTCCCAATATTTGAGCATCACTCCAGATCAATTAATAAAATAATCACAGAATTTGGGTTCAGGCAGCAAAATATTTTTTAATGCTTCTCAGATGATTTCAATAGCTACCTCCACTGCTTTAGTCAGTTTTCAGTTGCGGTTTGTGTCTGGTAATTCTTCTGTTTCTCTATGAATGAATATGTCTTTCTTTACATTTTGTTCTTCAGTGATTTTTTACGTAGATATTAAATGTTAATTTGGATAGCTATATGTCCTCAGTACTTTGAACATTCTATTTTCTTCCAGAATCTATTTTCTTTTGGAAAAGAAACAACATATATTTAAGCCTTGCTCTCACAAACAAAGTGTGTCTCCCCTTGAATTTTTTGGCTTCAGCTCCAACTCACTTCTCATTAACTTTCTTCAGTTATTATCTTTTTTTTGCTTTTATATGTTGCTATGTTTTAGTCAACATGACTATGTGTTTTGATTGGGAGAAAGTATTTCCAACATGAGCCTATCTTATTTACTGAAAACATCTTCATTTCCTTCCTTCCTTCCTTCCTTCCTTCCTTCCTTCCTTCCTTCCTTCCTTCCTTCCTTCCTTCCTTCTTTCTTTCTTTCTTCTTTCTTCTTTTTTCCTTTCATTCTCTCCTTCCTTATTTCTTTCTTTTCTTTTTTCTTTCTTTTACAATTAAGTTAAATATTTTGAGTCTTGCATTTTAATATACTCTTCCCCTTTCTTGAGATATTGATTCTCAGTGACAACATAGCTTGATATTTCACTAGGTCTGCTTTCTTGTGTGTAACTTTGTGTAGAGTTCCAGTCTGTTCCATTTGCATAGAATAATCTTATACTTATACCTAACTAGCATCATTTTTCCTTCTTATTTACTTCTAAGTTTTACTTGTAGCAGATAGACTCTCCTGAAGCTATTTTATCCCTAATGGTTCCAATTCCCTGGCTTTAAAATAATAGATTTCTCCATCACAGAGTCATTTGTCTTTACAGGGCCTTATTTCTGTTTTATGCATGAGTGTTTATGTTATATGTCCAGTGAAACATGAAATAATTTATTGAATGTTACACATAGTAAAGAATCCAGCAAATAGTATTATTTAGATGTTTATTTCATATTTCTATAATTAACAGTAACCACAATAATAGTAATAAAAAGTTAATTTCTATAGCAGTTTTACTTTTTCCTTAAATTCAGTAGAAGGCCCTTCACACTGTATTTGTCAGTTTGGCTTTAAGTTTTCCATTTTGTTGGCTAAAAGACAGATAAAGGGGATTACAGACAGAACTGAGTCTGGTTTCTGCTAATCCCCAACTTGAATTCTTTCAAGGGTTGCAAAATATGATTCAAGAATTTCACAAGCCTTTATAACTTCAGCCAGACTTTGTCATCTGTCTGGTATATGTACCGTCATGGGTGGATTAGGAATTGACATTTTATATATCTGATCTCAACTGTATAAATATTTGTTTAGAGTGACTATCAACATAACACACAGGTGATTTCTCCTCTGATGTGCAGATGATAGGATAGTTTTTAACTGGGTCCTCTGGATTGGACTGGGGCAAACTATCAGAGGGCTGAAAGGCAAATTTTTAGTGAACCCAGATTTCATATGTCCATAGGTAGAATGTAGAGTCATTGTTTTTATTCTAAAAAGCTATTTATTATAATTAGGGTTATGTTAAAACTATCTCATATATATATAGCCATTTATCTGAATCTATAAGTGTGAATTTATTTTCCACAATACCATGTATGTGAAGTCCTCCTTAGTTTAGAACTAAGATTCTATTTTTTCCTATCATCTTTTTTATTACTATCCTCTAGGAAAACAGCCTTAAAGCATTAAGAGAAATGTTTTATGCACTATTATTTAAATACTCTAGCCCTTATTAGATGTTTTAATATTTTCAAAGTCATATCTCATGTTCATTTTATGGAAATCAAGTTACATTGATGCTTTGGATATTATCATTTATCAGTAAATTATATGTTAATATACTCAGTGTACTTTATAAAATCTGTAAGTTTAATAAGAGAATGGATTACCTTAAATAGTTTAGTAAATCTTAAAAAAGATAAAGCTCAAAGCCATGGATATTCAGAAGACACAGAAACTTTGAGACCTTGGAATTTAGAGCCATCTGTTCCTTCCCTGTCTCCCTCAGATGAGGAAATGCAGGCTGGCACCTTAGCAAGATCTAGAAATCCCTCAAAAATTATCTGCCTTTGTCATAGAATTAAAGAGTAATTTGAAGCTTTAATAACTACGGTAACAATCACATGAATTGCATGGCTTATTCAAAAATATTTTAAGATCCACCTTTTGCCAAGCATTTTTCTAGGTTGCAGAGATGAATAACATTGTCCCTCGTATCAAATAACTTAGAGAAAAATCCCCTAAGTATTAGTCAATGCTGAGGAAATTAAGGATGATGCTGTGAGGAATTATTTTATAATGTTAAATTTATTAAGTTAAATAAAATATTATATTTTTGAGAAGAGAGAGCCCTGTTTTCATTTTAACAAATGAAATGAGAATAGTTTTATTTTGCAGTTTTTATGTAGCAAAATAAGAAATTGGTAGTGTGATATAAATTTTGTCCCCCAGGGTAGTGACCCAAGTGCAGTGTTATAAGGCCTACAGTAGTGTACAGTGATGTCCCAGGCCTTCACATTCACTCACTGCACTCTTACTGACTCACCCAGAGCAACTTCTAGTCCTGCAAGCTCCATTCATAGTAAGTGTCTTATACAGGTTTAGCATTACTTATCTTTTATACCATATTTTTTCTGTAGCTTTTCTATGTTTAGATACACCAATACCACTCTGTTATAAATGCCTGTGGTATTCAGGACATTAATATGTTATACAGGCTTGTAGCCTAAGCACAGGAAGCTACACCTTATAGCCCATGTGTGTAGCAGGCTGTACCATCTAGATTTCTGTAAATGGCCTCTATTAAGTTCAAACAATGACAAAAATCACCTACTGGTGCATTTCTCAAAAAGCTCCTTATTATTAAGGGACATATGACTGGTATTGATTTTCTGTTGTGTCCTCCACTATTCAGTGTACTAATGTCAGTTGTTTCATTTATCTGATCTCTCTCTCTCTCTCTCCTCTGCTCCTTTCCCACTTCTCTTGCTGGTTCAGACTAAAACTAACCCATGTTTGGTCTTCAGCTACTCTTGAAAAATGTAGCTGCTTATCTTACTGCAGTTGCAACTAGCCAGGAGCCTTTCCCTCTGATGTTCCACAAAAGTAAGAGGAACGCTGTGTCTCATATCTCCTTGTGGTTCAGAGACTCCTGCTATCCATAAGATCAAACAATTTTCCTAATAATACTTAGACATCATTGCCTTTTTCACCCTTATTGTTTCATAAATGGAGTTTTCTAGATTGCATGACTTCTGTGGTATCAAAACTGGTTGGATCCAAAGATAATTGAGCCAGATATTGAAGAGATTTGTAAAATAATGTCCCTTTTGTCCTTAATATTTTTCTTCTTGCAATTATAGCTATTATACTTAAAATAAATGTTATTTAGACTCATGCAATGTTCTTGCTTTTGTTATTTTAAAATCAATTAATTAAAAATTCTCAGATTTAACTTTGAATGCATGAAATAAATATAACCTACAAAAACTGAAGGACTTTGAGGTCTACAATAAGAGTGTTAGGTGTCCTTACAGAAAACAAACAAACTGCTAATCTAGAAGATTAAATTAATGCTCTCAGCTCTGATTTGACCTATTAATTCCCTGAATATAAAGTTTAGTGTTAGCTTTCTGTAAATGTGTCCATCATATTACTTGGAAGAAGAGGTAGAATTTTCCTGGAGTAATATTTACTTTATTATAATAATTTTTTAAAAATACTAGTGAACAAAATAATGCTTTCAAACACAAAGAAACATGGGAATATGTTTAGACAACCATCCAGAAAGTACACTTACAAATGTCTAATTCAAAATTATTTTTCCTCTGAATTTCCTTTTATTGAGAATTTGAATATGCATAAGAATGGTACTGGCCATACTAGTTAGCACATGAATTGGCCTGAGAATGATGAAGTTATTTTATGATTCTGCAGCATCAAATGTAATGTTTGTATGCTGTAGGCATGGGAATTGCCTTTTATTTTTTTGGTTTTCAATTTAACTTTCTTTTATCTGTACAACTGTTCAAACTTTCATGTACAAAATTCTTTTTTATATTCTACTAGCAATATAGAAAACATTTTCTATATTTTCTAAATATATATTTTTGTACATAGAGATAACATAGTTAACTGAGTTATCCCTATGTACAAAAATATAATCTGAGAATTATTTTCTGATTACTTTAAGAATTACATAATTTAATGTTAGCTATTACTGTTTCAATGATTACTACTTTGATTCTATAACAATCACAATAAAGTATAACTTAATATTTATTATTGCCAAGATATATAGTAAAATATCCTATTTTTATAGTTGTTTTAAATATAATTACATTATTGTAAACTGTAATTTGTGTTTAGACAGTAATGCTAAACATTCTAGTAAGTTCATGACATAATTTTCCAGTTTATAATAAGTTTCAAGAAAAATTAGCCATATTTATCAGAATTTTCTGCTTTCCAGTACATCCTTTATTTTAAGTAGCATGGCAACATATTTCTTTAACATCAATATAGCAGAATTGAATTTTAGAATCAATAAATTTCAGAGATAGAGCAAGAACAGATACAGAGAAATTATGCAAATGTTTCTGTTGGATTTTGAATTTTATCATTTTATTTTTATATTTAATTATTAAAATGTACAAAACATTCAAGAGAAAGAATAATTGTACAATAGCTCTTGTGAGTAAATTTCAAATTTAACACTTATGAAAAATAGAGACTGCCTTGTCTCCATTTATCTACTTTCCCCTTTTTTTCTTTGTGGGAGTTTTAAAAATCAGAATTTCTAAAGTTTTAATGTCTATAAAAATCATTTTTTATTAAGTACCCAGAGAGGCCAGTGCTACTGGTCTGGAGACCACACTTTAACACATTTGCAAGCCATGCTTCTGATATGCTTTTTCAGCAGTCCTAATTCAACACACATCTCTCAAAATATGGATATTTTCCTACAGAAACATGTGCTATTAATCTACTTGAAAATCAACAATAAGTCCTTGACCCTCTAATTCCCAACCCATAAGCATATTTCCTCAATTATCTTAGTTATTTACATGTTCCACCACTCAGTACACAATTTGTCTTGCCTCTTAAAATTTTGTTTAATTTGTAATAGTCTACCATTCTTTATTAAAAAATCCAATGACTAGTGAATGTTATCCTGTACCATATACCACCATCTGGGTTTGTTTATAAGTTTCAGGATCTTTTATCTTGTCTCTTTATACCCATTCATATTTAGGGCAAAACAGAAGAATTTCATTGTTTTGCTGCCAACCTTTCCTAGTAAATGTACTTTTTCCAGTTCATCTTTGTGTTGAGCACACTTCTTTCCAACTCTTCACTTGTTAACTTGAGGCCTGTCTCCTATCCTCACCACAGTCTCCAGCATCCTAGTGTTACAAGGGCTCACAGGGCAGAAGTGGCTTTATTTTCTACCCATCATATTATTCTCAGACCCCTCTTTGTTTAAGAATACAAGCATTCTCTTTATTTCCCCAAAAAACCATTATAGACAATTATAAAGCTGTTTAAAAATAAAAAGTAACCATATATAATAAGCAAGGAGAGCATTAGGCTAAATGAAATAAGCCAGGTGGTGAAAGACAAATACCATATGATCTCACCTGTAAGTAGAACCTAATCAACAAAACAAATAAACAAGCAAAATAGAACCAGAGACATGGAAATAAAGAACAAACTGACAGTAACTAGAAGGGAGGGAGATAATGGGGGAAAGAGGGGAAAGGACCATTATGGAATATGTATAAAGGACCAATGGACAAAGACAATGAAGGGGGGATTGAATGTGGAAGGTAGGGGTAGGATGAGGGAGAGTATAAGGGAAATGGGGACAAATGTAATTAAACAACAATGAAATATTTAAAAATGATTAAAACCCCATACTTATCACCATCCTAGAAAAATGGTCAGTTTCCTAACCAATCTTATTTTGACCCAGAGCTCCATTCATTCCTTCAAACCATATTGAATCAGATTCTAAGTGATCTATTATTTTATCTGTCATAATAAAACTAAAAGATAAGAACTTAAAAAAATTTAGAACATATCAAAATTATCATTGCACCTAAAAATTAATAATGATTTTAATGTCTTTAAATATCAATGTAATAGTCACATTTACATCAATTATTCAGGATCTCACTATTCTCCTTTCATGTTGTTATTTTTGTGATTTGAAAAAAGCCTAGAACATTTCTCATTTTTCCACATTCTAGATTTTGCTAAATTGTATTTCTGTGATGTCATGTAACACATCGTTCTGCCCCTGTGTTTCTTGTAAATTGGTAGTTAGATATGGAGACCTGATCCTACTCAGGTTTGATACATTTGATGGGCAAAAAAATTAATTTATAAGTGATATTTTCATCACTTCTGTTATAAAAAATCAGAAAATGTTTGATTATTTCCACTCTTCCCCCCTGCTCTTTTCCTCCTCCTTTTTTTCTTTTTATTAATTTTTACACTTGACCTTAGCCAAAAGGCCAAGGAGTGATCTTTTAATTAATTAATTAATTAATT
>CM052544.1:69132004-69152255 GCA_028533065.1 Trachops cirrhosus
GCGGCCGCTTCCAGGTTCATGGGTGTTTACGCTGTGGATTTTGGGGGCCTCGATCCACCCCCCACATCCTGGCCTGGGCACTGGAGAACCCACAGAACGCCCGTTCTTTTTCATGCTCACGGCTGTAGGCACCAAGCCATTTACCCAAAAAATAACTCTCTCTGGGTTGGGGTGCCCATACAAGGGCCTGCCGTCTTTGGCTCCACTGGCTGGGCTGTGATCTTCCCCCAAGCCCTGCTCCGAGGTCCCCCAGATCAGCACTGCTCAGTCTTTGTTTGGCCAGGGAGGGAGCGGATGACCCAGCTCCCCTACCCGGGGAGCCCTGCGGCAGCTCCTGGAGCTCTGGGGCTGGGGCTGCAACCTCCCTGCTCCCCACGCTGATCACTGGGCTGTTATTATCCTGAAGTAGTCTCCTTACCGTCTGGTCTTTCCATGTCTGCTACAATTTTGATTTCTTATTTTCATGTAAGCTGCAATGTCCTCTGTAGTATGGTTAGGTTTTTCTGTCTTTTGAAGCGGGAGGTGGCGTGTGCTCCCTCCTACCACGCCGCCATCTTCCTGCTCTCCTTTTTATTAATTTTTAAAGTGAGTTGGTTATCTGTTTTCTTCCAGTGGTGACAAGTCAGGTTATTGTTGCTGTTGTTTCTTAATATCAATAACAAACTTGTGGCTTTAAATATATTTGACATATCTCAATGCACTGCATTTAATTTTAAGGATTCTTGAAATATTTTGACTTTGTATATTCACAGCCTTTTTAAAGTTGCTTCTTGAATATTTTTGACAAGATCATAGTAGATTCAGATGAATTCCATGCTTGGTTGTCATACTAAGACTAGAAAGCTAAACCTTTGAAAAGCTGGTTGTATTAAACTATGTTTTTTATTCCTATACTTTAGCATGACACAGGGTGAGGTTTGTAAAGCACGTTTAAGTGATTGTATTTGATAAAAGAAACAAGGGAAAATGGTTCTGCATCTTTAACTTATCATTTTACATTGAATTCTGGCCATTGCCTTTGGCTTTTAGCCTATAATTTTTCTACTCAAGAACATTCTCATATTTTACTGATTAGCTATATACCAAATCCTTGTATTCTATAAAGGTTAAGTTTCATGCTACATATGTTTCAATTGTACTATCTGTGTTTTTTCTTTTTTTAATAGTTTATTTTTTATTTTTTCAATTTATTTATCTTTAGAGGCAAAGGGAAGGAGAGAGGGAGAGAAATATCAATGTGTAGTTGCCTCTCATGCGTCCTGTGCTTGGAACTGGCCTGCAATCCAAGCATGTGCCCTGACTGGGAATCGAACCTTGATCCTTTGGTTCACATGCCTGTGCTCAATCCACTGAGGTACACCAGCCAGGGCTATTTTTTTCTTTTTTTAGAATTGTTGTTCAACTGCAGTTGTCTCCATTTCCCCCACTCCAATCCCACCCCCCCCACCTATCCCCACCTCCCACCTTGATCCTATCCAATTTGGGTTTTTCCATGAGTCCTTTGTACATGTTCCTTGACAACCCTTCCCCTATTTTCTCCCATTATCCTTCTCCCTCTTCCCCTGGGGTAACTGTCAGTTTCTTCTTTATTTCTGTGTCTCTGGTTATATTTTGCTTGCTTGTTTATTTTGTTGATTATGTTCCACTTAAAGGTGAGATCATATGGCATTTGTCTTTTACTTCCTGGCTTATTTCACTTAGCATAATGCTCTCCAGATCCATCTATGCTGTCCCAAAGGGTAGGAGCTCCTTCTTTCTTTCTGCTGCATAGAATTCCATTGTGTAAATGTACCACAGTTTTTTGATCCATTCAGTTACTGATGGGCACTTAGGTTGCTTCCCACACTTGCTATTATAAACTGTGCTGCTATGAACATTGGAGTGCATAAGTTCTTTTGAATTGGTGTTTCAGGATTCTTAGGGTATAATCCCAGCAGTGTAATTGCCAGGTCCAAAGGCAGTTCCATTTTAGTTTTCTGAGGAAATTCATACTATATTTTTTCTTCAGTAAACTTATTCTGGTAACAAACTTAGTGGCTATAAAATAACATTTTTAAAAGATTTTATTTGTTTATTTATTTTTAGACAGGGGAAGTGAGGGAGAAACAGAGGGATAGAAACATCAATATGTGGTTTCCACTTGCCTCTCATGTACCCCATACTGGGGGCCTGTCTTGCAATGTAGGTATATGCACTGACTGGCAATCAAACTGACAACCCTTAGGTTTGCAGGCTGGTGCTCAATGCACTGAGCCACAACAGCCAGGGCTAGAATAACATGTTTTAACTCAATAGTATATCAAAGGGGCTGATTTTTCTAATTATTAAACCCCATGACTTAGGTGATTGAGGCATGTACCAGTCTTTCTTTAAGCCTAATGATACTTCATAAAAGATTCTAACATACTATACTTTGTGGTGTACATTGGGTCCCTATTTTGTTAAAGGAAATGTGTTTGTCTGAACCACACTTTCTCTCAAGGTAATCAGATATTCCAAATATACCATACCAGGAGGATGAAAGTTGGTCTCTTGGAGGAAGCTTAGACTCCACAATTTTAATGGTTATGCACTTTTAGTATAATCAATACTAAGGAGATTGTTTTAATTGAGAACACAGTTAAAGCTCAGTTATTTCACAGTTAGAATTATTGAAATCATGTGAAAATCTCACATTTACTGTAAATTAACCAACTTAAGCTTTTTTTTAAATTTAGACTTCCTATGGAGGGTTTTCAATTTCAGAAATCACTCTCAAATTAGAGACAAAGTTTAAAGCTTGCACTTACGAGGTTATCATGCATGTTACTCCCAAGACTGTTGAAATGTGATATAAGAAAAAGCAAGATAACACCACAGTAAATACCTCTATAGCTAAATTATTTAACATTCATTACACTTGCCTCTAAAGTGCTTTAGGTTCATTTAATAAAATAAAATAATGATTATGCCTGAATTCTCCCCTTATACACATTGCCATTTAGCCTTGTTTTCACCCTCACCATCAGTTTGAGGCTTATTAAAATCTAAATTTTTTTAGGGTTAGGTGATTTTTTGTGTCTTCTAGAGGAAGAAAAAGACTCCTGAGAACAAAGAAACCAGGAAACAAATCTCCTAACTTTCTGAAATCTCCTTGCTTTCATTGTCATTATGTAAAAAAAGATTTTTAAAAGAGAAAATGTGGTTGATCATAGTAGGAGTATTGCCATTGACATGGCTAGTAATTAGTCTCAAATTATCTTCTGCATGGTTCACATCCATACATCACAGAACAGAAAACGGGAGTCTTAGACAAACAGTCCAGGTAGAAAATCATGAAGATCCTCACTGTGATGTGCTATGTGACACCCCATTGATTCAAATTAGTCATCTGTATTGTACTTTATTTTACACTGTGGAAAGTACCAACTCATGTCACAAATCCACAGCTGTTATACCTTTATGACTAGAATAGTATACTATACATTTCTATTTATGAATAGCACTGAAAATATTCTGTTTTCTTAGTAAACATTATTTGCAATGCAGTGAAAAATGATTTCATTCTATTGAACAACTTTTCACCATTGCGTTTTGAATTCATAACTTTTTTATGAGACTATTCAATGTTCTGCTAGTGAAAAATGAAGTTCTAAGGAAGATTTTTAGATCAAATATTTTTGATTAATCTATTTTTAAATGACAGAAGGAATTATTTTATTTTATAGGGTATACAATAGATTTATAAGTATTTATTTCAGGCAGTAGGAATTAATTTTCACAAAAATATTTGCAATATATATATTTCATATGTGATATTGTTCCTTAATTGTGAACTATATTTGTTGATGGTAGGTAGCATGGTCTGGAGACTTACAAATGTTTTTCCATAAATGTTTGATGAGTCAAACATTAAATCAGTTAATTAGGTACTTAGTTTGTGAGAACTTACAGTCAATTTGAATGGCTTTATTTAAAAAATTAAGTGAAATAATTAATAGTGTATTTCTCAGTTATACAAATATTATTCACTTATTTTCCTCAGATTTTGTTTCTTCTTTATAAAGTATTTATTTGTTTATTAACCAATTAATTTATTTAGAATGTCTCACTTTCCTGCTTTAGTGAACATTACTGGTAGTTTTCCTAGCTCCATCAACCCATTTCCTGTCCACTTCAGTCTTCAGTTCCACTCAGTACCTAACTTCAGCCAGACAAGACTCAAACTTACAACCCCAACCCTGTCTATCTAACAGGGCAGTTAAGCAGAATCAAATGAATCCTGTCCAGTCACATGATCTGAGCTTTGCCTTTTGTCTACAGTTACATCCAATAAAGCAAATGCTATAACTATGGACTCTATCTCAATATATTCAGAACTCAGCTTTCAGTCTAACCTGAATATGAAGTCTGTGTCTCAGAAGTTCTACTTTCTTCTGGAAGTTACCTAACCTCTCTGAGACTGGTTCCTCACCTGTAAAGTGGGGTTATGGACAATTTCACTGATATCTAAATTTTCCCAGAAAGACTTTGAAGGAGTAATAGAGATGCTTTATAGAATTATTGTTATATGATAAAACTATGTATAAAAACATGTCACACTTATTAACTCACTAATTTTCACAAAAACACTATGAAGGGTATACCATTATTATCCTTATTTTATAGGAAATTGAAGCGTTAAGGTGCTAACACTAAAAATCTTTCTTTAAAAAATAATGAATAAATGGATTACTTTTTTCTCTTTACCCATCCCTCAAACCCTTTGACAATCCCTTTGACCATCCTTTTGACGATCATCAGCTTGTTCTCTATCTATAGATCTTTTCTCTGAATTTGTTTTTTTAAAATGACCTACAAGCATTTCTTCTTCCTGAAAAATGCTAATACTTCATACTTAACTTAAAAGGTAAAGTAAAATCTGAAAGTTGTCCACTATATAGACCAGGGGGGACAGGCAGTATAGACCAGAGGAATGATCTGGTTAAAGGCAAAGATGAAAAGCATAGTTTTTATTATTTATGGTACAATTAATGAGAAAGGACATGTATACTCTTGAACAATGAAACTACCTCCACATCTTTGTTTGAATTCATGTAGGATATTTTACTCATCCAACTGAACTTCATAATTATGTATTTTTATATAGAATGTTTACTGGCTACTACAGAGTAGGGCAAAGTAGCTTTATAGTTGTGCATATGGAAAATAATACAATAATTAATAAATAATTATATAAGAATAAACTCTATGTTTTACATACTCATGACTATAAACCTATTTTTGGCCGACCTTGTAAATGTGTTGCATAATGTTAAATTCTGCTTTAAAAGGTTAACAAAAAAGTAAAGGAACACATAAGTTTTAAAAAGTGATGAGATAGTAAGACAATTTAATAATTACTGATGGGTGATACACATAGTAGAAACATAAAAGGTATACATGAGGCCTTTGACTTTTGTGGAAGGATGAATTAAAACCTACAAGTTCTCCAGGCAGTAAGGAAAGGAGATGTAAGACATTGTAAACCAAAGAACAGTGAGGATGAGGAAAAAACAATACATGTAGATGATATAGATACAGGTAAGTTTTTATTATTTATGAGACACTAAAGAGGGGAACATAAATTATGAAAAATAAATTCAAGGGTTAAGTTCATAAAGGTAAGCTGTGACTGAAGAAAAATTTATTTGACAGGCTACATATTCCACATTTTAAGAAAGCAAGATATTAATGGATTCACAAAGACTTAGTGATTATTTTACTTTAATTAAAATATTACTATGATCAAAGAATAGAGAGGTAAGTAAAAGGAAAAGAAATACTATATATATATATCTTTTTCTATATGTGTACATATGTAGAGAGAGAAATACGGAGGAAATGTTATTCCTTTCCTTCAAAACTAACAAAAAAAGAATTAAAAAATAATAAAATAATTTAATCTATAAGTTAATATTTTAATATATTCTTAAATATAGCACATCATTGTTAATATACAAAATATGTATCTATCTTATATATAGTTAATATTTTATATCTATATTCTAAAACCATACAATAATAAACAACTATAAAGTATTCTTTTCAAACACTGGCTATTTGTTTGAACTTATTTTATGGAAATATTTTTTCTCAAATCTAAAGTTGAATATGTTTCCCTAAAAAGTGTTTCATAGCTTCAAATTGTCTACCCTATGATAATTTCTTTAATGCAATGAAATTTATAAGTGTAGATGGGCCACATAAAATTTCTTTAAAATTCCCTGTTAGCAATCCAGACCAATATTATTAAATGTCAGGTGATATGTTGCAGTAGGGCAGAGAAAGTCTGATGTAATAATTCTCCTGAATGCTGGGCTGCCAGGAGTTCAGAAGAACTTCATGGGGTATTCCAGTCCTTTATTCATGATTGGCGGGGTGAGTTATAGACACATGAAATAAAAATTGAACCCAAGTAGAACTGAGCAGCACAAAGGAGTGGAAATTGGACTGAGTGGGTATAGGGACCCGAAACAGAAAAACACAATGATTTTGGTCATCAAAACCTCTGTCAAATGTAACAAACTGTTTGTAGTCTACATCTCAGTTGATTTAGCTTTAGCAATTCCCACTGTTGATCAATCACACCTTTTTTCCTGAAAACCTTCAACTACTACCCCATCTAATCTCCCATTCCTGTTACTGACTTCTTTAAGGGAACTCTTTTTGTTATTTGCTCTAATAATCCTCATAATTTTCGTGCACTTGATCTTATAAATATGATCATGTTTACATGTTATCTTCTGGGGTTCTGTCTTGTCTGTCTTCTCTTTTTAATACTTTTTTTTATAGTACCCACTGCTTTACACTTAAAAATAAGATAGTAAAATTTGTCATCTCTATTAAACCAGAAATTTGGAAATATTCTTAGATTTCTCTTTTTATTATATTCCACATATTGTTCTGGTTACCCATTATTCTATAACATACTACTGCAAAATCTGGAATTTAAGGCAACAAATATTTTATTATTGTATACCTTAATTGTGTGTGATGATTCTAAAATGTAAAAATTCTCCTGCTGCTATGGACTGCATGTTTGTGTCCACCCAAAGTTTATCTGTTGAAACTTAATACTCAATGTGATGGTATTGGGAAGTGGGGTGATACAGACACTGGCCCGCAGTATCTTCATCATTATGGGTGAAATGAACCATTCAATGAGACAACTGAGTCTGGTAGAGGAAAAGGGACAGCATGGCTTTTCTCTCAAGGGGAACAAAAGCCTTGGCCCTAGCCGTGACCGGCCTTTATTGGGTTTCTTGGCACATTACATGAGGCCCCTTATTTACTATGCACAGTTTCACTTTAGTGGTTACCTTTTACAGAAAACAAAGGAGTTAATGCTGCTAATCACCTCACAAAAGGGGGATGATTGCAAATGAAAAGGCAAAAGTGGTTGAACTGGTTACACTCATCCTTGGGAGGTTTAGCATGGATTTTAGAAAGTTACTGTAATTGCAGGCCTGATTCCCCATGAGAAAACCTATCTGTGCGCATGGGTCCTGTGCATCTCTGAGTGGGAGCTGAGCCCACACCACACAGAATGGTCTCCTACGGTGGGGTCTTTTAGAGGTGACACTAGCCAAGATATGGAAGTAACTGTCCATTGAAAGACAACTGAGTAAAGAAGATGTGATACATATATACAATGTGATATTACTAGGCACTAAAAGAAGGAAGTTTTACCGTTTGTGACAACATAGATGAGCCTAGAGTGTATTTTGCTAAGTGAAATAAGTCAGAGAAAGACAAAAACTATATGATTTCACTTATTTGTGGAGTCTAAAAAATGAAATAAATGAACAAAAAAGAGAAACTCATACATACTTAAGACACATGCTCACTGCAAGATCAAACAACAGCAATTAGGGTGAGAGTATGAATGAAGTGTGCTGATTTGTTATAGAAATATGACAATTCTCACCTGAATTGTATAGTTGAAATAGAGAGAAAAACTTTTCCACAAATAGAAAAGTGGCATTATAACAAAGCAACCATTGGTATAATGATATATTATAGTTGACCATTGAACAGTGCAGGGGTTAGTGTCACTGACTGCTGTGCAGTTGAAAATTGACACATAACTTTTGACTCCCCAGAAACTTAGTATCAGTTGATTTTCAGTCTCTGTGGGGACTAGGTTCTAGGACAACAACTCTCCTCCTCCTTTTGGAATATATGAAAATCTACCAATGCTCAAGTTGCTTATATAGAATGGTGTAGAACAATGCATATAGTCAGCCTTCCATATTCATGGATTCACAATTGCAAATTGAAAATAGTGTATTCAGTTTATGGTTGGTTGAATCTATGGGTGTGAAACTTGGGGATATGGAGAGCTGACTATATTTATTGAAAAAAAAATCTTTTTGTAAATAGGCCTACACTGTTCAAATCCATGTTGTCCAAGGGTCAGTGGTATAGACCTTGTATTTGCTAGAAAATATCTTTGCTAACAACAAAGACACAAAATAGCAATAACTTCAATAAAATAGTATTTTCTTCCAATTCTTCATTACAAAATTATATTTAGCTTTGGATTGTCATTTCACAATGACCTCCTTGACCTAGGTTCCTTAAGTTTTTCTCTTCTGCCATCCTTATCCTGTGGCTTCCATTTGCAAGCTCTCTTTGTGGTCACAGAATGATTGCTGTCACTTTAGTAGTGATGCATACAATACCTGTAGGATGACAGGAGAAATTAGCGAAAGAAGGAATATGTCATTAGACATACATTTAGGAGCTTTTAAAGCCTTATTCAATGCTAGAAATGTTTTTCCTGGGCCCACTGTCATCTGCTAAAATTTCAGAGATTTGTAACAAAAGAAACAACATAAGAGTGCATATTGGATAAGCAACTATCAATCTCTGCCACATGTTTTGATTTCTCTGATAAGATTTGGCTTAGGCCTTAAAACATAAATATGTTGAGGAATAAGTACTATATTACAGATAAACTTTAAACTTGATTCAAAATAAACCACAAATTAAACTATAAATCCAAAATAGTTATTATTCATTATTCTAAAATATGTCACAGTCTGAGTTTCACCCAAGATCATAGTTCTTCTGTTTCTTAGATTAAGTAAATAAAATCAACATTCTCTACTATTGGCTAAATAATAGTAGTCCATGATCATGAACATGTGAGTGTATGCAAGAAAATCTCAACATCAAAAATGTTATAGAAAAACTTGATTTTCTCATATTATTTATTCAACACCTTTTATTAAGATATATGAAAACCACCCTGCAATTTTAATAATTTTCTCTTCCAATTAAGAAAAGAAAAGCTACATGAAACATGACTATTTTTTTGTGCCAACAAGTATGTTTTTATTTTAGCTATTGCTTTTGTGTTCATTTTCTGACACCAAAAAATCTGTTTATAAACCTTTCCAAATGTCCTACAAATACTGTAACTTGGTGATGAAATTTGAAGGTACCAAGAAGAAAGAGATTTTGAATATGTCATATCCTTTAAAAACAAGTTATTAAAAATAACTCTTTTGGATCCAAAGGAGACCAGTTTTTAAGGTATTTACTTCCTGATAATGTCACTGCCCTGTAAAGCTTTTTAAATAATAGGATCGACTATTTCAGTAATCATTGCTCCCCAAAGTTCCAAGGTCTTCTTCCCAGAAGACTCAGCATTCTCGCTGCTCATTCAATCAAATTTTTCAAAGTGATTAACTTGTCAAATACTGAGAAAGAAAGTAGTGAAATGGAGGTCTTCAAGTTTCAGGCTACAATAATATATTCTACAAGCATTCATAGCTCAGAAAAGTACACTTCCTGGCAGGTATGTTGTGACTTAGAGCCAATGCATTCCACTCCAGAGGATGGGAAGAAAGGATTCCTATAGTTATCCTTTCATGAGTAAATCGGTACCAATTCCAGGAAAAATGTACATCCATGCTGACAAAAAGGAGTAAGAAAATCACTTATTTCAGACTCTTACCTAACAAAAGGGTTCTGCTTAGATTCAGAATTGTTTTCCCACTTGATTAACAGAACTTTTTTTCAGATTACCCTACATAAAAAGAATAAGGGAGAACTTTCTGAAGCCTTATTAAACAATATTAATGTATTTCTTGGCATGGGGTGTGTATATGTGCATGTGTAACTAGAGTTTGAACTCCAATGGTGACAATTTGGTGAGATAAAAGCAGCACCAGATACAATTCTCAACTAGATCTATGGGTGAAGACATAGGTGGAATAGCTAAATACATTGGATGAAATAAAATAACAACACTCTTGTCTCTCCCACTGAATGTAGCTATAGCTAGACAGAAATGTCTAAAGACACACTTCAAAGACTCTGAAAAGCAAATACTAGCCAACAATTGAGGAAAGAGTAGAATTCAAAGTCATATCAAACTGGCAGTGGGTTTACTTTTTTTTCCTCCAATATTCTCAGGACTTGAATCAACATGAGTGGAAACAAAGATATGGGCATTTACACTGAGAGAGAAAGCTCCAACAGACCTCTTATAGTTCTTCCTTTGAAAAAGGGTCTTCTAACACTCAGGAAGAGTTCAGGAAATCTTTATTGATGCTTTCCTTCCTTCCTTCCTTCCTTCCTTCCTTCCTTCCTTCCTTCCTTCCTTCCTTCCTTCCTTCCTTCCTTCCTATTTTTTCTTTCTTTCTTTCTTTCTTTCTTTCTTTCTTTCTTTCTTTCTTTCTTTCTTTCTTTCTTTCTTTCTTTCTTTCTTTCTTTCTTCTTTCTTTCTTTCTTTCCTTCTGTGTGTGTGTCTCAGCCACAATGTATTCCTATGGCACTGGTGTTACGGGGCCTGTAACTGTGAAGGAGAGTAAGCTTCTTTCTACTGGAAGGGGCTGTGGTCCCAAGAGTGTGGTGCCATCTATGTTCTTTTTTTCTCTGACTTCTCATTGTTTGTCCCACAACTGTGGGATGTACATGGCAGAACAGGATAAAATAAAACCCCCAGAATTTTGGCCCAGGGAACCAAAAAATACCCAGGGATTCTAAGGTACCAGGAAATACTACAGAGATTGTGGAGAGGGGATATTTTGGAAGAGTGGCTCACTTGATTTGTGTATGTATTTTTGTACTTATTTCTGTATTGTGTGTTCATGGATCTGACCCTATACAGCAGATGTTGAGAACTGAACGTAAAGAAATACTACTATCTCAGTCACAGACTGGCTAGTGTGTGGGTGTGACTAATCTGAAAAACACTGTAAACACTGAAACTTCACCCCACAAAATGTATTTGAAATTTTGCTTTGAGCACAACTGGGTCAATTGCATGTTAAAACAAAAAATATCAACATTATTCATAGAATTTAAAGACTCAAGTTCTGATAATATAACATTCAAGTATCTGGGGATAAAATCCAATTTATTAGGCAAAATATCAGCAAGGAAAATTTCAACTCACTTGAGGAAAGGCATTCAACAGAATAAAAACTAAGATGACAAAACTGTTGGAATAATTTGGCTCAGCCATTAAAGTAGCTACTATATATAAGAATACTCCAACAAGTAAGATAAGTCTTTTGAAAACAAATAGAAAGGTAGAAATATCATAAAAAATATAAGGTAAAAGAAACTAATGGGATTTTTAAAAATTTAACTGTATAGTAACTGGAATATAAAGTCACTGATTGGCTTAAATAACCAAATGGAAATGCAAATAAGTCAGTAAATTCAAAGATGCATTAATAGAAGTTATCTAACTTGAATAAAATAGAGGGAAAAATATCGAAAAAATCAGAATGGTTTCAGAAATCTTTGGAATAACACAAAAGTTCTAACATTCACATCATTACAATCTCAGAAAGAAAGAAGTATGTCAGGCAAAAAAAAAAAAAAGAAGCTGAAATCTCAACTTTGGTGAACCTTATATGTCCATAGATTTAAGAAGCTCAACGAGTCCAAAAAACCCCATAAATACACCTATGTCCAGTTACATCATGTTCAAACTGATGAAAACCGAAAATAAGAACAATATCTTGAAAGCATCCAGAGAAAAAACTGACACATGATTTATAAGAAATGACTAGGAATTTTTAATCATAAACCATGCAGAGCAAAATGCTGAAAGAAAGTAACCATCAACCCAGAATTTTATACCCAGAGAGTATGTCTTTTAGGAATGAAGAGAAAAGTAAGACTTCTCAAATGAAGAAAATCTTAGATATTTATTTGTTAGCAGACATGTTCTCAAGCAATTGTTACAGTAGTTTTCAGAAAGAAAGGAAATGTTACCAAAGTCAACTTGTAACATCAAGAATGAAAGAAAACAACTGAGAAGTAAATGTCCAGGTCAATAAAATGGATTACCATTCCTTTAATAGTTCTTTATTGCATATGGTATGGTTGAAAGCAAAATCCATACACTTATTTGATGAAATTCAATATCTATAAAATGTAATCTACAATGTAAGTAAATAATAATTAACAGGATAAAGGGATCTATATGGCAGTAAGATTTATATAGTTCACTTGAGGTGCTAAAAATATCAGTTCCAAACAGACTGAATAGGTAAGTATTCTACTGCAACTCCAAAAACAACCGTAGGAAAGTATATACAGATATATTAAAGAAAATATTAAGTATACTAAAATGGTTCAAATAACCCCAAAGAGGGTAGGAAGGAATGAGGGAATGACAATAGAAAAAATAAAAAAAAACAGATGATGGGACTCCCAGAAAGGCTGAATAAAACTTCAGTAAATCCTTTCTCCAAAATGAAATGGTAAATGACATAAAACTTTAAAAACCAACCATTTAAAAAGTGTGAAACTGACCAAAGTCACAGAGCAAAATGTGAAGTATTTAATCATGAAAATAATAACTGTGGGAGCCTGTGTCTTTTTAGTTGGAGGCTGTGTCTATCCCCCCATTCAGCTCCAGGGCATAAAATAACAGTAAAAAAATAGGATGGGGCAACTTATTTTGGAGAAGAATATTAAAAACGCCATAATTATGGTGTAGTCAAAGGAAATGGAAATCTCAGTGACAAACTATCTGGAAAGACCAAAAACCCATGATTTTGATACCAGGTGGTATAAACAATAGACCAGCAGACCAGCCCAAAACCACAGGGAGAACTGGGGACTAACACAAGCAAATCAAACTTTGATAAAACCTGGGACTAGAAGGATACACAAGTCTGCACGCACATGCAGAAGATACTGGAGAGTGTCTTGGCGGGCTAATTGTACCTGGTTGAATGTGAGGCCTTAAGAACATAGCAGTAAAAGATGCACTTGCTTATAAATTGCCTAAATGCAATACTGAAGTAGATTTTTAGTCTAATTGTTATTCATGTCATGCATTACTTTCTCTGACTTAAACTGGCTCAACACTATAACATCCTGTATCATCTTATCTATATGTATTTATTTATGTATTGAGTTTCAGAGATAGAAAAAAGGGGGAGAGGGAGAGGTGGGAGAAGGAGAGAACATCAATTTGTTGTTCTACTTATTTATGCATTTTTGGGTTGTTCCACTTATTTATGCATTTCTTGTATGTGTCCTGACCAGGGATCAATCCCACAACCTTGGCATATTGGGATGACACTCTAACCAATTGAGCTACCTGGCTTGGGCTTCTGTAGCATCTTATAAGACAGGAAATTTAATGTCTTTATTTAAAATGGACTTTTTTAAATAAAGAAATGATTTCTAGGAATAATTTCTATTAAGTAGTAACATCTACTCAATATTCTATTTATGTCATTATTTATCCTTTGTGATCTGACTAACTTCAAATAATAAATAATATCTCTTAGAAATAATTGTCAAAACTGAGAATAAAAAATGACTTCAAAGAAGGGGAGGGTGAAACAATTACTCATATGACTGTATTGAGCTCATTAAGCAGAGTACTCACATTTTTGCTGGAAAGAGTTGGACAAATAGAAAAAAGCTAAAGCTAGATTGGATGACAACAATTGTCAGCAATTGCAAACTTTATAATAAATACTACCACCAAAAAAGAGTAACTCAGAGAGTGTTACTCAACTACTACTGCAGGTATCAAAATGTCTGCTTTGGTCTTGTGGTTGCAGACAAGCCAATCAGCTTGCTCACCTGCCTTGTCAACTTCTATTCATTTGTTAATGGGAAATTCTTACCTTGAATGTAATGTTCCCATTTTTTTCTGTTATCTTTTAATATTTTACTCTATTTCAATTGGAAATACTTCTTCTGTAGTTCTTGCTTTTGTGTTTCTACACAACTGACAGTTTATGATGGGGCTCATTTCAGAAAATGTATTGACTAGGAAGCTGCTATACTAGAAACAGATAGGGGAGAAACAGAGAGGAATACCTCTAAAAGTGGAGAGATGAGGGCATGAAATTCAGCTCCACCCTTATGAGTAAGAGACCATTTATTCCTCTAAGTTTCATTTGTGTCATTCATAAAAATGGGAATAATATCTACTTCACAGAGTTGTGAGAATTAAATTATATATATATAATTTTAATACACAATATGAGTAGCACAATTCTTGATAGATAAATAGTAACTTCATAGAACTGGAGAACATTATGTTAAGAGAAATAAGCTAGGATGTGAAAGACAAATACCATATGATCTCACTTATAAGTGGAGCCTAATCAACAAAAACAAATAAGTAAAACAGAACCAGAGACTTGGAAATAAAGAATAAACTGACAGTGACCAGAGGGGAAGGGGAGAGGGATAACTGGGGAAAGAAAGGGAAGGGTCAAACAAAGGAACACAAATAGAGGACTCATGGGCATGAACAATGGGAGGGCATTGACTGTGGGAGTGGAAGTGCAGGGTAGGGAAGAGCAATAGGGAAAAAGGCAGGACAACCATAATTGAACAACAATTAAAAATATAAAAAAATGAAATGTTACAATGAAAAACAATAGTAAATGATATTATAATTCAGAATAAATGGTGCTCCCTGAAGGCTACCAAATAATGGATATATTGAAATACTGTTTGCTTACCAGTTTTTTGAATTTCTTATGGCTTTCCACATTGGCAGGATTAAACTCTCAGTAGTTATTAATGTTTTATGTAATATGTATATTTATTTTTATTTTATTTTTTGATATTGTTATAGACATTCTATGGATATTAAAAAGAAAATGGGAGACTGTTATAACAGTTATCACAAATATTTGATCTTTTTAAATTTTTAATTGAATTGTCATGGCATTGGTTAATGAAATTATATAGGTTTCAGATGTGCAATTCTATAATGTCATCTATTAAGTAATCTTTATGTGTTACTTTCTCAAAGCATATAGAGTCTAGCAGTAAATAAACCTCATGTATGTAATCTCATTCCATATTAGGCAAAGACCCACAAATGCAAAAATATCTGAATAATGGAACCAGAGGGTGTGTGTGTGTGTGTGTGTGCGTGTGTGTATCTGTCTATCTATCTATCTACCCCTGAATATGCAGGCAAAGCTAAATATAGTGCAATGAAGACATGAAATGTACTTAATTCCCTCCTTTTATAAACAAACTATGGTCTTAACCTTACTTACCAAACACACATACACACATACAGAACAATTATTCACTCACATACATAGACTGTGAATAGGTTCATAAACACAGGATGAGGACATAGCTTTCATAATATTATTTCCCTACTTGAAGATTTCACTAGAAATGACTCTACAGCCATGTATGTGGAATTGAGCCAACATATTCTTAAGTGTACAAAATGGTCCAGATGTCATTGCTACTGATGGAGAGAGATACTCCAGAGGTTGTCATCTGGGCACTATTACTGCCAAAATTTTTGTCTTGGTTGCAGCTGTTGGATTACTTGCTTGAAGATGATGGAGCAAGAAAGCATTTGAAAGTCTTGCCAAAACAGTGGGAGGCAGCTACAAAATAAGTACACATTGGTGTCAAACTCACTGCTCAATTTGTGTTGTCACAAATCTGATATAACATGGATTTGTCTGTATATTAATTATAATACCATGTTTATATGTATAAACTTAATAATTGTTTATACATTGCATTGTAGTATTAAAGGCATAATTTTAAAGCTCATAAAGACCTGATCAGTTACTGGTTGGGTTTATTAATGATCTACTTAACATAATGTTATTCTAGGAGAGTCAAATGTTTCAAACCTAAACTTTGAGAGAGAGATCCAAAAGTATTTGTTTATAGATAACTTCTTATATTTGTATCTCTTAGTTCCTAAAACAATTTTTTTATAGTAGATATTCAATACTTGCTGTCAAGGTGATGTCAACTGAACATTTAATTGAATGGAATGGAATTCAATCTAATCTTATTTATTGGCACTATGAGTTAGTTTTTGGTCTTTGATTTTGATATAAACTTACACTGGTAAATATATTTTATTGTGAGTCACTCATAGGACTTTTTCCTATACATTTCAATATTCAGAATATAATTGAAGCTAAAGTGAAAAAAGTGAGATCCAGATGTCTGGCTTAATGCACTGACACAGATATTCATCATAATTCATTTCTATTTTGATTCAATATTTAATTAGAGATAAATGACAATAAGAATTATGCAATAGATATTCTGTTATGAATGAAAATAATAAAAATTTTCTTGGAACAATAAGGGGAAAACTATTTTCCCATAGAAACATAGTACCCTCCTTTGTTTATTAAATAAGCATGCATTGAACTATAACTTTTTGTTAGATACTCTCCTAGCATATAGAAAATAAATGAAATATGGTCTTTTCATTCAAAGGTTTTTAGAAGTATTAAAAATTCATATATAAATGTAGAAAATTATAACACATTTTGTTGGTAAGGATTGTAATAGAAATACATATAGAAAGTATTTTGGAAAAAAGTCAGAGATTATTGGAAAGGTGAGATGTGAGCACATTCTTAAAAGAAACATAGAAAAGATTCAGATAAGGGAATAAAGCAAACAGAAAGAACAGTCCAGAAAAAGAAGCAAAATTAATAAAATCAGGAAAACGTGAGACCTCATATCCAGATCACTAAGTTTCTTTAACATTACAGTATTAATCAGATGTTTTATTTTTCTTCTTTTTTTTGGTAGTGTGATGCAGAATTTTAATTTAAATATTCTTAAAAAACAAATGAAAGACTCTGCTGTTATCTAAACTTTGAATAAACAAGGACATAACTTCAGCTTGAACCAAGGACAGAATTTTCTTCTTTCTTGTCTAGTATTTCTTGTACTTTTATTTTCTCAAAATGTTCAATGGTTTTATCACATAGTCAAGCTCAAAGCCACAGGTATTCACTTATTTCATCTTCATACCCCAACAGAGGAGAGTGTTCCCTAGAAGTTCCAGTTAGCAGAATTTATGGGAGAAGCAGTGATGGGCTCTGTTTGGACCACATGGCAACACTGGACATGTTGCTAAGGCCAATCAGAAAAGCAGTATGGTTTGCTCATTTTTCTTATACAGCAAATCTATCAACAACACCTATCAGGATCATATGGAGTTCAGGAGGAATTTCCTCTAAAATATGGAAAAGTTGATTACACAAAATGAGAACAGGATGCTATTCCCATAAACACATCAAATGTGCATCTGATTCTACTAAGGAGTTTGGGATTTTTCCTTTAGATCATATGAATTGTGGAAGGGATATTGTTTCAGTGGAGTAATTTGTCTATTTGTTTTTCCGGACCTATCTAAGTCAACCTGGTGGGAGATGATGAGATTCTACACTGACAGTGGCCAGAGATAGGGATAGAGGGAATAAATTTGAGAGATGGGAAGAAAAGATGAACTTCTTTAACCTGACCTTATCTGAGAAGCACTTTATCTGCTCTTTCATTCTAAATGATAGCTTTGCTGGATAGAGCAATTTGGATGTAGCACCCTGCCTTTCATGACTCATAATACTTCTTTCCAGCCTCTTCTTGCCTGCAAGGTTTCTTTTGAAAAATCAGCTGATAGTCTTATGGGCATTCCTTTGTAGGTAACTGTCTCCTTTACTCTTGCTGCTTCTAGGATTCTCTCCTTAATTTTAATCTTGGGTAATGTAATTATGATGTGCTTTAGTGTGTCCCTCCTTGGGTCCAACTTCTTTGGAACTCTCTGAGCTTCCTGGACTTCCTGGAAGTCTATTTCCTTTGCCAGATTGGGGAAGTTCTCCTTCATTATGTTTTCAAATAAGTTTCCAATTTCTTGCTCTTCCTTTTCTCCTTCTGGCACCCCTATGATTCCAATGTTGGAACATTTCAAGTTGTCCTGGATGTTCTTAAGCCTCTCCTGTTTGTTTTTTTGAATTCTTGTTTCTTCATTCTGTTCTGGCTGAATATTTATTTCTTCCTTATTGTCCAAACCATTGATTTGAGTCCTGGCTTCCTTCCCATCTCTGTTGATTCCCTGTACATTTTCCTTTAGTTCACTTTTCATAGCCACTCTTTCCTCTATTTTGGGACTATACTCAACCAATTCTGTGAACATATTGATTGCCAGTGTTTTGAACTGTGCATCTGATAGGTTGGCTATCTCGTTGCTTAGTTGTAATTTTTTCTGGAGCTTTGATCTGTTCTTTCATTTGGGCCATTTTTCTTTTTCTTTTCTTTCTTTCTTTTCTTTTTTTTTTGTCTCAGTGCACCTGTTATGTAGCAAGGGGTGCAATGGTAGGTATTCGCCAGAGCAAAGCAACCCATGTTAATGTGTTGTGGCGCTCTATGTTGAGGTGGGGTCTGAGAGGTAATAATGCCACTTGGTAAGCTCACTGTTGGCTTTCAATCACTTCTCCTACTACCCATAGAAGGGCAAATTGGGCCCTACTGATGCTGATTTCCAGGTGGGTAAATTTGTGTATGTTCTAGGACCCTGTGGGTCTCTCCAACGAACTCTCCTGTGAGGCTGGGAATTTCTCCGCCTACCTCAACTCCCACAGGTTTTTTCAGTCAGAGGTTTTGAGGCTTTATTTCCCCACACTGGAACTCTAGGTTGTGCAGTCTGGCTCACTTCCCAGTTGTTCCTCTTGATTTATCTGTACTCAAATGTGGGACTGCCCACTCTGTCAGTCACTGCCTTGCCTGGTCCTCCAGCCTCTGCCTTGCCATGAGTCCTCTCCACCCAGCTGCCCATCTCTGCTCCTCCTACCAGTCTGGATGAATGTTTGTTCTTTAACTCTTTGGTTGTTGGACTTCCATACATTTTGATTTTCTGTCAGTTCTGATAGTTTTTTGTTTTTAAATTTGTTGTTGTCCTTCTTTTGGTTGTGTGAGGTGGCACAGTGTGTCTACCTACGTCTCCATCTTGGCTGTAAGTCCCTATAGAAATTTTCTTTCAAATATAAAACCTCATCCCTGGAGCCAGATGTGTTTGTTGTTAAACATTTCTTGTGGTGTGTGCAACCTCATGACTCTGCAAGTGTTAGTGGCAAATCTGAGACCTATCAGCAATTTTACTTAATCTCAAAATATCTAGCCTTTTTATCAGTTTTGTAAAAAAATATTATCCTGTATAAAATCATTTTCCACTTGAAATGTCTAGAATGGTTACTGTCATCCTCACAAACCTGAATTGAGAGTTTTATTATTATAAATGGTTCCATGAAACCAATTATAAAAATAAAATTCTGGGATTTATTATCCAATGTCTTTGCATTTGAAAACAGGTGACATAATTGCCAATGGAAAATAGCTGGTGTATTTGATGCAGTGGCTATACAGTTATTTAATATACTTGGTGCAATCAAGAGCCTAGTGAATGCAGTTTCATAAACTAGGTCGCTGAAGAAATAGCATGTTATCATAAAAATAAGAACCATGATGCAAGTTAGCTGCTTTCACTGTACTTCAAAGCTTACAAATAAAATAGCACATGAGTCCAAGCCCATAATTGCTCAGTTCAAGACATGCTCAAAGGGATAGAGAACCTCTGAGTTTTGCCCCAAAATAATTTTTTAAACTATTCTAGCTCCAGGGCAAATGTACCCAAAATACAGACTTAAAGTTTAATCCTGTACATTTTGTATCACAGTGCAATTTTCTTGGAGCATGTTTGTGAAAGATCCTTATCTTCAGTTTTATAAAGAAAACTTCTTGCCCTGGCTGGTGTAGCTTAGTGGGTTAAGCGCAGGCCTGTGAACCAAGAGATCACGGTTCGATTCCCAGTCAGGGCACATGCCTGGGTTGCAGGCCAGTTCCCAGCAGGGAATGCACAGGAAGCAACCATACATTGATATTTCTCTCCCTCTCTCCTTCCCTTCCCCTCTGAAGATAAATAAATAAAATCTTTAAAAAA
>CM052544.1:69152755-69217684 GCA_028533065.1 Trachops cirrhosus
AAAATAATAAAATAATAACTAAAAAAATAATAATTACAAAATATAAAAATAAAAGGAAAGAAATAAAATGCAAATTCTGTAGGATAAGGAGATGAATTTTGTCTAATTTTTTTGCGTTAGTCTTCTGATGTCTCTCTGGATCTGTCTTTGATCCTTTCACAGCTCCGGGTATGATATAAAAAGGAAAAACAAAAAAGAAAATAAAGAGAAAAAAATCCACCCGATCTTGACTTTGAACCCACCAAGCAAGTTCTGCTGGTCTTCCTGAATGCTGCAGGCAGAAGGGGGCTGGGCTCCATTTTTTGTTTTTTGTTTTTCTCTTTCCTGTGGTTCTTCATTGGGGGCTGGGTCTCAGCTCCAATATTCACATGTGTCTAGCCTCCAGTCCAAGCCCTCACACTGTTGCTCAAACCCCACTGTCCATATGCTCCAGGCCTGTGCCTTTAATCCATCTCATTGTGCTATCCTTTGATTAGTCTGTGAGGTGCACAGAGTGGAAGCAATTCAGTCATCCCTCTTTGCTGGTCTGGGCGTTGTACACATGCAAAGTCCCTTCAGGGCAGTTTAGTTCCCCTTATTACGTTAAGTCTTTCTGGGGACTGTTACCCCTCTGAGCCCCTACAGCCCCACTTTGATGGATCCATGACACACTGATTTGGAGCATCCCCCCTCTTCCTTGTTTGCTGGCCTGGCTGTGGCACAAGAGTTCCTTAACAGAGGCTGAGAACCTTTTTTTTTTTTTAAGTAAATTCCTCTTGTTTGTACCCACTGTTGTTAACAAGCACTCAGCTTTTCACACAGCCCAAATCTCTGACTATTCTGGAGATTATCTGCATCAGGGTCCATCATGGCCAAACTCTTCTCCCACTTCTAGGTGTCACTCAGCTCCCCATTTTCTCTGGTACTGTCCCTGCCAGCAACCACTCCCTCTGTGCATCTCCTACTGTGTCTTTTACTCTCCCAGTGACTTCAAGAATCTAGGTCTCTCTTGGTGTGGGACTGCCTTCCTTGATCTGGGAGGGGAGGGAGCTGTGAAGTTACAATCACCGATCTGGCTCTCCCCCAAAGCTCCTGCAACAGCTGCTGTCTCTGGTGCCAGGAGCCAGGCTGGGGACTGCAACAGCTTTGGTCTCCGCATAGGTCCCAGGGACATTACCGTCCCTTTATAATCTCCTTACTGTCTGTTTTTCAACATCCTCTGCAATCTTTGGCTTCCAAACTTCATATAAGATGGAATTCCATTGCCTGTTCACTTTGTTCTTCAGAGGATCAGCTAGGTGTCCCAGTTGGGTGCATGAGCAAGTGGGTTCAGCTCCCACCTACCTTGTCACCATCTTCCAACTCCTATTTAGTTCTCTTTTTTTGAGAACTAAATGAAAGAAGATATTGCATTGTGTCAAAGACATTTTCAGAAATAAACCTGGCTAAATAGTAAGTTGATGCTTGAGGATTAGATTGCAGAGTCCTCTGTTGCCCATTCTTCCACTGAACTACCGAGGCATGCTGCTAGTATATGGTTTTCATGATGCCACAGATGCTTTGTGTTAATCCTTAGCTTTAATGCCTTAAGATTAGTGAGCTGCAACACACCAGTTCCCACATGTCCTGTTTCCTTTAGTGATCGGTTAGTTTTTACTTCATCATTTGTCAAGTGTTACATGTCAAAGGGGTCGATAAAAACATCAACATTAGGACAGTTCATGTACTAGTGGTCAGTTAGTGCCACATGCTGAGAAGCAAGTGGTGTAACATTCCATGAATGTTCCCAAAATATAAAGGTAAGGCTGCAGTGACATGATTTTCAGATGGAGCAAAACAATAATTTTTAATCTGCTACATTCCATTGTTGGGTTCCTCAGTCATTTCCCAGAGACTTCTGGTAACAATTAATACAGCCATAAAAAATGGAAAATAACAGGGGAAAACATGCACGCAAATTGAAAGCAGATATCTGGATGCTGCTGTCCCACAAATTTAGATCGACCACACGTCTGCCTGGAAACTTGTAAATAGCATTCATAAGTGATGTTATCATATAAAGAGTGATGGAGAAATCACAATGGAGCCCATTTGTACATTCTGGAATTAATATGTATGTGCAGATAATTAAGAATACAATAAAAATACACCAAATGAATGTACTCAAGGGAAGGTAGGAACTGAATATGATCCAAATATGTCATATTGTGGAAACCTTGAGGAAATAAAGATTTATAGGACCCTGGCAGATAACATTGCTGCTGGAACCAGAATTTTGAAGTCTTGCAGCTTGGAAACAATGCCTTCATTTAACAAGAATATGTGGGAAGAACTAAGCTCACCATTCTCACCGTTGTAGTCAGAATTATGTGCCTAATTTTGGTACACAGTCCTGGAAATAATTTTGCAACTTCTTTTTATGAGAATGCTTTCAAACAAGCCATGGTAGCATCAACTGGTATCAAGATAAGCCCTCTTCCTGTTGCTATACACACATTCTCCTAATACTGTAACAGTTTTGACATGCATGCAGGTCTTAGGAAAACTCCAGCATGTCCCAAGAGAACAAATCTTAGCCAAATGACTCAATTTAAAATTTTGATCCAATGAAAATTCTTTTGAAGGTTGTGGGATTATTAAAAGGCAGCAACACTGCAATAAGCAGTTCCTTCATATCCTACTGCTTACTGGTTTTAAGAATGTGTGTTGAAAGTATATTTTCAATAATATAGATACAAGGCCAGATGTGGTTTAAGTGACTTGAATTTTTTTAATATTTCCTAGAATAATTCAGCAGTCTTAAAGGAAAAGCAAACTTTATATTTTAGGCACAATTAAGTGTACATGCAGCTTTCTGTGCATAATTCAGTGAACTTTGATTTATAACAGACCAGATTTCAAAATCAGTAAGTTTATATTATCAGTTACGTATGTTCATGTGTGTGTGTGTGGGGGGGTATGGGTCTGTGTGTGTGTTGGTAAAAGGAGTTCAGATTTGTTTTAAGAAGTCCTTGGTATTTCTTTACAAATAAATTCCAATAAAAATGAAACATAGGTTTTATAAACAATTTGAAAGGATAATAGAAAAAATTAAACACAAAGGAATTTCTGGAAACAGTTTAAAATACCCAAAGACATACATTTTTTTTGAAAGAGACAGACAAAATGGATTAAGCTCATTGAATAGTGTTAAGCAAGAAGGTTTCTGTCAAAAATTGCTTTAAAAACATGTGTTCATTTATCTTTATGAAATTGTTAATACATAAATAAGAATAGCATTACTCTTGGTAGTGAAAACATGGTAAATGGAACTTTAACATATACATTTTTAGATGTCTTTCAGTGAAGTGTTTAATCAAAAATTAAAAATAATAAAACCAAATATATTACTCCATAATAAATAATTATTTCATAACATAGTCTTGTACCCTCTAATGGTTCATAACATGCCAACAAGTCTTGAATGACTTAAAATGGAAATGCTTTTGAATTGTGATATAGTATATGATTCTATAGGCAAGTATTAATAAGAGATTTATTTATCATTAACATATATCTCATGGTGTTAGTAATGGGAGGGTTATAAAAATATTTGTTGTTGGTTCAGGAAAAGGGCAATTAGTCACAACAGGAGAAAGGGCCACACTTTGAAAGATGCTTCCATTTGACACTTGTAGAATCTGTATTAAAATTACTATCTCCCAGCATTAGTCTGGGAAGATTCAAGGAAAAAGATTTTGTGACTGTGATGTTGTCCACACTCTTACTAATTCTCAGGATGGGTAATTCTAGAAAAAGGAAAATCCTCCCACTAAAAACAAAATTGTGACAAAGGCAAAATGTTGCTTTATGCCAATAGAGGTACCTAGCGTTACCCCTTGCCTCCATTCTCCATGTCTGTGGTGCATGTTCTCAGCCCTGTCCCCTTGTGAAACTGTTTCTGGAAAATACACTCATGTTCATAGTGCCAGGGAAAAAAGTTACTTCTTCCTTGGACCTTTGTGATTTTAAACGATGCACTTAGACTCTTAGACTTAAGCTAAATTCTTAGAGTGACTTTCAGAAATAAAAGAATGTCCTAATGTGTGTGTGTGTGTATATGTGTGTGCGTGTACATGTGCTATTCTGGGGACAGTGGAAAATTTTCTTGAGGTGGCATTGTCTGGAGACTGCATCCTATTCTGTCTGTATAGGAGGACAGTCCTATCTTTGGGAATCTCTCAAAGATTAAAACCCCTTCACTTTCACACTACTCTCAGCATCCACATCATCAAAAAAAAATAACAAAAATGAACTTTTAACTATTTCTCTTCAAGATTTACCTTTATTAATTAGGATCTCACAGATATTTACTGAGTCATTCTCTTCCAGGTTACCTTGCACATTGTAGACACTCAGCATTTATCTACTTTATTAGATATGTGTGATATGACTGTAAGTTATGCTACACTGGGTGATATCACCCCAAGATAGGTTCTTGAGGACCATCCTCATGATTGTATAAAGAAGCCAAAATTAGTGATAAATCAGTGGCAATCATGATGTACATAAAGAAAATAGATAAATATAAGCATTATGTACATTTGATAGTTCATCCAAATTTGGGATTTGATAAGATCATAATAAAAAAGAAGTTAAAAATTATGCTGTACCTGAAACCACTTTTTTGTCAAACAAACATAATGCTCTGTTAAAGTGGAAAAGCCTTATTCAGAATTTGCAGTATGGATCCTTGTGTTCAGGGCTCCCTTATCTAAAAATTAACCTAAAAGTCTACATCTACAAATCTAAAACCTGTAGATCTAAGAATGAATTATCTGCCCTGGCTGGCATAGCTTAGTGGATTAAGCGCGGGCCTGTGAAACAAGAGATCGCGGTTCGATTCCCAGTCAGGGCACATGCCTGGGTTGCAGGCTAGTTCCCAGCAGGGAATGCACAGAAAGCAACCATACATTGATATTTCTCTCCCTCTCTCCTTCCCTTCCCCTCTAAAGATAAATAAATAAAAAAAAATCTTTTAAAAATAAATTATCTAAAAAATGATTAAGAATGACAAATTCTCAGTTTTTGTTAAAGCGTATTTTCAGATATGTGCATTTAGGGGTCCTTTCCATGTAAGATCTGCCACTCCCTTCCTCCACTGTTTCCTTTAATCTTTCAAGCTCTTACTCTATATTACTTTAATCCCTGGGTGAATGAAATATGCATGATAAATTCTCCAGTTGAGTGAAAAATATAATGCATAAGCAAATAATTTTACTACATTGTAATGACATCCTCCAGAGAAGTAGGAGAAAGGGTTCTGAAAGCATGAAGAGATTCACAAAATAGCTCATATTTCAGATGATTATTGTAAGACCAGTAAGAAATTGTTACAGGCAGAGTGAGATATAGGACAAGCCAGGCACAAGTAGAAATTATATTTAAAAAGCCATAAGAACTTCATGTGGCTGGAAAATAAAGGTGAGTAAGAGGGCGCAGAGAAAGTGGTTAAAAGCAAGCATGATGAGATAGGTTGGGTCTAGACTAGACAAATGATACCTGTGTACAAAACTAATTTGTGCCTTACCTTATGCACAAGAGGAGGTTTGAAACATATTCATGATATTTGTAGTCATATGGAAATGAATACATTATGATGGGAGAGAATTAGATGGGTGAGGAGTGATAAAACAATCAATTTCTACTGAGTTGGAAACTTTATTTCTCCTGTTTTAATGTAGAAGACCCACCCTGGAAAGAAACCAAACAGCAGACTGTCAAATTTGCATTGATCAAATGGGAAAGCATGCAAGATCAGCATACCCTTTGGAAGATCGGCTGATGCTGTGTCTGCCTTGCACATGGGAGATAGTGTACAGCCAAAATATTGAGTGATTCTCATTCCTCATGGCTCATTAAGATGAGATGAAAAGGGGTGAGAATCACATTTTCAGCTCCACATCTCTAATAGAGAAATGTCAATGGATTGTGGTAAATTGGAATGACAAAATATTACTCTTTTGTGTATTTCCAATGAAGATACAGGGTATGATGAAAATGTGTACATAATCATGTCAAAATCCAGAAAAATAACTCCAGATCCAATGCAATGATGTTTTCTACAATTGTCTATGTTAGCCTGACATAAATATTCTTTACAGTGTCATAGAAGGAGATATCTCACGAAATATTATAGTATGGTTATAATAATATTGTTATTATAATATGGTTATATCCATAATGTATATGTGTGTGTGCATATATACATATGTATATACACAAGGATAAGACAAAATGAATCTGCTATTGAGGAATGTTGAAGCTAGTAGAGATAAAAGATAGACATACAAATAGATAAATCATAACATAATGTGGCAGGTGCAATTGGAAGTTGGAGCAACTCTGTCTAGTGTAGTCCAAGAAAGATTCACAGAAATGATACCAGAATTTTGTACTTTAGTATGAATGGCAGTGAGCCAGGTTTAAAGCCATTATAACAAAAAAATATGTATCTCTAGAGTTTAAAATCTTGAGATATAATACAATAATATTTTTAAAAGCCATAGGTTTTCAGGAACAAGTGTAAAGAATACATAGACAAAACCAAAGGCAGGTAGGATGGAGGGTGGGATGTAAGGATGGCTGGTGTGGGGGAGGAGTGGTGGGAGAAAATGAAGACAACTGTACTTGAACAACAATAAAAATGTGGAAAAAATAAAACCTACTATAATAAAAAATAGCCATAGGTAACAAATACATTTGAATTGCAGTAAGCAGTTTGGAGTCTCTTATCTTTCCAGGAAGTGCTGGATATTCAACTGCTTTTGCCAAAACAGTAACAAAGAAAATATTTTGTTCCATTCAGTGCTAATGTTTCTTCTCCTAAGGTAATGTTTTTCTTCCATCACACTCTCATTTTCAATAGTAACATCATTAAAGATGTTATTTTGGATATGACTATGTGGACATAATATTTATGCTTAGTGGAAAATAATTTCTTGAGTTGGAATTTCATCCATTGAATTATATTCTTGGTTTCTTAATGAATATATTGAATTTAGGCAACCTATTTATTATGTTCTTAGAACTTTAGTTTACTAGACTTTCAATTTCCTAGCTTACCTACTACACAAAGTGGAAGTGACAAATGCTCTGTGGATCCTGCTCCATACTGGAAAAAGTAAAGTGATATAAATGTGAATGAATGTGACATCATGTAATCATGATTATCTCTGGCATTAATGTATGTCTGTTGAGTTAGGGTCAAAATGAATGTCCTATTAATGAGAAACATGTTCTGCTGAGCTTTGCCTTTGAAAGATGATGGGGAAATTTTAAGTAAAAATATATATTTTTTCTGCTTAGCCCTACTAATTATTGGTCATGTGACAATTGGCTTACCTTTCTGAATATCAATATTTACCATGTGCACATTGTCAATGGCAACTAAATAATAGCATTTACATAATATATTTCTCTATACAATAATTTTGCATAGAATAGTTTATGAAGTTTACAACATAAAAACAATTGTTTTTTTAAGCCACAACTTGAATAACTAAGAGAGTCAAAGGCTGATTCCTCTCCTTTGTTGTTATATCCTAGGTTCTCTCAAATATATCATGGGGCTGTCTTCCCTAATTCTAGTTGTGCTACATTTCTTAAAATGTTGTAGGGATGATGAAATGCAATAGCATATTTATATTTTAATTAAATTCATACTTATGTATAAGATACTGTTATTGTTATCATGCTGTAGGAAATAATGGTGACAAACGTAATATATTTATGCCTATTTCCATGTATAGGTATGTCTTTTAATTTACTCAAATTATAAAAATATCTTAATCCCCCAAATTATAAAACAAAGTAAATGTTCTGCTTGGATTTTTATACTTTGATGATTTTATTTTCTATGAGTATGGAAGATTTTAACTTAATTCTAGATACATAGGATAAGGCATCAATGTCCTGCTAGTTTAAGTGTTTTAGGAAAGAAAAAGCCCATCTGAGTCCCAGTTGCTCCTTATTCACACACTTAAACTTACTTAGGTCTCGTTTTAAGCAATGGCATCCTCAAAGAATTAGCTGTGGGCAAGGAAGAAATCTTGATTCCCTTAGAATAATCAAGTGAATTGCCCTGGGATAGGAAAACAGAAGTGAAACAAGGATTTGAGTACTTTCAAGCCCAGTATTAGATTTGCGGACTCTTGTCTGCCTACACAAAGGGATTTTAAAAAAGGTATCCATTTACCTCAAGAAGTACAAGGTTTATTCAAGAACTCCTGATTTCTTTAGAATATGATACAAGGCTTGGCAATGAGCAGAAACACGTGACTTCACAACGTGTCCACATGTGGTTCATGTACTCCACATGTGCTCTTTCAGTGGGTCCTGTGACCTAGCTGTGGATCACATGTGTTTTACATATGCTTTATATTGTTCACATCTGCTTTAAACATATTTTTTCCTGACAGTAGACACTCTTGTTATATTACCATTTGCTATAATAATTAAATTCAAGGAACTTGAGAGAATTTGTGGGGGGGAGGGTGTTTGTTAGTTTTGATTTATATTTGGTGTTGTGTTGAGTGATACCCATTATAACTGCTTATCGTATCTCTTTCTAGGCAATAATGTTTCAGTGCTTAACCTCACTGAAGCCAGACTAATCCAGAGATGTTATTAAACTCCTATGACTTATATGAAATTTATCATTTTAGAAGAGGCCTTGAAAACATGCTCTGGACTTAGAGTAAGAAAAATTAAATAAACTGACATTTCCAAAGGGAAAAACTTATTTTAAATTTTATATTGTAGATGCAGAGCTAAAAGCATTTAAGCACATATAGTAAAAAACATATATTAATCATGCGACAAACACTTAAATTTCAATGACAACTCTATATAGTAGATAACTGTCACAAAAGAAGACACAAAATTAATGTGGATACCTGCTTGTTTCACTAATATCAGGAGAAATAAAATTTATATAATTTAATGAATTATTTCCTGTTATAGTACACTTGATTTTCTCCTTCTTTTACCCCCAGGAAGTTTCTCTTTTAAACTCACAGCTGTACCTCAATGCATGCTACCTATTAAATAGGGAAGCAATACTTTTTATTAATTTCAGTGTATTTGTTTTTATCTGTTTTTAAAGAACATTCTAAAATTAGAGACTTGCCCTTGAGTCAAACAATACCAAGTTTAATTAAGTCTGAGAAGCAGGAGTCCCAATCTGTATCATCTCTTGATATGTGGATGTAGTGCTTATTAGCCTTAATAATATTTGGGGGTAAATGAAGCACATTGGATTGCAGCTAAGTTGTCCGTACACCGAGGACAAACATGGCACCACCCCACTCACCCCCCGCAGCCAACAAGTTTCTAATGCTCACTTGGCCAAATGTTAAAAGAGATTTGGTGCTTTAGGTGATTAAATCCACTGTGTGCCCCTGCAGACCAGGCAGCCGTAAATAAGCATTTTAAAAGAAGCTCAGGCTTTAATGAAGAACAGGGAATTTCAATCAGTAATCAGAAACAGCTTTAGAAATCTAGGGACAGTGGTAAGCATATTTTGATTTGGTGCACAAAACACTCATTGTTTTAGAGACATTCCAAGGACTGTATTAGTAAATGGTTAGTGGATTTTGAAGAATTTAGAAGCAACAATCTAGAGTAAAAAGAAGCATCCTGGTGAGAAATGATTATACTTAATCACAAATAAATGGCATAGAATGAAATGAAGGAAATGACAGTCACCAAAAAAGGAAAATATATGAAATGCAAAGTATAGCAATTCTAATCCTTCCAGGCACTTCTTATGAATTTGAGTATGTATTTAGAAAGAACTTTTAAATAAAAAAACATATTTTATCCTATAATATGTAATAACAAACACATTGATGCAGTGTACAAAATCATCCCCACTAATGAGTTATCAGAATTCTCAGAAGTAGATAAAATTTCACTCCCATATAGGTAAATATACTTAGACAAGATCAGGAAAACATGGAAAGGTAAAGGTAGGTCAGAGGAAAAGTGAGCACTGGTAAGGGGAGGAACATACATTTAGACAGATGCAATGAACATGATATAAAATGTGTATCTTCCTCTGTGGGGATCACTATTCTGACTAAATTGGATAGTGAAAAGTAGTCAATTATTTTGTCTTATTTTTTTCATTCTGTTTGTAGTTGATAATTACCCTATATATCTTATTGTGTACAAGACTGAAATTCAGCAAGCTGTGAGTTGAGAGATATAATATAAGCCAAATAAAGTCTAATGGTGAAGTGGTGGCAAAAATGGTATCAAAAATTGGTAAAGCGACCCCTTTGCCTCATATCAGGCAGCTGTACATCATGCCTGCAGAGATGATCTCTTACAGGTCTGCTAACACCTTGTTGGATGAAGTGAAAATGAAGATATTTTTAGTGCTTATCATCATACTAACTTGCATGAAACAAATGACCACCATAAGAATGACTCCACTTCTTTGATCTCACTCCCAGAGTAACCACAACTTGACAATGTACCTCACTGCCTCCTTGATATGACCAGGTAAATATCTAGTTGTCATTGCATATTTAAACAAATTCACAACTAGAACTAGACTTCTGTTTCTCCCCAGTTCCCCAATCCTTCCATTCCACCATTTTGCTGACTCATTAAAAGTCAAGACCATCCTCCCAGATACTTATACTGAAAACACTAAAGTTATTCATAATCTTTCTCTTTATTTCATACCCACATCTAGCTGTGGACAAACCCTGTTGACTCTATTCCCAAAGGCTATATACTCAGAATACAAATTATTTTTCCTTCTTCATCATGGCTGCCCTTGTCCAAGATACCATCCCTTTTTGTCTGGATTCTTGCAACAGCAGCCTTCTAATCTCATTGTCTCTTGCCTTCTTTCAATCTATTTGCAATACATCAAAGGCATTTTTTTTTGTAAACCGTGTTTGATGTTGGCCCTGTTTTTCTTTTATTGCAACTGTTCATGGATGGGTCAACTTTAAAAAAGATAGTATTCTTAATGGAAATGACTACACACTTAGGTTATAAGTCTAGACATCTTCACTTAATGCATCTATTGCAGAGTAACACAGGCCAAGTTTTGCATATATGACTTTAACCACCTTTGAATTAGAACTGTTGAATTTTAATCACTCACATTATTTACATCTTAGACATTTACAAGCCCAATAGTATATCTCATAGAAATAAGATGGTTAATGTTTATTTGAGAAGGTATATGTTTTATGCTTACATCATATTCAATATGCTGTCCCATTAGTTTGTACTCTTATGTGTATGCAGGCATGGGCAAATGCCACAGATGCACATACACACAACATACTCACATGCTTTCATTTTTCCTTTGAAATATTTGACATTACATACAAAGGTAGATAATACATTTGATATTGAAACTTGGCCTTTTTTTGTCTTGAAACTATGAGAAAAATTCCTGAATTCAGCTTAGTAATTATTATTAAGAAAATAATTTCTGTAATTTTAGCCTATACTTCTTATGCCCTAGAGATAGAAGGAAACTAAGAATTTATGGTACAAAAGGGGGGTACGATCAAGGGGGGGAAGTAGGGATGGCTGGGGTGGGGGGAGTAGTGGGGGGAAATGGAGACAACTACACATGAACAACAATAAGAAAATGTGAGAACAATACATTGATTTGCTTGCCATATGGCTAAACTGAGGCACAGGATAGTTTAATAGTTATGCAAAAGGTATGCTGTTATTAAATAGCAAAGGAAGAATTTAATGGTGTGTTACTTGCCAGATGTTGCTTCATGAATATGCACACAGAGAGCAGAGACATGTATTTATCTTAAATAACTAAGCTGCAGGATCCTTATAGATAGGTAAAGAGTCTATATGGCTATGTCACCATTATTGCGGCACATTGTTTCTGACCCTTCTTTTTATTCTCTTATTTTTTGAGTGTCTCTCTGTAAAAGGAAACATTGGTATTTAAAAAAATAAATGCATCAAGTGATAGTATATTTTGAATTTAAATATAAATGTATATGTGTAGATAGCTTAATAGGCAAATCTCATTAGCCCTACTTCATTGACAGACATTTAATATGAAAACTCAGAATTGACACATTGGGGAAAGGTGAGTAGGGGTATAATAGTTGAAACTGATCATCATTTCTCTTTTCATATCAAAAGTGGGAAAATGCACACTTTTCTCCTTGTTTTTTCCTTGCTTTTTGATAGCAATTCATTTTCCATTATTTCAGTCAGGCCTGGTTCTTATACGAGGCTTTATTTTTAAAATTCATAAACTTGGCCTTTATACTTGTACTTCTTCCATAGAAAACACTTCTTTTGGCTTCCTATGTGGATTAACACAGAAATTTAGAAGAAAGGATGAACAAAGTAGTCAGTAGGCCTGTTTACAAGGCACATGCCACAGTGTATTGCAAGTATTCTAGACTCTGAAGAGCTTTTAAGAAATATAAGCTTTTAATACCAAGATTATTATTGTGTTAACAGATACTTTTGTATAAACTCAAACTCCACAGCTATATGAAATATCTTTCTATTTATTTTCTTGGTTTAAAATTTTTATTGCAGCCAAGAGAGCCATCTTTTATGGTCATGCATTGTAAATGCACAGTTGGATTAAGTATTACTACTTTGGTCTAATAAACAAAAAGATGAAAATTGAGCAGCTGAAGGAAGCCCTTAAAACCCTGAATTTTTTGTCACTTAACTATCTGGTTACCTACAGAGAAATCTTGACCTATGTCACAAAAGCATTGCTGTGAAGATTGAATAACGCATAGCTGCAAGTAATTTTGAAGGGCAACTCTGAATGACTCTTGGGTGTTAGTTTAGCCTGGCTGTCCTGTGAGAGGGCAGACAACAATACAATGCACTTGGACTTTGGTGCTAGACTTGACTACTGGCAGGTAACTAATATGCCTTATTTTAATCTAGTAGGAGGCCAGGATTAAAATCAAAATATTCACTTAAAGATCAAATTATATTCAGTCCAAATAACAGATGATCATATAATTCTGGCTTTGCCTGTTTTTTCAAAGAAAGAAGGAGGTGGACAAAATCATTTATATTCATAATTTTTAAAAATACTTTTAATTTCATCAAATGGGGAAGTAAAAGATTATCTCTTTGGCCTAAGATTTTATTTTCATGATTTTTTTTCTTTTCATAAAATGGGAAAAACCAGTTCTTTGTTAAATTCAAGTCTCATACCTTTTTTCAGTGTAGACTCTAAAGAATTTGACAGCAATCACATGTGAGTTCATGTATGTGCAAATGGATGTGGGCAGCTCAGTGAACAGTAAATATTTTCTTTTATTTGTTTTTTATTGTTCAATTACAGTTGTCCCCATTTCCCCCCCATTACTTTCCCCTGCCCTACCCACCCCCACTTCCCACATTGAATCTCCCCTACCCCATGGTTGTCTTTGTCCATGGGCCCTTTATACATGTTCCTTGATGACCCATACCTTTCTTTGCCCTGTTACCACCTTTCCCTCTAGTCACTGTCAATTTGCTCTTTATTTCAATGTTTCTGGTTTGTTTTTCTCACTTGTTTGTTTTGTTGATTATAGGTGAGATCATTTTATTTGTATTTTTAGAGAGAGAAGAAGGCAGGGAGAAAAAGAAAAAACATCAGTGTGTAAGAGAAACATCCATAGGTTGCCTCTTGCACACCCATGACCAGGAACCTGGCTTGCAACCCAGGCACATGCCCTGACAAGAATGGAACCTGCAATCTTTAGGTTCACAGGACAGCACCCACCCCACTGAGCCACACAAGTCAGGGCAATGAACAGTAAATACTAATCAAATAACAAAATTGCTTTGCAATTTATTGATTAAAATCTAAGTAAATTCATTTTACTACCAATATTTGTTTATCTTCAATTTTAAGAGATATTGGTTAATAGGGATAGATCCATTTTGTTGGAATCTATCTGCCATACTTATTCTCGAAAGAGGTTTTCCCTATTTCATAAGCAAAGGTATATCTTTTTGTTTCCCACTTTCACCCCAGCCCAGGTTCTCATCCTAGTCCCAGGCAATTGTCTCTCTCACTCACTATCCCTTCTCTCTCACCAGATCCTTCCTAAACAACATGTCCACTCTACTTTTTCTCATCCAACTTATAAGACTTCTGCTATTTTCTAGAGGATGAATTTTAAAACCCATAGTCTGGCAGTAAAAATCATTCTACACATACCCTTTATTTACCTGCTCAATTTTATCTTTTACTATTTCTCTACATAAACCTTTGTTGTTGTTTTTCTAATGTTCTTAATTTTTTAAGATTATATTTGTTGAAGTTATATCAGTTAATAAGATTAAATAAGTTTCAAGTGTACAATTCTGATACATCATCTTGTATATTGCATTGTGTGCCCACCACTCGAAGTCAAATAATTTTACACCACCATATATTTGACCCCTTTTATACTTTACTGCCCCAAGTCTCTTTCCCTGTAGTAACCACCATACAGTTGTCTGTGTCTATAAGTTTCAGTTTTATATCCCATATGTGAGTGAAGTCATATGGTTCTTAGCTGTTTCTGACTGACTTGTTTAGCTTAGCATAATATTCTCAAGGTCCATCCATGTTATTGCAAATGGCAGTATTTCATTTTTTTAGAGTTTACATACTTTTTATCAAATCCTCTATCAAAGGACACCTTGGTTGTTTCTATTGTCTTGGCCACTGTGAGTAATACTTCAGTGAACATAGGGGTGCATATATCTTTGCAAATAAATGTTTTTGAATTTGCCAAACAGATAGCCAGAAGAGGGATTGCTGGGTCATATGGTAACTCTATTCTTAATTTTTTGAGGAACCTCCATACTGTTTTCCATAGTGTCTGTACCAGTTAACATTCCCACCATTAGTGAATAAGGGTTTCCTTTTCTCCACCACATCTTCAAAACCTGTTATTACTTGTCTTATTGATAATAGCCATTCTAACAAGTATAATGTGCTCTCATTGTAGTTTTGATTTTCATTTCCCTAATAGCTACTGAAGTTGAGCATCTTTCCATATATCTGTTGGCCATTAGTATGTCTTCCTGGGAGAAGTGTCTTTTCAGGTCCTCTGCCCATTTTTAAATTGGATTGTTTGTTTGGTGATGAGTTTTATGAGTTCTTTAATTGTTTTGGATATTTACCCTCTTGTTGGGACTGTTTGGAAATATCTTCTCTCATTTGATTGGTTGATTTTTTGTGTATGTTGGTGGTTTCTTTTGCTGTGCAGAAGCTTTTTAGTTTACTATAGCCCTATTTATTTAGTTTTGCCTTTACTTGGGGTAAAATTCATAAAATGTTCTCTAAGACCAAGGTCCATATGCTTAGTACCTATGTTTTCTTATATGCAATTTATTGTTTCAGGTCTTATATTTAGGCCTTTGATCCATTTTGAATTAATTTTTGTACAAAGGGACAAAGAGTAGTCTTGTTTCATTCTTTTGCATGTGGCTTTTCAATTTTTCCAACACCATTTATTGAAGAGGTATTTTTTTCTCCATTGTATGTTTTGCCTCCTTTGTGAAAAATTATTTACCCATATACATGTGGTTTTATTTCTGGTCTCTCAATTTAATTCAGTTCCATTGGTCTGAGTATCTATTTTCCTGCCAATACCATGATGTTTTGATTATCATTGCTCTGTAGTATAATTTCAAGTCAGATAGTGTAATACCTCGAGTTTTGTTCTTTATTGTCAGGATTTATTTGGCTATTCAGAGTCTTTTGTGGTTTCTTACAAATATGATGACACTTTTGTTCTATTTATTTAAAAAAGTCATTGGATTTTGATGGGGATTTTGTGAAATCTGTATATTGCTTTGGGTAATATGGACATTTTAACTATGTAGATTCTTCTAATTTTTTTAACAAGGCCAAATCTCTTTATTGCTCCCATCCTACCCTGATTTTCCTGTTACCCATAGTATAGGTGGGAACCATTATCAGATTCCTGGCTCAAGGATTCCCTTTGAGTACCCAGTGCAGGGATAGGAAGAACCTAGTGTCCAACTCTTGGTGTGCTCTCTGAGAGTATAGTTCCAGACCTACAATGCAGGGGATCCTATCAGTTTCTAGGTCTGTCCTCTTGGGGAGAATTTTGAACCTCTTGTTTATGGGTTTGTTCTGGCTTTAGGTTATGGGCTTCTTGGGGGGACCCCTCAGCATGTGTCAATTTCTGGGTATCATTGGTACCTTTGGGAGCATTGTATTCCCCTCTCTTCAGGTGCCTCTATTCAGGCTCTCTCCAGGGTCCTCAAATATCTTTCCATTTCATTGTCTTTTTCAATCTCTTTTAGTAAAGCTTTGTAGTTTTCAATATATAGATTCTTTACATTATTTGTTAAGTTTATTCCCAGGCACTTTAAGCTTTCTGTTGCAATTATAAAAGGATTTTTTTCATTTCTTTTCCTGAAATTTCATTGTTAGTGTGGAATTTTGTACACTGGTTTTGTATCCTGCAGCTATACTGTTTGTTTATTGTTTCTAATATTTATTTGGGTGGAGTATTTATGGTTTTGTATATAAAGGATCATGTCATCAGCAAAAATTGACACCTTCACTTTTTCATTCCCAATTTGGATTTCTTTTATTTCTTCTTCTTGACTGAATACTCTGGCTAGGACTCTCAGTAATATGTTGAATGAGAATAGTACAAGTAACATACTTTTCTTGTTTCTGATTTCAGAGGAAAAGCTTTCAGTTTTTTACCATTGAATATTATATTGGCTGATGGTTTGTCTTATATGGGGTTTATTATGTTGAAGTACTTTCCTTCTATATGTATTTTATGAAGTGTTTCAATCATAAATGAATGTGTACCTTATGAAATATTTTTTCTGTATCTATTGATAAAGTCATATGATTTCTATCATTTCCTTTGTTGATGTGGTGTATTACATTGATCAATTTGCATATGTTGAGCCATCCTTGTGCTCCTGGAATGAACCCTACTTGATTGTGATGTATTATTTTTTAATGTATTGTTGCATTCAGTTAGCTAGTATTTCATTTAAGATTTTTGCATCTGTACTCAGCAAAGATATTGGTCTGTAATTTTCTTTTTTATGTTATCTTTGCTTCATAAAATGTGTTAGGAAGTATTGCCTCTTCTTTAATTTTTTGGAAGAATTTGAGAAAGATAACTATCAAATCTTTTTTGAACTTTTGGTATAATTAAATAATGAAGTCATCTGGTCAGACTTTAATTTTGGGGGAGCTTTTTGATGTTATTTCAATTTCCTCACTGTTGATTAGTCTATTTAGATTTTCTAATTGCTCATGATTCAGTCTTGGAAGATTATATATTTCTAGGAACTTAGCCATTTCCTTCTGGGTTATTGAATTTTGTGGTATATAGTCTTTCATAATCTAGTATGCTCATTTGTATTTCTGTAATGTCTTTGGTGACTTTTCTTTCATTTCTGATTTTCTTTATATAAGTCTTTTCTCTTTTTTCCTTAGTAAGTCTAGCCAGGGGTTTGCCAATTATATTAATCTTTTCAAAGAACAAGCTCTTCATTGTATTATGTTTTGTATAGCCTTTTGTTTTCTATTTCATTCAATATTGCTCTAATTTTTGTAATTTATTTTCTTCTGCTGACTTGGTGCTTTTGTTCTTCTTTTTCTAGTTCTTTAAGATGTAATATTATATTGTTTACTTGATATTTTTCTTGTCTCTTGAGATAGACCTATCCTGACATCAACTTACTTCTTATTACTATTTTTGCTGCATCCTCAACAGTTTTGATGTTATGTTGTCATTCTCATTTGTCTCTTTATATCTTTTGATCTCACCTATAATTTATTCTTTGACCCAGTCATTTTTAAGTAGTATGTTATTTAGTCTCTACATATTTGTTTTTTACTTCCTATTTTTGTAGCTGATTTCTAATTTCAAAGTTTTGTGGTCAGAGAATATTCTTGGTGTGATTTTAATCTTCTTATATTTGTTGAAGCTAGCTTTGTGGCTCAATGTATTGTCTATCCTTGAGAATGTTCCATGTCCACTGGGGAAGAATGTATAATCTGATGTTTTGGGATGAAAGGCTCTGAAAATGTCAATTATGTCTATTTGGTCTCATGAGTCACTTATGGATAATATTTCTTTATTGATTTTCTGTTTGGATAATCTATCTTGAGCTGCCAATGGAATATTTAGGTGCTTCCTTCAGAAGATACGGTTGGGATTTTTTTTATTCAATCTGCTACTCTGTGCCTCTTTATTGGTGGATTCAGTTCATTTACATTTAGGGACATTATTGATATGTGAAGATTTCCTATAGCCATTTTATCTTTTGTTTTCAGGTAGTTCTGTGCCTCCATTTGCTCTTTTCCTTTGTGTTTATGTCTGCTGTTTTTGTTTGTTGGTATTCCATACTCCTTTCTTTTGTTTCCTGTTTTTGTAAGCTATGTGTCAGGTGTTTTATTTATTTGTTTGTTTTTGAGTGAGATTTCCATAAGGCTTATACAAAAGAAAGTTTCATTCATAAAGTTGTTTTTTTTTTGTTTGAATGCTTCTGATCTCCATCCTACTTTGCAATCATTTATTCAATCCTTTTTTATGTTTTAGTTGTCACAAATTAACTTTATTTATGCTGTAAGTTTGTTGGTGATCTTATTCATAGTTCTGTGACCTTTTGCTCTTTTTGTTTCAAATAGAGTTACCCCCTTGAGTAATTCCTACAGTGGGGGTCCTCTGGTGGCAAATTCTTTTAACTTCTGTATGTCTGGAAAAGCCTTTATTTCTTCTTCATATTTAAATGATCACTTTAATGGATATATTATTCTTGGATGGTAATTTCTCTTTTAGTAGTTTGAGTATTTGGTTCTACTATCTTCTACCTTGTAGAGTTTCTGCTGAAAAGTCCAATGATAACCTAATGGGCTTTCCTGTATAGGTTACTTTCTTTTTTTCCCTGACTTCCTTGAGAATTTTTTCTTGTCATTAATTTTTGATAGTTTTAATACAATGTGCCTTGGAGAAGATCTTTTTGGATGATGGTAATTAGGTGTTCTGTTTGCTTCTTGAATTTGAGGATCTAGCTCTTTCCACTGGTTTAGGAAGTTTTTGTCAACTATTTGTTTGAATAAGTTCTTTGTTCCCTTATCCTTCTCTTCTTTTGATATGCCTATTATTCTTATATTGTTCTTTCTGTTGGAGTCACACAATTTTTATAGAGATATTTCATTTTTTTATGCTCAAGTCTCTCTCTTCTTCCCTCTGCATTATTTATTGATTTCTGTCTTCAATATCACTAAGTCTTTCCTCTACTGGTCAGCTCTATTTTCTATGCTTGCTATTTCATTCATTATCTCTCTTATTGAGTTCTTTATCTCCAGAATTTCTATTTGGTTCTTTTTTAAAGTTTCAATCTCTTTGGTGAACTGCTCATTTTGTTCATTGATTTGGTTTCTAAGTTCATTAAACTGACTATGTTTTCTTGCATATTGAGTTTTTTTCAGAACTGCAGTCTTGAATTTTCTGTCATTTAAATCATATATTTCCATGTCTTTAAGTTTATTTTATGTAGGCTTTTCATTTCCTTTCTGACCTGTCTCATTACCTTGGTATTCATGGTATTTGGTGGATTCCTTCTTTCTCTAGGCATTTATGTGTGAGTAGCACTGTTCTAGTAGACTGATCTAGCAGATTTTTTTCCAGTAGGTGGTATCGAATCACAAAGTTTTTACCTCTTTTGCCGTTCTCTAGCTTTTAAGATTTTGGTAGGGTGATGAAAATGTCCTGTGTTCCTTGGAAAGGTGAGTGTCTCCCCTGTGATCTGATCATTCTGGTCCCAGGGGACCAACCCTTCAGGGCAATATGGTGGTCATGGGACTCTAAACTTGTGAAATCATAGTACTGTTCTCCAGAACCAGACACCTCTGGCAGTACAGTCTCAATGTGTAGGGGTGGGGTGAGCTGGGGAAACCTGGTCACCTCCTTCATTGCTTTCCCTCCCAGCTATGGTGACAAATAAACCTCTGCAGCAACCCCCCATGCCTCCACCCAACCTTGGGATTAGTGATGGAGGGCTCAGGAAAAAAGTGTTTCTGTATACCAATTCTAGGGCTTGAAAATAATGTACTCTGCAGCCTGACACAAAGGGTGAGTGGAGGGAACCTCAGTGAGGTTAAGGGGTGGCAGCCAGGCTCCATGACTTTGTTTCTCTGTCTGGAATGCTGACTGCCAGACAACTGAGGCTGTATCTCTATGATTTGTTCCTTCTCAAGTCACTGGTCTCAGCTGTAGTTCATATTGCCCACTCTACAGGATTCTCACTGATTCTTTTTGCTCCTCCCTGCTGATGGGAATGACAGCCACAACCTTATTCCTCCCTTCTCTGGGATGAGCCCCACAGTGAGCTCTGAACTGCAGAGATATGTCTACAGTTCCTATGAGCTCTTCTCCCTTCTTGCTTACCTGGTTCATTCTTACTCATTCACCTTTAGATGTTTCAATGTGCAGGACTCTCAGAGGTATTTGTGTTCTGAGAGGATATCCTTTGTCAAATTGTAACTGTCCAAACTGTTGAAACTTCAAGGGGAAAAATCGAGGGGATCTCTCACACAGCCATTCCTAGGACACCACTTCCACGTAAAACCTTTACTTCAATCGAACTATTAACCAATCTTCATACCCACTAATTCAAAAACTACTTATCATCTGCTCTGTGTAAGATTTAGTCTCATGCCTGTGACAATTCAAAAGAATGCCAGGCAATGGCTCTCAACTCCCTTCAGTGAGAATTGCATGCTCTTCTTTCAGCCAGGAAGCTATTGCTCCTTTCTCAGCTTCATGTGAAGAGTTTCCTGGAAAGATCTAGTCTTAATGATCAGTTATTCTTCAACATATATAAATATTATATCATTGTATCAATAAATTTGCTTATCAGATAATACATAGGAAGTAGGGACCTTATGCTTAATTGTGACCTTTTTAGGCTCTTCCCATTGTTCGTTGTAAATAATTATTAATTGGGAGGAAATATAAGGAAGTAAGAGAATATGTTTGAGTCATATACAAGTTTGAATCCTATTTGTGCCACTGTCTAGTTGTGTGTCCTTAGGCAATTTATTTAATCCTTCTTAGTGCTTTCTTTTTTTCATATTATACTGGGCATGATAATAACTACTCCATAGGGAGCTGTGAGTACTACATATTTAATCACCTTTTCTCTTCATGATCAAGAGGTACTAAAATTAGAACCTGTGAATTTATTCTTTGGATAATAATTTTCTTTTTAAAGAAGAAAATTCTGAAGAATAGATTACTGAAGAATAGTAACCCATTCCTGCTACAATCAAACATCAATTATCTTTCTGGTTTATGTATACATTTAACACATTTATATCTGTATGATTATATTATGGCTGGTTTGAGGTTATTTCCCCCTTTTAAAAGGTCTAGTTTTGATATTTTGTGATAAATAGAAGAAATAAATTTTCTATTTGCAAGTATCATTAAACACAGTTTTCACAAGACTGAAGTTTTTCCATTTAATCATAATTACCTAGTAACAAACTTCTTAGCAGAATATTATGAGTTCACATAATCAATAGATTTTGCAATGGTCCCAATATTTGTTAATATAGACTGCTTAGTTACTCAGAAAGAAGTTCTCTCTTCTGAACTGTGAGCTGCATTCTCCCCTTATATGCCATAGCCCAGGCACTAACCTTTTGAAAACTAGGTCCTGACACCTGGGGATTCTTAGCATAGGAAACTGTCACCTTAGAAAATTTAGATGCCAACCACTCAACCAGAACAAACCCTCATAGTATTTAGCTTTGCAAGCTACCTAGCTATTTCTTAAGCTTTAATAAGAAATATTTCCAGATTGGGAAGTGTTGTAGGCACTGACAATTTTTTTCTAGGGCCTCAATATCACAGTACCTGAGGTTTTTGTAGGCACCTATGGGACTTATAAATCGTTCTCATAAAAGTTGAAAATATAGAAGACTATGAGATAGAAAGCACCAGCAAATTAATTATTTTTCTTACCTCAGTGTGGTAATCAGCCTGAACAATTATGAAAAATAAAAGAGTAACAATTTTTGGTTTGGATGAGAAGAAAATTTAACAGTTGATTGAGTGTGACCATTATGGATATTTATTATTTGAATATATTATCTGAAGGCTTTTTTTATTTTGACAAAATCTACATAACACAAAATTTACCATCTTACTTCTAACTATACAGCACAATGGCGTTAATTATATTCACATTGTTGTGTACAACAGTCACCACTATCCATCCTCTGAATTTTTTCATCATCCCATCCTGTACTCTCTACAGGAGAGTAAACAATAATTCCCTATTCCTCCCTCCTAACTCCAGCCCATGGTAACCACTGTCCTACTTTCTGTCTCAATGAGTTTAACCAATTGGGTATTTCATATATTTTTTTCCTTCCTTCACTTTTCACCTCCTAAAAATATAAATTCTTAACTTTGTTGTCTTTGGAAATGTGGACGTGATTACAAACAATTAGCTGAGAAGTGACTCAGCCCTGTGAGAGCCCATGTGCTGGTATCAATTTGATTCCAACCCAGGCAGCACAGGCCTGACACCCCTCTGTTGAATAAAGCTTGGTGACCACACCCCAGGGCTGCTCCTCAGGTTTACTTTAAGAGACTGTTAAGTGACCCTGCTGAAGCAACTTTGGATCACAGATGCCCAAGCAAAAACATTTACCATTACATTGTAATGGAAAGCAGATTTTAACATTCAGGAAAAATGTGATTTCAGAAATATTAAAAGTTTTTATGGAAAAGGCAACTTTTTAACTCAATCCCTGCAAGAAACAAATTCCCCCTTGGGTATTATGTAACATAAGCATGGTTCAGGCTTTGAGATAGGGTTTAAGCAATTTAATAGGGGACACGCCAAAAATCCAAGATATCCAGACTAGAACTTAAAAACATTACACATGGAAAATATATAAACTAATCAAAATATATAGAACATTGCTCTGATCAGGAAATAAGTTCATCAAAAGAAATGGTTTGAAAAGTATTTATAACTCAATAATTTACAATATTCCTTTTTTCATGTTGTATTTTAATGCTTCATTATGTGATAGATGAAAAGTACAGTATTATACATAAATTCCTAAAATTGACTTATTTTTTCATTCATAATTATTTACATGTATAGAGAATAATGTACTGCCTGCAGAGAATATCAGGTTTAAATTCACTTAACATATAAATTGGAAAAATATGTATTCATTTTTCCTTGGATCATTTCTTGGTGTTATCATCACTAGTAATAATAATCATAATATTGTATGCACTACTTATAATTAAATCATTTTTAAGAAATTTATAAAAATGCTGAAGTTTTTCAATACTCATTTCTAAACATACAGATGTCAATGCTAAGATACTATAAAAGCATTAAAACTGAATTATTATGCATTGATTTAGCAGGAAGCAGTTTCCATTGATGTCAGTGAAAGAAAATTACTGGTTTATTCTCTGTGATCCACCCCTGAGGAATAAGCTGGAATTTGCATGTTATAAACAGCCAAACAGCATCTTTTATATATAACTTTACAATCAAATGCCAGTGTTAGATCTGATATGAATTCTCTGATAAGTATTATGGTATACTGAGTAAAATGCCAGGAAAACAAAGTCTTATAGGAGAATTTCTCAAGGGAAACCAAGTTCAAAGCCCTTCAATCAAAATAACAGACACATTCTCACATTAATCCAGTGGTATTGATACTGATTTTATATTCTAAAGGAAAAAAATATATAAAATTTGAATTACTGGAGGACATGCAGTATACCTTTGCTATGACCTCTGCTTTTGCATATAGGCAGTGTCTTCACAGTGGAGATACTACCAGTTTGGAAGCAAAGGAAATTTGAAAAACTATCTGTGAAGCATTTCCCTATACCTATTTCCCATAACTCCTCATACATCTTGAACTGTCTTAGAGTTTACTAATGTCAATGGACTCCTGTAGTACTTATTTTGTATATTACATTCATGCTAAAGTTAAACTTGTCCATAACTTAAAAATTTTTATCCATATTTTTCTTTTCCTTTGGATTTAATTTTGATTCTAATAATCATTGCTAAATAATATCAATAATGTGTACATGAAACATTGAAGAATCCTATGTTTTTCTCACAAAGAGGCTGATGCTCCAGTTCCTGCTGGTGAGAAACCTGAATTCTGTTGGCAATAACTGCCAGGCAGGTTTTGCAACTATCTGTCACCCACCCTCCCAGCTACACTGATTATCTCGTTGCTCCAAATACAACCATCTATTTTCCATTTTCCCCTCCATACATTTTTTTAAAAGTATTTTTTTAAATTTTATTTATTTATCTTTAGAGGTAAAGGGAAGGAGAGAGGGAGAGAAATATCAATGTGTGGTTGCTTCTCATGTGTCCCCTACTGGGAACTGGCCTGCAACCCAGGCATGTGCCCCGACTGGGAATCAAACCCTGACCCTTTGGTTCACAGGCCTGCACTCAGTCCACTGAGTTACACCAGCCAGGGCCATTCCATACATTTTTATATTCCATTCTGCCCTATGAAATATTTTTTCTCCTCTTCTTTTCAGTGACAACCCTGAACTCCTCTGTGAAGCTTTCTTTAGGCATTCAGACAAATTTTATAGCAGTTCATCTCTTTTGCTCTTGTAAGTAGATTATGTTTGCATGTGCAATTCTTAAAATTGTTTTTAATCACATATAACTGCATGAGATGCAGGAATGTGTCCTTGTTTGTCCTCTGTAGTTCCTTTAGTGCTAACTTTTCTATAAAATAGTGAAGAGTCATGTCCACTGAAATCTATCCTCCTTTAATTATAAGGAGTCAATCAATCTACAAAGATTAGTAATCTGTTCACAAAGAAACTATGATCTCACCTCTCCCTTTCTCTTCAACTTTATCTTCAACTTACCATTGCTTTTATGCTCTTGGGGTCAGAAATTGTGTGTCTTACAGCACATGCTGTTGCTTGCCTGTGTGTGCATGATGTGTAGGTCCTCTATCTCCTCATCCTGCAATTTTCTTCCCATTCTCCCATCAATTCTTAATCATGTTTTAAGATTCAAATTACATGCCATCTTCTTCTGGATGCTCTAGCCCCCAAAGACACACATCTCCCCATAAGTAACATTTGGCCTTGGATGATGCCTAAGGTATCGGTGTCACTGTGGGCTTCATATTACATAGTATTCAAAGGTACCACCAATGTCTCATTTTCCCTTGGTGGACTGTAGATTCTTCAAGGAAAAGGATTGTGACCCTGGCCAGTGTGGCTTAGTTGGTTGGAGCTTCATCTCATAACTGATATTTTGCAATTTCAATCCCCCTGCCATCTAGGCACTTACAATCCCTGGTCCAAGTGCATATGGGAGGCAACTAATCGATGCTTCTCTCTTGCATTGATATTTCTCTCTCTCTAAAAGCAATGAAAAAATATCCTTGGATGAGGATAGAAAGAAAAATGTTGTGTTTTATTTGTCCCTGAAATTTTTGCACATGACTGTCACACAGCAAACAGGTAACAAATCTGACCGTAACTGAGGCTACAAGAATAGAGTGCCTGCTTCTGAAGTAAATTGTGGCTTTCTGCCTAGAACTGAACTTCAGCAACATCTTTAAGTAGGTTAACAACTATGTCCAATAAAACAACTGAATATGTTTTTAAAACTCTAAAGATCTGTCAAGTGGTGGTGAATTTACTATGCAAGAGGATTTAACAGTAGGCTTGTTTTTTAGTGATTATGAATATACAAATTATTGAGGTAATTACAGACTTTTTTGCTTAGTCAGAGTGTTTCTTCAGTACAAGCAGTCAGAGACTTGGGCAAACCAAGAGAGTTTTCAGCTGTTGGCTTTCTGTTTTTATGTGCAAGAAGATGAATGCCATCCCCTTCTCCAGCTAGCTGCATATGGAACGGTTCAGGCTCAGTTTCCTGCCAGCCCTGAACCATCATATCTGCTCCTTGGAGAAGCTCAGGGGGGTAGTATAATCTCTGAAGGAGAGATGGTTCTGGGGCAAAGACCCTGACAGAGGCTCATGAAGCAAGGGACAAAGTAGAGGGGCTCAATGAAAGATGGATGCATACACAGAGATTGTTTTTCTCTCAAAGTGTGCCCTTGCATTCTACATTCTCCCCAAAACATGTCAAGAGCTACATTTCTTTTTATTAAATTTTATTTGTTTTTACTTTGTGTTCTCCATTCCTATTGAATTATGCATAAATCTATGAACTCTTGCTCTTTTGTACTTCTACCACTTCATATATTAAATTAAAAAATGGAAGTGTAGCATTCCTAACACCTTTTAAATCTATCCTGTTTATGTAGAAAGATCTCAGATATTTCAAGGACTAAGATTGAGAGGAAACTTGCAGTGGTTGATGTCTGAACTATGGAAGGGTTCCAGACACACATGGATACCCTCTGTTTAATTGATTGCAGTAGTCAAAGCCACGGAAAGCACTTGTGAGGGCTCTTCTTTAGCATTATTTTATGTTATTTTTATATTTAAATATTATATTATATCTAATTAAGAATAAATTACATTCAAACAAGATGTAATTTAAATAAATAGGTAGCTTAATGCATTTTTAACTGCCAGTTTCTACTCTGAAATGAGTTTACTAAAAATACAGATTTTATTTATCCTAACAATAGAAATGCACAAATTAACCTCCCAATTGATACAAATACAAAAATCAGTATGCTCCCTAATAATGTAAAACAAATTAGATATAACTATTTTTGAAAAAAATGGATCATCAGATTTTTTTGCCGTAAGAATCTACATTGTTAGTCTGGGGCGTACTTACTCTCCATCCATGGAAGAAAGATCATCTTTTCCTGTTTTACAAACTGTTAAGTGTGTATCTTATGTTTTTTCACATTTCCTGCATATAATTTAAAGAAAAAAAGACATATAAAAAGAGAGTACTTTAACTCTTCTTTAATCCTATCCCTGTTTGCAGGCTTTATGGTGTGATTGCTTTTGTATTTTCTCTACTTTTTTTCTAGTTTTATTGAAATGATTGACATATAACATTGTATGAATTTCAAGGGAACAATCTAATGATTTGATACATGTATATTGAAGAATGATTATCATAATAAATTTAGTTGGCATCCATCACCTCACATTGTTGTAACTTTTTTCCCTTGTGATGAGAACTTTTAAGATGTACTCCTAGCAACTTTCAAATATGCAAAAGTATAGTCACTGTGTTGTACATTACACCCCCAGACTTATTTATATTATAACTGCAAGTTTCTACTGTTTGACCACTTTTGTCCAATTTCTTAACCCCCTAAACCCCACCTATGACAAGCACTAATTTGAGCTTTCTTTTTATGAGTTTCCTTTTTTTGAGATTTCACCTATAAATCAAATCATATAATATTTTTCTCTGTCTGACTTACTTCATTTAGTATAAAGCCCTCCTACTTTCTTGATGACTTTCTTTTTTTCTCTAATTTTACAACAACAAAATGTTTATTGAAGCTCAATGTGAATATTAAGACTAAATTTACAACCTGTCTCACCTTTACAAAATGTCTCACAGGTCATTTAACTAACCCACCTCCTGTTTACACATATTCAAACACTACATTTGACTCCTACTTGATTTTTCAAGTTCTGTTACAGAATTTCCTGGCTACTTTTTCTTCATAGTTGTTGATGAGAATAATCTGTTAAAACTGAAAAAAATATGTGTCAGTTTCTTTGTTTCTTGGACGCATGAGATGAATCCACTACTCACTCCTCAGACACTAATATCTATTTACATGTTAGCCATGGTGGTTGAACATTCATGTACCTTACATTAATGGTGAAATTACCTTCTTGATACAGGGTTAACCTTACCTTCAACTATGCTGTGATCAAATTTGCGACAGCAAGGATGACTGGTCCTTTACTCTGTTCACAAGAGAATGTGTAAACACTAACTATGAAGAAGCAAACTATTGCTAAACAACTAAAATAATTTACTCTGTGGGGATATGCATACTTTATTTCTTACTCCTGGGATCCCATCTGCTTCCCTTTTTTCTTTTATGCTGTGTATGTCAATATTTAGAGCCAACTCTGTTCTTCAATGATGTGAGAGAAATACCAGTTTCAACTCATGGCACTGATTACAAGAGTGAATTGGAACTATAAAAAGTGATTATGAATTGGGGGCTACGCCTTACATTAAGTGAATCAGAGAAGATCTGGAACTTTGCCAAAGACCCATAGACACTGAAACTATAACTTAGTTATAAAGGAAAAGAATTCTAAGAAGGAAAGTATCAGTTAAACCAAAATAAAAATAGATATGGAATATATTAGCTAAACAAATCCAGAAATATTTTAAGAGTTTCATTTCAAAATTAGATTTTCAATATATAAACTTGCTTTTTAACATATTCTTTTAGTAATATAGAATTCAATCTTATTGTATTATTTTACCCAAAAAGTATGATAGATTTTAACAAGCTAATATATTTTTAATCAATAATAAGTAAATTAAAATACACTAGGACTCAGCATTCTTAATTTTAAGGGGCTGTTAATATTTATGTGTTAATTTTCCTACTTACATCACATTACAAGGTTCAAGTTTGTCAATAAAATTATACAAAATTCTACATATTTTCTTATAACAATCACTTCAATTAAACAGTAAAATAAAGTTATATAATACATTTATATTATATAACTTTACTTGAAATATTCTGGTCTATAGCTGTTTAAGAAGAATAATAAAATTATTTTGAAATAGCCTTCATTAAAATAGTCTTTAGCTGCTAACTTCTATTGTGCCTTCTCCCGTTTTTTTAAATGTGTATGAATGATCCGCATAAACTAAAAATTTGTACTGAAAACATTCTTACAGAGTACTTATATTGTAGTGCATGGTGTTTTCAAAGGCATGACCTTCTGATTGAAAGTATTGAAAAAATTCAAAAGAAAATTTTCTCAGCCACAAGATTAAGGAATTAGAATTAAAACAAACATACAAACAATAAGAAAACTGCCTATTTACTATCACTAGGCTGGAAAAAACAAAAGAACACCTTTATGCAAGGAGCTCAGTCAGTCGCATTCCACAGAAGACAAGGGTTAGAGATAATCAATCTGTGCTATGCTGTGTCATAAGGGAATAGTGCTTTGTTAGGAAATACAAGTTCTGTCCATAAAATATCCAGTCATGTAATCTGAAAAATAGAGACATTTACTGAAAAGATACAATGTACATAAAAAAACTGTACATAGGACAATGATGTCTCAGTTCCCTTCCAAATAGATACCTTGGAACTGCACACAATTCCAATCGCCATCAGCTGTCCTGTCATATTTTCCTGAATCTGATTGAAGGTCTGAAATCTCTTCCCTTTCAAAGGTGATTTTAGTTTTGGGAAAAGTCAGAAGTTGCAGGGTACCAAATCTGGGCTGCAGGGGGTCTGAATCACCTGGGTAATTTGATGGTTTAGCAAAAAAACTGCATGAGGTGTGATGCATGAGCAGGCATTTTGTTGCAATAAAGCTGTCAATCACAAGTTGCCCATGGGCCAGCCATTTTTGCCAGTTTTGTATTGTATCTCTCAACCAATGAAGAACATTGAGGTAGTACCCCCTATTAATAGTTTGGCCTGGTGGGACATATTCATGATGAAAAACACCTTCCCAATCAAAAAACACAGTTAGCATCATCTTGATCTAGCTGTGACTTTGCCATACCTTTTCTTGGTATAGAGAACCAGGTGACTCCCTTGGGATGACTGGGCCTTCATTTCTGGATCATAGCCATCTGTATAGACCCACCATTCATATCCAGTTATGACCTTCTTGAGGAAATCAGGTTCATTGGTAGCGCATTGAATCAAGTCATTATCAACTGCATCGTAACATTCTGCTCTGGGAGCAGAAGCCAGAGAACAGATTTTGCCACAACATTTTTAATGCCAAGATCTTGCATCAAAATCTCAGATAGTATATTTTGGAATCCCCAGATCAGCTTCTAACTCTTGCGCTGTCAGTTGTCAATCTTTGCTGATTGCAGCCTGTAGACTTTCACCATTCTTAGCTGTTCTGCTTGTCGCAGATCTTCCAGAATGTGGATCACTTCTAACAGATTCTAGACCATCTTTGAAGTATTTGCCACACTTTTCTTTGCACTGCACTCATTGCATTGTCCCCAAAAGCCTTCTGAGTCATCTCAATAGATTCCATGGAGAAATGTTCAAGCTTAATGCAAATTTTTGATGCAGATTCATTGCTTTACTCACTCAGTCATTTTGAATGTGATTGCCACATGGTACACATGCTCACTCAATGGTACCTACCTCCCCCTCTGACTAACACAGTGAAGTCATCATTATTCATGGTATGCATCTCAGTCCACTCTCCCTGGCTGCCAGGTTATATTGATGTCACACAAACCATTCTCATTATATTAACAATGGCTGGGCTATTTTCTGTACAGACCTGGATATACATATACATGTATATATGACTATAGATAGGAGCTCATATATATGATTAATAACTAATTTGAATAATATAATAAAATATGTTTAAAATATAAAGTGCAGAATTATACCCATTGTGAAGAAAAATACAAAGCTTTGGTGAAATATATAAAAAGAGGTTTTAATGAATGAATAATCCTGCAGGGTTTCTGAAAGATAAAATTTAGTTAAAATATTACTTGTCTCTAAATTAATCTAAAAAGATTAAGTAAAATTATAATAAGGTATTGTATGAAATTTAGCCAGATCAAAAAATCTTTCTAGTAAAGGAAATAACAAACATAAAATTTAATTCAGTAAATCCTTTAAAAGGCTAAGATATTAAGGTTGAGTTAAACTATTATTTTTAAAACACACCTAGAATAAAAGTGATTCAGAGTATTTAAAATGAAAAACACATACTGAGATTTCCATCCAAGTATAAACACAAGACTTCTGGGAAAAACCAGTCCTCCAAATGCCTGTGTCACTTGGAGATTCTGAGTAGACATGTTCACCACACAGCCCATAATAAAGGGGTTACCATGCTTACACAGCATTTAAGCCATGGTATGTGATAGGACACAAACATAATGAAAGGTAAAACATGTAAAATTTCATAATAGGTCATAATTAACATTAACATTTGCAATTTGTAACTTATTTTGATGATAGGGAACAGTAACAATCCCAGTAGGTAAAATGATAACCCCTCAAAAAAGAATGCATTTTTCTCATCAATCTGTATTACAAAAGAAAATTACTGCAAATTGTTATTGCATTTTGAATTCTGTAGAAATTTGTTTTCTCGTTATGTAAGTATGAAGATGTTATTCTCAATTTTGACCTTTAGCTGCCATGCTTTAAATAAGACTTCCAGCTTCAACACTGGCTTTCCTGAGTCTCCAGTTGCCTCCATAATCATGTGAGCCAATTCTTCATCATCTCTATAGAGAAATGTGGGCATGGACACGGGTAGAGACATATCTATTTACTCTCTATATGTCGCTTTTGTTTTACTGGAGAACCATGACTAATATAACATCCTGTTTTGTTTGAGAAAAATTTTGGAATTTTTCTTCTTGAGAAAAAAAGGAATGACTACAACAGAAGTACCAAGAGTGTTTTCTAAAATATTAAAATTGGAAGTAAAATTTATTAATTGAAACCAAATGTATAACTTCATATTAAAAAGTTGTAGGTACTAATGAATACATAATAGTAATGACTATGTTTTAAATAGAGTATATAATCAATTTGAAAAGTAAATGAGTTTTATATAAACAATCCATTTATCAGAAAGTAATACTTTTTTTTTAGTTGTGACAGAATAACTAGACAAAAATAATAGAGACAATGGGATTGCATTAATATCTATATTAAACTTTATATGCAATAGTCTGATAATATCTATTTGTCTGCACATCTTCACAAAATTGTTTATGTTCTAGGCCATAAGAATAACTTTATTTCATTTTCTCATAATTTACATTATTTGCTCACACTGGGAAAAAATATTTTTTAAAAGATGATAACTAGGTTACCTAAAAATTAGAAAAAAAAACTTAACAATATGGTTCTGGGTAAAATATGATAGCAAAATTAAAATTTTAGAAAAGAGAAAAGAATACTATAGATTGTATTATGTATATAAAATATGGTTAAAGACATTTTGGAAACACAATGCTTTAAATAATTGAATCATTTTTAAAACAGAGTGAAAATAGAATTAAGTATTCCATTCAAAAAGTATCAAGATCTGCAAAGTAAAACTAAGAATACAAATGAAAAGAAATAATATTACTAAAAACAGAAATAATAGTAGGAAAAGTACTGTTGAAAAGAGACACAAGATAATATTAAAAGTTAAATTGTAATTAAATTGAGTCAGTGTAGCCTTAGTAGAGGTAATCAAGAGAAAAGAATAAACTCATGTCAATCTGGATACTGTGGTGATTCCTCTCCTTCCAGACACAAGCAAGGACTGCATTTCTTCACCCCTTGAAACAGAACTTGGCCATGTACCTTGCTTTGGGCAATGAACTTACAGTGAAGGCAGCAAACATTGGGTGTCCAGTGCCATCATGATGGTACACATCCATTTATCTGAATTACTAAGTTGGCATATGACTGAGCATTGCTCAGGAAAATCACCTAGACTTGCAGCAGATTTGTGAGACTGAAATTAAACCTCAATGTTCTAAGTCACCAAGATTGTGGAAATTTTTTCTAGCCTAATATTGACTCCAATAGACTTATATACGAACTTCTGAATCAATCCTTTGTTTCTCTTGCATTTCCTTCATTTATTAGTTATTTTAATTCTGTGGGCTCTATTTTTTTTCTAAAAGTTCCCCACCCAACTTTTTGCTTAGTAACTTTCTATTTCGCTGTAGCCAGTCTGCTATTTATTTCATATGCTGTTTCTTTCATGTTAAATATAAACAATATTTATTTAATTTTTGAACAAATTCTTATCTTTCTCATAGTAATAAATATGCTCATTTAGAACATGTTTTAACCATTCTGTTGACTTTGTTTTCTCTGAAATTATACCATTTGTCTAATGGTGTACCTTTTCAAAAGTGTTGCCTTTCCTAAAGTTTTCTGTGATCATCAGTAATGTATCATTTTAAATTAATATTTCCTGAATCAGCTTTTGGAAGACTACTTGGAGGTCAGGATATAATGTTATGTCATGGATTCTATTCTGGTTTATTTGCCATAAGAATGGAAGATGGAGGAGGAATGCAGGCTCTCAGAGAATCCCTGGGTGTAGGTTCTTCCTATGTATCATTAGCTTCCCGGGCCACTGTCTCTTCTTCCACAAAATTGCCTAGGTCTACTACTGGACCCATGATGTATGCACATGTACACACATGCACACATACACAAGATTCTACCCACAGAGTTTCTCCTGCTATAGAACTGAATATCATATTCATCTTAATTGTCCCTGGATTCCCTATTGTTTCTAGATTTTACTGCCTTTAGGCAAAGATGCTCTTTTTGAGCATCTTTTTTATTTTCCTATGAATATACAACCAATCAATGGAATAAGTTGGATATTGAAGGACACAATCAGACACCAACTGTGAATTATCCCACTGACTTCTTCAGATATTCTCAATGGACTAACTCATTTCTGCCTCACAGATGAAATTTCAAGGAAGCTCAGCAGCATTTTTTGTTTGTTTTTTATTATTTATTTGTTTGGTATTTATTTTATTGTTTGGTTTTTATTATTTATTACTTAATAAATATTTTTTTAATTCCAAGGTATTAAAAAATCTAAACTGAACTAATACTGCATGGCTATTATACAACTCTAATTCCAACTCTATTCCAATTAAAATTTTTGTCATATTCTAGCCTAGGCTGTCCTAGAAACTTGAAATACAGATTCTGAAGGAGGGAGAGAGATAAGGTTGTGGTGGATAAGATCTTACTTGATGATTCCACTGTGATCTAGCAAGGGAGACTTCTGGGTATTATACAATTCCAAAAATGACCTTTCCTTTCCCAGGTGGCATTTGCAGACCTTCTTATTTAGAGACCTTCACCTATAGTTCTTAGTTCTGGGACATACCCCTTCTCCAGCTGGCAGCCACTTAAAATTTCTCCCTTCCCCTGAGCTTTTGACAAATTTTCTCTTACTTTGGTATAGTCCACACTCTCAAGCATTCTTGTTGGGCAGCTCCTCTTTGAGGACAGTTCCAGAGTGGCTGCTTCTATGACCATATCTGCTCCACAGGAAAATATGTCATTTGTAGAAAGTAGCTTTCTCTCAACAGCCCTCTTCCACTTTGCTGTGCTAGCTCTAGTCAATTGTCATAAAAATTTGACTGTAAAAGTTAAAAACCCATCTATACTTTCCAAATTCCAGAGAATACAAATCCAGTCTTTTTGAGTGCTTTGACAATAGCCTTCAGTGTGCATTGTGTTCTTTCTTCCAACCTCTGCTTCTCTCTCAAGGGATCCTGACCAATAGCTTGAGGAATCTCACTAGAGGCCTCCTCCACCTCAGTGCCCACTGTAGGATAGTGATGGGCAACAGAGGACAGCACAAATGGAATTTATTAGTATGTCCTTCATGTAAGTGTTCTTGGCAATTGTTTTATTTTTTTTCTTTTGGGTCCTTAGTTGAAAGAGACCATTTAAAAGTTTTACTATATTTGTCAAAAGTTTCAATCTGATCTTATCTTCTCTATTTCTAATGGGAGCCTTGACATTATTTTCTGGTCAGTGAAGAGGTACTGTTCTTATTTTTCTGCACATCTGTGGTTTGTGAAGTAAGTATCACATCAATCATTTCTGGGGACCTAAAACAGCAATGGGAGACTGGAAATATGGGCTCAGTCTGTGAAATAAAAGTTTTTGAGTTGTTTCACTGCTTATAGAATATGTTACTTTTCTCACCAGGCATCTTCACCTTTTTGTCTGAACAACCACATCCCAAAGTGTTCAACTGTGTAGATAAATACCTTCCATTGAATATGCAGTAGTATTATAGAGTTCCTGTTTTGTGCCAGTCACTTAGTGTCTAATGATCAACAAAATGACAAAATATCATAATAGAAAGATAAATGCCTGCTATATAGATACACATATATTATTAAATATTTTAAATAGTGAGAATTGATAAAATAATACATAATCACAGCATCAGGAATACTATAAGGCATATGTATGTTTTTGTGTGTGAGCAACATGCAGAGGAATGTTAGACACAGGGTCTTTCCTAGACTTTATTTTCACCTCTTGACTCTTGGCCTTGGGTCAAGTGTTCATTTAGGTAATTTTATTTCTAGTTGAATCAGAATTCTAGAAGCACTGCCAAATTTGGAAAGTTGCCATAACTTGAACTTTTCTGGCTCAGTGATGTAGATTCTCTTTTTGCCATAGCAGTAAAATCTGCTGCCAAATAGCATTCTCATATTTTCAGATGGTCATTTAAGACAGTAAGGAAAAACCTTGATGTTCAGTTTATTTGCTAAGAGACAAGGCAGCTTGTAACCATAAGTCACTTACACTTTGATCTTCCTTGAACATTCTGCAAAGTTCCTAAATACTTTTCCTTTTTTAGTTGATGCTTTATGTGTTGTTGTGCTGGTATTGTTTTGGTTTTATGTCACACTTGATGTGATGTCTTATAAGCTATATTGCTTCCTATCATAGTGTTCCATTATGCACAGAGGGGTTTATGCAGTGCTTCATTTTATCAATGCCTACTTGCATGTCCTTTGAAAACTCTTCTCAGAGATAATGTGAAGGGTAAAACTAAGGCAGCAATTTAACCTCTAGAAGCTCTCTATTTTTAGTTCCAAATTTGTTTTTCTAAATGGGAAGCAAACTTCTATAGTGACTCAGGTTCATCTTCATACTTATCATTAGGAATGTATCCTCACCTTTACCAGTCTGACAGCTGTATTGAGTTGCCAGGTACCTGTACTGATGGTAGATGGTATGTAAAGACCTACAGGTCATTGAGGACCCAAAGAGACCACTTACCCATTCCTAGAACAAGGGAAGTCCAGGAAATCAGGTGTCTATTTCTAATGTTTTTCATATAAAAATAATAACAATAGTACTAAATTAAGCATCCCAAGTCCCTCTGCTATGGTGCTGAAGTGCAATGAACCTGACTTCAGTGCCTGTGAAGTGATAGCATTTTCCAATCTCATTACTGGAAACTCAGCCTTGTCATTTAATGTTTTGTGGAGCATGCAATGTTGCAGGTGGAATTTTCTTTCAGTTTAAGTACATGACTGTAGCAGAACTGTGGAGTACTCTTTCTCTGAAGGAGGATAGGTAGCAGCATTCATTCATACATATATGGACACATTTTCTTAAGTACCTGTTGTATGCTAACATAATGACATTTGCTAAGGGAGTCAGGGAAGTATTATTCATGAACCCAAGAGTAGGGATGACTACACTGAAATCTTCTATTTTAGTTGAAGTTACCCTTAACCTTACTTCTTATTGAGCAACAATGATGACAGGCACCACTTTTTGGTCACTCATCATATTTCGGACATCATGCTAAGTACCTTGTAAAATCAGTCATTGACTGCATTATTATCTTTACAAAAAACCCTACCAGTTTCCACATGCAGAAACTGAGTCAGAGAGTGGTTAATATCTAGCCCCAAGCAACACAGTCAGCAAATAAAGTCATATCACAATAAGTAAAATGATGGAGTTGGGACCTCAATTCACATTTGTTGTACTCCAAAGTCATTTATTTTAACTTCTCTTTTATACTGCCTCCAAAGTACTGAATTAAAATTGAGGTTCTTGTACTTTCAAAGTAAAGAAAAGTGAAAGCAGGAAAATGATCATTTAGAAACACTGTGGAGCCTGTTTCTGTGTCAGAAGACTAGGAGACACAGCAGACTATCCTCTTTTCATCCTTCACATATAAATCTTTTCAAGTGTCCCTCCTCTTTATCTTTAGTGTTGTTCCATTACAATTTCCTGACTTCTTTTTCTGTCTCAGATTTTGTCCTATTATTCCATCTACTTCATTACCACATAATGATCAATCTAATATACAAATCTGACCATGTTACCCTCCTGTGGAAAACTTTCAATGGCCCTCTGTCTCGCAGCCTTTCAAGGCTGGGAAGGTTCACTTGGGATTCAGGAAGATGGAAGAAAATCCATGGAGCTGTGGGAATGCCTGTCATGCCTTTAGTCAAGGGTGGGGTGATCCATGCATGCCACAAGCAGCGTTTAACATCACAGGGAGTCCAACTCCTTTATATACTAAATGAACATAAAGCTGTCAGGGTGCCAAGATGTTGTATAACAAAGCATGATTCTGCCCGTGTGGGCCCATTCTCAAGATTAGGTGAATACTGCTTATTGGGCCCAGTGGGGGAGCCTGACTGACTCCATTTCCCCTACAACCCACTCCTTCAGGGTTTGTCACCATACGATCTACACAAGAGTGTCTTCCTCGAGGTTCCCTTGGCAAGGAGGGCAGAGGCCTGCATCCAAATACTGCAACAGCAGTATAAACTACAGCAGCATGCAACCAAAACACAGGTGCTGGCACCCAAGAAAGCAAGGACCCACTGCCATTCAGTAGTTAGGGATGCCCATCATTCCTGCAGGGGATCATGTGTCAGGTGTTCGATAGCACAAGTCTCAGAAGCTAATGACCATAAAGTTTGGCTAAAATTGTGATGGACATCTGGAATGTACACACAGCATTCAGTCCCTACTAGGGCACACACCCCATCTTGTGATGCAGTAAGCATATCTAAGGCCATACGGTTTTATAAGACTAATTTTCTAAATTGATACACTATATCATTTAGGAGGCTTAAGGAATCATGTGTTGCATTTAACTCATGAGCAGTGTGCCAAGCCAAAGCAGTTATCTCAGCCTCAGTGACTGTAGAAGCAACTTGAGGAGAAAAAATAGCTAATGGATAATACCACCAGGGAGTTTTGCTTTACCTGGTGTGATTCTTAAGCACTTCCCAATTGGTTGGCTGGATTGCAAGAGTTTTCTGAAGTCCGGCAGACAAATAGGGTCATCCCCAAGTATAATGGCCAGTCCAGTTTCTGGGCAGGTACAGCCACTCATGTGAACCACACACCCAGAGAGCTCCAGTAGGAACTGCAGCTCACGCATCAATCTGTGCCTCCCAGGAATGCTTTAGAGTCTGAGTCTGACACAGACCTGTTGGAGTCCAGCCCACCTAAGCTTGCCCTTTGGGGTTCTTAATACAAAGGGTAGCTGGTCTAGCCAACTCCTTGGCCTGAGCTGTGAGCCACCCCAAGTCATCCCCTATGGAGTATCTGACCAACAGCTTGGGCCAGTCATACTGCTGCTTTGCCCCCGTGTAGATGTCAGTCCAGGTCAAATTCCACAAGGCATGTGCACTATTCTACTGGTGCTGTAACCAAATCCAATTTGAGTCAGAAGCTGGAGAGATGTGCCATGGGAGGGTGGCAGCTATGTTAAGGGGGACTTCAGTGCAGACACATCATATTGATAGGTTAGCCACTGAGGCATAGGTATGTACCCAGTCCACTAAGGTGTTACTTTGCACCCTAGGGGCAAAAAGACAAAGCAGTTATTGGCACTAACAATGGCAAATCATGACCCTCAGGAAACATACAAAGCAAGTTTCTGGTCAGCTGATAAGATAGTGGCTGGCAGAGGGGGCCTTCCTGGGCATGAATACCATACCTTCTGTGCCTCAACTGGGGGTTCAGCATCTACTTGCAACAACAGTGGAAAACTCATAATGGGCCATAAGGATATCATAAAGGTGCCATGGAGAAGCATTTCATGGCTTGCTGGCCTTGGGTATGTCATCTTTAAGATTGGGGGCCCGTACTGGCTGGTGTGGCTCGGTGGGTTGAATGCCAGCCTGTGAACCAAAGTGTTGCTGGTTTGATTCCCAGTGAGGGTACATGCCTGGGTTGTTGGCCAGGTCCTCATCTTGGGGGCTATGAGAGGCAACCACACATTGATGTTTCTCTCCCTCCCTTTCTCCTTCCCTTCCCTTCTCTCTAAAAGTAAATAAATAAAATCTTAAAAAAATTTTGGGGCCATGTCCCAATCACCCAAGGCACTATTTGTAAGTTTCTCTCCATCCTTTTTCCTTAAAGGGTAACAAGAGCCACACAACACATGTGGGGGCCTTTTATTTCCCAAGGCCATGTCCAAGTGACTGTTTGCCCTCAGATTCAGGCAAGAGAATATTTCTTTGTTTTCCTATGCCTGGTTTCAGCAAAGCATCCTTAACCTATGCCTGCAACTGAATTGGAGCTGCAGTGCAGTGGATCAATGTTTCCACCAGAGCTGAGCCCCTCCTCCAACTCCTCTTATTTAGAGTCTGGAGGACAGTCCATAAACATTTCATCCTAGCCCCAGCATCTGCAGATCACATGTCCTGCTTTAAGAGACCATTGTACCGTTCAATCATTCTGGCAGCTTGTGGGTGATGGGCCACATGGAACTTCCAGTCAATATGCAGGCCTCAGGCCCATTATTGCACCAAAGTCCCTATAAAATGCACCCCCTGATCACTTTCAATGATCAAGGCTCACCCATAAACAGAGCATAAACATTTCAGTGCAATGATTAGCACTCTCTGATCCAGGTGCCATGTGGGGTAAGCAGCTAAAAGACCAGTAGCCATATCCACATATGTGGTTACATACTTATAACCCTCTGAACTAGGCAGGGGTCAGATTATGTCAACCTGCCACTGGGTCAGTGGTATCTGTCCCTGCACCACCTGCCCAGTAGTTCCCACAGGCCTCCGGGGATGCTCTTATGAACAGACAACGCAGGTCTCACAAGCTTCTTGTACTTTTGCTAAGGTGACAGATAACCCTCAAGGTTTTATAGTAGAACACATGGTCTTCTGTCCAGCATGTAAGAAGTAACAGTATAGCTACTGGGTTATTTCTGTTCCTGGTAGGCCAGCAGGCACAGTTTCCAGCCATCACACCTTGGCTAGAGTATCACCCTCATCATTCCCATGGGAGGCAAGAGGTGCATGCCTGGTCACATGGTATAAAGTTTATTTTTTGTTTCTGGTGGCCTAGTTCTCATTAGTCTTGCCACAAGGTCTGTTCCCATAATGGCCTATGCATGACCACCCATTTATTTGCATGCCAGGTAGAGATCCACAAAGTTAGTCCCTAGTACACTGCCCAACTGTCTGTGCAAATAGTCAGGGGTAAGGCTTCATTGACTGCCACGAGCCACACAGCTCACAGTTCTGCCCACTGGCGCCACGATCAAACCAGATCATGTCTGTTTCTGATTGAATTGCCAGCAGTCTACATGGCAGACTGTCCCCTGCTGGACCCATCAGTATACCATGCATCTGAGGGAATAGGTCCCTGCCCTTCATGGAAGGGGATAGCTTCCATTTCTTCCATAGGGGCAGGAGCAGTAGATTTTTTTATCCACATAGGTAACAGGGCCCAACACTTTCTGCAACTTGGCACAAAGGGGACTAGTCAACAGAGTACTCCTTTGTTGCAGATAAACCCTCCACTTAGCCAATATGGACATCTGAACTGTCCCACTGTGAGGCTTGGCCATCCAGTCCCAGAATCTCCCTGCCATGGGGTAAGTGGTCCTTACTGTAACAGGGCAGCAGCCTCTGTGGCCAACAGGGAAGCATATACAGCAGCCAATTGCTTTTCAATCAGAGAGTACTACACCTCTGATCCTTTCCAGAGTTGGGACCAGAAACCCAAGTGTTGACATAGCTGTTCCAATCACTGCCACAAACCCCACCCAAAGCCTTCTTGTGTCACATGAACATATAGCTCACAAGGTCTAGGAGGATCCAGAGTGTGCAAGTCCTAAGTGCGTTTATTGATACGCTATGCTTTTTTGGAGTTCCCAGGTCAGGGTCCAGTCCCAGCTCACTCCCTTTTTCAGCAATGCATACAAGGGGGGAATAACTTGAGCAAGGTGAGGTGCAAACCTCCAGCAGGCCCAAAGATCTTTGGAGCTGTTTCACAGTGGTAGGGGTAAAATATGCCTGAATTTTATCTCTCACTGCATCAGGGATTACTTTTTCTTACCCAACCAGACAACCCCCAAGAATCTGACAGATAATCCAGGACCTTGCCATTTGGCTCCATTGACTGCCCAGCCACATGACTTCAGGTGTGACAACACTTGTGGCACTGCTTTCTCTAACTCTGTAAGAGAATCACTGGTTATCAAAATGTCATCTATGTAATGGAAAAGGTGCCCTTCTGCAGGATGTGGTCCTTTAACCAGGTCTTCCACCATGAGCCCGTGACAGATGATCGGGCTGTGCAAGTACCCTTGAGGGAACACTGTAAAGGTCCACTGTTGGCCCTCCCATGCGAAGGCAAATTGATATTGACTCTTCAGAGCAATATCAATGGAGAAAAAGGCATTTGCTAGATTGGCTACAAAGTGGTAAGATCCCAGCTCATTACTTAGCTGGTGCTTTGAGTCCACCACAGAAGGAACCACTGAATGTAGTGGAGGAATGACCTTATTGAGCTCCTGGTAATCTACCATCATTCTCCATGTGCCATCAGGCTTTCTCACTGGCCACACGGGGTAGTTAAAGGGACTGTGAGCAGCCCTAATATTCCCACCTTTTCCAACTCTCCTATAGTTGGCATAATCCCCTCATGTCTCCTGGGCAACTGGTATTGCTTCACTGCCGTTGCCCATCACGGGGGTGGTAATGGAAAGGAGGGATGCTCAGCATGTCCCTGCAAAATGGCTTTTACCACTCATGCCTTCAGGTGAAAATCTCCTGCAGTGGTGTGTAACCACAGTCCTTGGAGCACATCAATACCCAGGATATACTCAGGAGTAGGGGGAACATAAAAAATATATTCACCAGGGGCAAACATCCAATACCCAGAGAGAGCTGCACAGCCTTCACCTTTACACTATGTCCCCCATAACCATCAACAGAGGCCTCAGGCCCCAGAAACTTCTCAGGGTTTCCATACAAGAAGGAACACTTTGCTCTTGTGTCCACTAGAGCCGGGACCTGCTGGACATTTGTAGGTGACCAATGGATAGCCAATTCTACATGTGGCCTCTGGTCCCCATCCGTACCCCATTAATGGATTCCTCTGCCTGCCCCCTGTCCAAATGTCCACAGGATATCTCCTTCTTCTTCTTGGGAGGTTGGCACAGCCAGGTGGTCTTCCAGTCAGACTGGACAGGCCTCTCAGGTTGCATTTCTGGGCTTCCTTTTCACTGCCTTTTCTTCTGGGGCTTCAGGAAAGGTTGGTCAGCCCACAATTATTTTCAAAGTTCTAATAAGTAGATATTTGTCTTTCTATGAGTCTTAGTTCGATCTACTCCAGCCCCTGAAAGGTCTGACCAAATCTGTGTCTTGGTCACCCACATGGGGTCTGTTTGACTGAGGAACAGAGGAAGTGTGGGACACCACCTGTACTCCCTTCTGCTGCCTGTGAGAGTCTGCCTTCCCAAAACTCACCACCATCGTGGTGATGCCATTAATGTGGCAGGTGACAAATGAGGCCAAGATTGCTATGAGGGATCCAAACAAGGAGGAAGGGACATGTTGCAACACTAGATCCCACATTTCTGCTGTAAAGCATTCATCATCAGGGCCCTGGGTATTGGGATTGAACATAGCTGGGCGCATGCCCAGCTCCTGCAGGATTTGCACTAAGTCTGCAAAGGACTGCTATTTACTCACAGTGTCTGGCATATCTCCTGCATCTGCCCAGACTATACAAATAGCTGCCATGACCCACACACTCCAACAGAGAATGTGATCCCTGCCCCACTTTATGCTGCCAGCTATTCTGCAGCCATTGGTGCAGAGATGGGTGAGTCATGATGGAAGCTAACTTTTCCACCTTATTATCAGTGCACATGATGCTGTCCACCCCTAGATCCCAAAGGTGTAAGAGCCATGATGCTAAGGGCTTCCTGGGGCACTGGCAAAATTAATTCAAAAGATCAACCAGTTTAGCCTGTGCATAGGGAGGATAGGTTGTGTGTTCAACCAACTGGGCAGGGCCAGCCAGATATCATTCAGGCGCCAGGGGCTGCTGTGACTTCATCTTTTGTAGCACTATTGAGCAGGCCCTCAGGGAACTCAGCTCCTCTTTATCATCCTCCTGACTCTTGTCTGCTATGACCAGGGAGGGAGAGAGCTGTGACTCTGACATTTGGAGATCTTACTTCAGGGTGTAGATCCTAACCTCCAATTCTTCCTTTCTTCCTTGGAATTCAGCTAATTCTGCTGCATTGCAAAGTGCAACCAACATCTCAGCTCACAAAGCTGAAAGAAACCCCAGCCCAGGGCCCCCCCCAGCTGCCCTGGAGCTGGGTTTCTGTAGGGTCTCCCCTATGACCTGTAGGGCCTTCTCTCTTGTGTCAAATGGTGACCAGCCACTCTTCCAGTCCCCCTCTAGGGGTCCTGCTGCTGGCTCCTCCATATGCATACCCTGCTATGATGAATCCTGTCTACAGTGCCAATTATGTTGCAGCCTTTCAAGACCAGAAAGGTTCATTTTGGCAGACAGAAGAAAATCCACTAAGCTGTGGGAATGCCTGATATGCCTTTATTCAAGGGTTGGGTGATCCACAAACACAGAAAGCCACATATTGTACAGCAGTTAAGTCCAACTCCCTTATATACTTAATGCCCAGAAAGCTGGCAGTGTGACAAGATATTGTATAATAAAGTGTGATTCTGCCCTTGTGGGCCCATTCTCAAGATTGTAGGAATACTGCTTATTGGCTGGTAAGGGAGCCTGCTTGACTCCATTTCCCCTCCACCCTCCACCATCGGATCCAATACCCATATATGGCCTGAGATTTAGTCCCAAATTTCCTCTACTATCCAATGGTTGCTTCCTACTAGAATCCCAGCTGTACAAAACATATATCTTTGTGTACATTATTCTTTTGTGTACATCCTTTACTTTACATGTGTGATTTCTGTCTCCCTGGATGCTTATGGACCTCACTATATTTCCAATACATCCAGCACACATCTCTATCTTAGCACTTCCCATGAGATTAAATATATATATATGTTTTTTCTCTTCCAGCAAGCTGGACTCCTTCAGTTCATGTCTTTCCATATTTGAACCCTTAGTGCTTAGATAAGGGCTTCATAGTAAATGTTTGCCAAACTGAATTAAAACGAATGGACTGCAAAATCAACTGATGAAGAAACAAAAATCTGAGACAGAGCTAACCCTAGTTTCCCTAGTAAAACATTGAGATTGCTTTGATGAATGTGCTGAAAAATTAAAAGAGGCAGGTTTGCCACATTTTGCATTCATTTGTTATGTGATCTCAGACCAAATGCGTCAGGATCTGAAGTGAATCTCAATTTTCTAATTAGTCGAGTGGTTGCAGTGGGTCATCCTTGGACATTATTCCAGGAACAAATTCAACAGTTACCATTCTAACTACTCTGCATCACAAAAATGACACTTCAGGAAATATAATTCTTCTAGAGCCCACAGTATGAATCAAGACAATACCTACACACAAAGAAAAAGTAAACCATAATAAAAAGTTTTTTTTGTAAGCAGAAATTGCTCCCCTGACCCAACTACCCACCCTAAAATGACAGGGCATTAGATAGAAGAAACAAAGCAAGAAAATGAGGGCAGAAAAATACAATATAATACCCCAAGTAGAAAGAACACATTGGGGCTCCCTCATAGCCTTCATGTGTTTTAATATTTTATTCTACACTTAAAGATGTCAGCATGGTCCTACATCATGCTTTGATATCTAACTTAAGAGCCTACTGAAACCTCACAGGTCTGAAGATTTGGGAGCAGCCATCCTTGGCTCCATAAAGCCCTGCTTTGTTAGTGAAACAACAGAAACAACAGTTTAGCTTGAGAAACAGGATCAGCTAAGGCCCTGGATTCCACATAAAAAAAAATCCATCATTTGTGTGGCTGGGCTATTGGTTTTCTGGGACTGGCACTTCAGCTCTTTAGCTACAGAATACTCAAGTTACTGGTCTTTGAACATGGTCCATCCATAGAGTTTACAAAAATAGTAACGCATGGCCTGCAAGTCATATGCAGTATATTTCAGTCAAATCCCCTTTTAAAAGGCTAAAATTGTAGTCCTAGAATTTAGGGTTTTTAAGGGTTGGATGAACAAATGGAAATAAAAATTCGTTTGTCAATTTTTTACATTGTTAAGGGTTAAGGCTTTGATAAAGTGAGATTTGGTCACAGTTAGCTGGTCCCTGAAACTAGAATCCTTTTGAGGTTATTAAAAATCAATTAAACATTGTTTTCCTAGGTATTGTCATGGTCCTTTGGCAATTTATCCAGGGTTTGTACATTCATAGCCTTTTAGTATGTGCAGTGTACATAAGTATGATTTAGATGAAGGATAGTTTTAAAACTCATTAGTGGATCTCAGGGGCAGAATAAGAAAAAGCTTTACCAGAAATTTTTTCAGCTAACTTCTCTGCATGTGCCCAACTTTAAAGCATTTAGCAATTCCCACAACCTTCTTCAGAACAAAGTGACAAAACTAAGGACCATATTTACTAAAGTCCCAATAAAATTACACTGAATTATATAAACATAACTAAAAGTATATAATTTATAGTAGCATCAAGATTTAAATTTGTTTTCAGAAAAGTAGGTGGTCTTACTCTAGGAAATTACGAAGTCATAATTTAAAAAAACAGCATTGTTGAGGGATTTGTTAAAAGTAGATCATGGGTCTCAGCTTTTAGTGAATTTATGTTGAAGCCCCTGAAGCAGACATTGCAAATTTTTACATTCTAATGAGTGAACTAAAAACACATATTTCAAAGCAAATAGCACTCATAAATTACATTTATGACATGAGGTTGTGGACTGCTGTGCAGGGAGAACCCGGTAATGGTGCTAATATGCACTCTCCCTTGATTTTCTCAGTTCCCAACATGCTCTAATTCCACACTACAAATCTTTAAATGGCAGTTATATTTTAATTAATGTGATTATGTGCTGCCATTAGCAAACCCTCCCTCAGACGTTTCTCCTGCCAAGCTCACTGATGCCAGTAAACCATTAACATAAAAGGGCTGTTTGCTTATTAAATTCATCTACACAAACAGGCAAGGGTTGCAGTTGTTGATTTGCCACCAAAAGATTTGAATGAGAAGGAGTTGTTCAGAGCCTGGCTGTTGCAATTATCTAGTGTAATTAAGTCTAATTTATAAAGTCCCCCTCAAAAGAGAAAGTAACAATTTGTGTTAATTAACAAGATCATTTGTGAAGCTCGTTAACTCCATCATTCACAGCCTTCTGGAAAAATGAAAGCATATGGCTGTTACATAGGACATGTTGCATATGTGTATTTGGGCATTAATCTGTTGGCAGGGTCTAATGATTGAAATGGGGGCTAGAAATGGATGTTATAGTATGGAGGAAAGACGATCTACTGTTTTCATCTATCTTTACAGCAATGCGAGTGCTTTGTCATTATCTTGTGAGTCCGGTTTCATTATTCTAATATAGCACTCCACACAGCCTCATACCATCATGCTCATAAGCCTGCAGGGTACAAGAGCACTTATCTTTCCTGATGACTGTTGAATCATTTAAAACAAGTTATTAGTGAAACAATTAAAATGATATTGGTTCACAATTGTATTTATAGCTGGCAGGCATAATGGAATATTCTGAACAGCAGTTGGGGGTTTCCCAGAATGGATGGAAAATACTGTTAGAGACAAGAGAAACCTCTAAAGAAAACCTACATTGCAAGAGCACATTACTTGTGTTGCAGTATTTCATTTAATTGGGAACAAAGGAAAGGTAAGAATCATATTATCAATGTTTTATGAACATGAACAAGTAGGAAAATTACTATGTCATTTGTCACATATCTTCTATTGGAAGTGAAAATTAAAAAGGCATTATTTAACTTTAACCTGAGCACACTAAATGCATCATGTTGTTAAACATTTTCATTTTCAAAGGGAGCACCAAAATAAAATACAACAAGTAAATTAATTAGCCAACAAACAACAGAGAAAGACATTGGGCAGAATACATGGGAAGATTTCCAATGAAACTGAGATTGTTGAATGTCTATAAAGGACAATGAAATTTGTCCTTACTGAGTTCCACTTATGATCCTTAAGAAATTACTGTGATCAGATTATTTTATAAAGGAATATAAATATGTTATTTCTTTCTTGCCTTCATCACAGGAGTCACTGGAATTTGTCAGAGATGGTTGGCAGCATACAGGTAAATGAATAGCAAAGTTCTCTCAAATAAACCAATTCATCTCAAATAGGCCATAACTGGTATTGTGAATGGAAACTGTCAATCACACCACATGGTGTGTGTGGACTATGTTTATATCTGCTTGGAGGAGGTAGGAATAAAAGACAGAGTTGGGGTAGGTGACAGTAAGAACGATGTTGATTAGAATAAACAAGATTCAGATTACAGTTTTCCTCTACTGAATCAAGTCATTTGGGAACTCAGATTTTTTTTTTTTTTTTTTTTTTTTTTTTAGTGAAAGGCTAGTTCATTAAACCAATGAGCTGAACTCTATAGTTCAAATCAGTTTATTGGGGTTGTATTCAGAATATAGACCTCAATAAAGATAGTTTTATTGCTGTCAAAACCTTGCTGACAAAAATTTTGATTGGGTTAAACAAAAATATAGAAAGTCCAAATAGCTTAAGTGTAGCACTAGCTATCAATTCAAGCACAGTTAAGTCCACAACATCAATTATTTGGATAAAATTGGGAATGCATGGATAGGGAACAGAAAACAAGTTTTTATATACAAGAAGAACTTAAAGTGGGAAATTAAAATAGTGAGATGAGGTTTAAGATGAGGGCATGTTTATTGATTGAGAGGACCTGAACCTGTTGAAATGATTGCATCAAAAAACTTAGAATATTTAAGGAGACTAGCAAGATTGTGGATCTTAAAGTACTTGATTCCAATAGTAACAGCTAAACTTATTGAATTACTGCATACCAATCATTGTTCTAAATTTATGAACTATCTTAAAAACTACATAGCAATCCTCAACATAACTCTATAAGCTATCAATCTTCATTTAACAGATAAGGAAATTTATAACTGGCCCAATGACTCATAGCCAGTCACTGAGAGAAATTATTTCAATTGATTAGAGTAGTTATAATCTATGAAAAATTCAACATATATGTTTCTTCTATTCACATACCACTTCCATTCAGAAGTAAATATTTAAAAATATTTTCTATGGCAGTTTTCCCATATTTGTTTTTTTCAGTTCTGAAATTACTAGTCTGTCTATTCACCTTGCAAGTCTATTTTACTTATAATTACTAGGACCCACTGTCTGATGAAAGTACACAAATTAGACTTATGCCAAAGTTTCTTATCTGCATATACCCTTCTATTCCATTTTACTTAAATTTCATATATATATGTATATATATATATACACACATATATGTATATATATTTAAGCCTCTTCAGAGAGGACAATCTAAAATCTACAAAAAAAATATTACAAAGAATTTAATGAGATACTGCAGTTATGAAGTTCAAAGCTTGAAAGCAAGAATTGTTTTTATTTGTCTGTATTATTAATCATAATGTCCTGATGGGTACCAGACTTATTAGAACACTTTGTCAGGTATATTAATATTTAATCCCTATGTTGTACACCTGAAACTAATATAATATTATATGCCAAATGTTATTGAAAAATAAATGTAGCAAAAATTAAAAAAAACATAATGTCCATAGTGAAATAAGCAACAAGATGCAGATCTAGTTAAAAATACTGACAAAAGAAAGACAAGAAAACTACAAATACACATGTTGTTAAATACTGAAAGGTTATCATAACAGCTTATTGTATTACCTAGACTGAGAATTTTAGAAACTATGGAGAATTACATGTATATTCTCTTAGGAATCTCAGAAGAAGATATTATATAAAGCAGTCCTTATCTAGTCTGATGGATTTAAAAATGTTTACTAAACTATATTTATAAAAGAGTCATCAAGCCCTGACCAGTTGCTCAGATGGCTGGAGCATTGTCTCATACACCAAACTGTTGATGGTTAGATCACTGGTTGGAGTGTGTATAGAAGGAAGCAGATTGATGTTTCTCTCTCACTTGATGTCTCTCTCTTTCTCTCTCTCCCCCATCCTTTCTCTCTAAAATCAATAAACATATCTTCAGGTGAGGATTTTTTAAAACATTTCATCAGAAAATAAGGTAACCCAAATAGGTTCACTAGGTTCAGCACCTAGTGACATTAAAAAGGTACAGAGAATAAGCAGCATAGATGGTAGATAAAAAATAGACAGGGGGAGGGCAAGAACAGTATGGGAAATGTAGAAGTTAAAGAACTTATGACACATAGACATGAACTAAAGGGGGGGAATGTGGGTGGGATGGGGTTTGCAGGGTGAAGGGGAATGAAGGGGGTATTGGGACAACTGTAATAGCATAATCAATAAAATATATTTAAAAAATGCCTAAATAATATGTTTGACTACAGCTTCAAACATTTAGCTCTTAAAGCATTATCATTTTAATTGCTCCATCAATAGACTAAAGCTTTGTAAGCTTTACAATGAACTCTAGCATTGTAAGGCAAATTACATGTCATTGATGTTCTCATTGTATAAAGATCAATTTATACAAGATGACAAGTAAAAAATAATAACCACTAATAAACATTTCTATATAATCAAACTCAAGGTTTTAGTTTAATGTTGAATTATAGCCAATGTTAGTGAGGAGGAGAAGTATTCCTGTTTTGTGACAATGTCATATAAATTTGACTTGCAAGATACATATATGGCAAAACTACCTTCAATTCTCCTGTACTCAAAAATCTACCCATGTACATGTATAGTTATTCTAAAACCAATTTCAGAATAAATCAAAGTTTAGCAAAAATTATCCTTCTCAAGGGAGGTAATCAAGTTGAATTTTACTAATCAATGTCACCCAATTAATTTAATAAAATAAAAAAAGGTGAATAGAATTCATCTTTGCTTCCAGCTGGTGGCGCTGTGTGCCTGGTACTGGATTCTGGTTAGTATAGTGTTGTAATGGAGTGGCTATGGCTGCAGTCCTTTCCATGCTTGGCCAGCTTCAAGACCAGTGTGAGACAGGGGAAGGTACTGGGCAATGCAAATAATAATAAGAAAAAAATTTATATATTAACCTTCCTTAAGCATTTTTAAATTTTCATGGTTAAATATTTCTTAGAAAAAAATTATTAGAGTTCACTCAGGCTGTTTTTCACTTTCTAGGGGTATTTAAGGGCAGGTCACATTCTGATTTTTAGTTCCTTTAGTTCATTTTGTTTATACTGAATTAAAAGAATAAAGAGAAAATACTACTTAACTTTCTTAATCATAGACTTTATTATGCCTAATTTTTGCTCTCCTTATTTAGAGATAAAGAAATAATGGGTGTGAAGCTAAAATGAACCTGAGTGTGAAACTGAAGTGGAGTATTCCCTTACTTTTCCCAAATTCCAATATTCTTAAATATTTATCTGGCTTCTCCATGCCCCCCACCAAAAAAACAGGAAAAAATAAGAAAGTCAGAAAAATTTTTGTTTCACTATACTAGTAAAGATCTTTCCTAAATGATAGTGGAATTCAGTGTGGTGTCATAATGGGTCCAGTTAAATTTAACTATTGTTTTCTTTTTTAAATAACTTTTTGTTGTTGTTTGAATATGTGTGTCTCCATTTTCTCACCACCACTTTCCCTTACCCCACACCCCTACTTCCCACCCTCCATCCTTCTCCCCTTTGGCTTTGTCCATGGCTCCTGTATACATGTTCCTTGATGATCCTTCCTCTTCTTTCCCCCATTATCTCCCTCCATCCTCCCCTCTGATTACTGTCAGTTTGTTCTTTATTTCCATGTCTCTTCTTATATTTTGCTTGCTTGTTTGTTTTAGTGATTAGGTTCCACTCATAGGTGAGATCATCTGACACTTGCCTTTCAGCACCTGGATTACTTCACTCAGCATAATATTCTTCAGGTCTACCCATGCTTTCACTAAGGGTAGGAGCTTCTTCTTTCTTTCTGCTGCATAGTATTCCATTGTGTAAATGTACCATAGTTTTTTTATCCACTCATTTACTGAGGGAAACTTAGGTTGCTTTCAGCACTTGGCTATTGTACATTGTGCTTCTATGAACATTGAGGTGCATAGGTTGTTTTGAATTAGTGTTTCAGGATTCTTAAGGTATAGTCCCAGCAATATACACTTTTGATCTCAAACCTTCTAGTTCTATTTTTTAAAAAGTCACAATTTTGAAATTTTAATATTAGTATTATGCAGCTTTTAATAATGTAATCCTAAAGGTTGGAGAGGTAACAATATTTATATTTATTAACATTTTCAAAACCTCAGGTCAGAATTCAAAATTTTAAAAATTATAGTTTCTTTTAAAGTTATATTTATTTTTAATTGACTATATTATTGTTGAAATTACCAAAAAAAGTCATTATAGCTGGTGTGGCAAAGGGGATATTGTAGCATTTAATTCAGCACTAAAGCCCTAAATCAGGGTAATAATTATATCTGTGAAATGATGCCCTGTGGTTGGCAGCCAAAGGAAAACAGTAACTAACACACACTTATTCTCAACTATCCCAAAATAGAATGTGCCTGTTGTCTGTATTTTAAGTGAAATGTGTGGGCAAAGTTGGAGGAATAAATACTGAACTCAAAGCTTCCACTAAGTTCTCTTTGTCCCCTAATTATCAACTTAAAACAAGAAAGTCAAATATAGCCCACATAGCACACTATCGGTGACAATGAAAACTCACCCACTGTCCTTCTGCATTGACTGTTCTCTCCCCAGCACAAATCCACAGGTCTCCAAAATGGTGCTTATAGGGAGCATGAGTGTTTAAATTACTGGCTGAGTCACTGGGTCACATAGACCTCGAATCAGAATTGCTGTTGTTTCTTTAGGAAATGAAATATTAGTAGAAATATGGAAATTATAGTCTGTCATCTGCAGGAAAATCTCTTTGTTTTAGGTATTCTGAACATATATGCAAGTGCTATAAACAACCTAACACTAAAAGTTTTTTCAATGTTACAATTCAGGGAAATAATAAATGTAATTGATAGGCTTGGAGATCATGAATGAGTTGTTGTTTCTTAAGGGTATTTTGCACCACAACATTCCATTACCAAAATAATTTACTTTTATATCTGATGCTGATATTGGAATCTGCATATTTCTGGTATAAAATAACTTTAGGCATTTTAAATATGTTTTATGTCCAAGTGAAAACCAGAGAAAGCAGCTTTGTTGTTACTAAACCATTTTGGTTATCCTATATTTCCTTCTGTTCAAAGAGGGCACCACAGTCATTCAGTGTGCAAGGAAAGAACTTTCTGTTCAAGTACTGTTAGGCAGTGGTGAGAACACTGTCAGCTGAATGACTTCCCAGGTCTGCTCAGCATGTTGAACTCTGGGCTGGCTGATGCACTGCTCGCTAAATCACCCCTACTTTAATATCCTGGCCCTGCTGAAGGCAAGGGGTAGATGTACGTCTTAAGACAAGCCTGACCCTGCTGGATTTCATTCAGCTGGAAAAATGAGTATGTAATAGCCACTGGGAATGGGCTTTGCTTACATGGGAAGTCCTCCCAGCCACTGCTTTAACTCTGGTGACCTTTCCTCCAATACTTAAGACTGCAAGGAACTTGGCAATGTGGGAGAGAGGGAAAAAAATTAGTTTTCAGAATTTGGGTTGGAAGGGCTGCAAGCTACTGAGACCATATGAATTCTGCAGCAAGAGGCCAACTGTGAATACTGAGGTTCACTCCTGTCAGAGCAGAGAGCCTGCTTAATGATACATGCACCTCTTTTTGTTTTTTAAAGAACATTTCCCATCATGGTGCCACACCTGTTCCTATGCTCCTCCCCCCAGTCTGAATTAAGTTCCTTCAGTCCTTCACATCAGTCCTGGACGATGTTTTTCTCTTGCTGAAGACTGGATGGTGACTTTTGGTTAGCTAATTGTTAGTCTGTGGACTTGCAACATTTCTCATTTTACCCAGAGTGAAAACTGAAACCTCCACAGGAAGCTAGCACGTCCTTATAAGAATGACTGTTTTCTTGCTTGTCAGTACTTTAGGAGGTGAGTGTACACAAAGCACCACTTTTCACTGGACTTTAGTTCCTGTTTGGCTTTGCAGATAGCCACATGGAGGCAAAGAAGCACCATGTCCTAGAGCAAATTAGGGATCTATGGCAAATCTGTCATAGGAGACAATAATACGTATCATTCCCTATCAAAACTCTGCCAGTGTTCATTGTTTTCAAGTTTACTGGCTAAATATATATAAATTTCTGTTAAAGACTACCCTGCACATTCTCCTCTCTTGACAAATCACTATACACAATTGAACACTGCATTTAGGAAGTATAGATGCTTTTATTATTGCTAATACTACAAAGTAGAATTCAGAATACTTAAAAATTATGAAAGCTGTGGTTGCTATTTTCTTGGGAGGAAATCCTCTATTTCTCAACCCTCACTTATTACAAAAAGAGTATAGATCAATAGAGAGAATAGAGAATTGTTTTTGATCTCAAGAGAGAATGTTTCTTCAAAGGAATTTGTTCTTTGTCAGTTTGTTACATAAATGGCCTCTAACCCTGCTTTGTAAGGTTTGAAAGATCTTTTTGTATGATGTGGAAGGCAACAGTGGCTTGCTTCCCTATTATTCTAAGTGATGGCTCTATTCATGTGAATTTAACTTGCACTTGATAGGTAAAATTGGAATACACTGTTTCTAATTATTTCAAGGAAAGATTAGTTAACAAGTTTCTAATTGCAGTCTTGATACTACCTTAGGAGAAACCGTCTCCAATTAGAATAATATACAATGTCTATGAGACAATTTCATACAGCAAAACACCTACTATTTGGTGTCAACTGGACCCCACACCTCTGATCTATGGTGGTTACTCAGTTACAAACTGAATTAAATCCTCAAATATTGCAGAAATATTTTGCTGCTGAAAACTTTCTGATCTGTAGAACATATTAGCCCTTGATATTTCAGGAATATAGCCACTTATTAACCTTTAATAGACATGGTTATTTTTACTCACATGGGAGAAAAATAAAATCCTGTTGATATAGCAATGAAAACATGCAAGCAAATAGGAAATTGAAAAAAACTGACTCAGTGTTTTTGTAGACTCTGTGTTTATGTCTTATGTAGAAGTTAATGACTTGATTTACTTTCCATACTATAAGAAATATCTTTCATAAGGTGATATTAAACTAATTTTTAATGATAGTGGACTAAGTTATGACAAGTAAAGTCAAACTAAAGTTATGACTTTAAAAATAAATTTAGTGATTTTTAGCATAAGTTTTGTTACATGAAATCAGATGAATGTTAGCTAAAACTCTGTATTAGATGTTGGTTGGACTTAAAGGTGATAATGTCTCAATTGCCAATATTGCTTTATTAAATATAGCAGTGAAAAGTTTGAGAGACTAACATTTCAGGATTAATGCTTTAAACTAACAATGTACGACTTTGTATACTCCATTGCAATCAATCATGTTGGAGAGACATGAAGTTTGTATTCAGGGATACCTCTTACATTTTCTAGGATTTCTTGGCCTTGTTAATTTAGATCTTACTCTCCATGCATGCATGTAGCCAAGATAATTACTAGAAGGCAAGATCAAAGCCAGCATATTACAGTCCTATTCCATTTTCTACTGCTGTGAGCGATCTGCCTGTCCTTTGATGTCATGTGCTTCTACAAGGAAAGTGCAGAGGATAAAAATACTACACCATGTAATCTGGCATTTATCCCATGAGAGCAGAATTCCAAATTGTGACACATGTCAAGAAGTTAAAAAAATAACTTAAAAGAGTCCTATGCTTTATAAAGTGACACATTCTGCATTTAAACACCATCAAACATCATTTTCCATTACAAATTTAGTCCCATATATAAAATTCAAAGAATTTTTGTAACGTTAGTAGAAGAAAATAGTTACCATATTTACTAGCAATTACATTTAACATGTGTCTGAGCTTTTATTCCCCTTAATGAGGGTAGTTGAGAGGAAGCAGACCCAGAATGTACACACATCTATTTGTGTTTGTACATCTATTCAAGGATCTAGAGTCAGTGCGTGTGTACCCTACACATATGTCCAGCTGGTTTTAGTTTGCTATGAATCTTCTATCACTTTATGTCACGAGGTTGAGCAACTGGCATATTGCTGGACTACTTCTTGCTGTAGAGAAATCGAGTTTTTGGTCTATAATATTATATTTAACAAATACTTTCCCTTGTGATCTATCCCTAGCAATGTTCTATTGGATAATAAATATTGTTAGTCTGATCTTAGTCTATCTGATAATATCCTTCCCTGTCCCAGTTTACTTTTTAGACATGCATTAAATGTGTGTGCAATGTGTGGTGTGTGTAGTGTGCTTACCTGTCTGTGAACTTAGAGACTGCAATATGCTTTCTAAATGACATTTCCTGGTAAATTAAATGTTATTAGAAAATAACATTTCTAGTTGATTCTGGTTCACTCCATTTTGGACTCAGAGCCCTCCAACGTATGGTGATCAGACATAAAGACATAAATGTTTTGTCAGGACAATGAAAAACTGTTCATGGCTGTCACCTTTAAAGCACAACACCCCAAGTTGAGAAAATTGGTTCAATAGGATATGACTTAACACATGCACTTTACTTCAAATTGAAATAAAACTATTTTTATTTTGAAAAATAGTGGTTTTCCTTTTTCTCATAAACTAAGTTTTAAAGAACTTCCAATTGCAGAATGGATTGTAAGGTGTGGTGATGAACAAGATTACAAAGAAATGTATTATCTCAGACTTACCATGTCTCACCTCTAACTCCTGATTTCTCCTCCAGAACCAATCTGGTCTCAGTTTTCATGCCAATATATGGCACATCCATCCATTCTTCCTATTGCTTTAAAATAGTTGGATCAACCTAGATTTTCTTTATTGCTGGGCAACCACATGCAAACCATCAGCAAATGTGCTCAGTATCTGACTGCACCTTGAGGCCAACATCATCCTCTCTTGTCTGGAATCTTGCAGTAGCCTCCTAACTGGTCATCCTGCAGCCAGAGTAGTCCCATTGTGCTAAAAGAAAAGTGTGTAACTCCTATGCTCACTGTCACCTTAGGGCTTCCAATTTCCCATAAAATAAAATGTGGCATCCTTAGTGTGGCCTAAAATATTTTCTTGATGTGGTCCCATCTAACATCTCTGCCATTTCTCCTCTCATTTCCTTCTCTTAACTCATTCTTTTCTACATCAGGTCCTTTGGATCTATATGCTAATGTCATCCTTTACCAAAGTTGCTTTTCTTTACCTCACTAGCTCCAGTAGCACCTAACTCACCCCATCATTCTATGTTCTCTTTTTGTTTTTTAAATCACCCTAATTTACAAATTATGTATTTGTTTGTTTTTGTTTATATCCCTCTTTCCTTACTACAATATAAGTGTCATAGGACTGTGACCTTTTATTTTCCTTATTATTAAATCTTGAATGCCTAAACTATGTTTAGCCCTACTTAAGTATCAATAAATATTAGATGATTGAATTAATGAATTAATAAAATAGTTTTAACAATTGCCCCCAAGCTGCTAATTATTAATTTCTTTAGAGATGCATTACAGTTCAGTAAGAATGATAAATTTTGTACAGAGAGTATTCTACAAATTTGGACAAGCATGGAAACTAACATACTAAGATTATAGTAACAAAATAATATTTTAACTGTTACAAACAGCTATTTAAGTTGGTTAAAAATTATTGAAACTACTCAGGTTTGTATATTTTTGTTTGTTCTCAAGCATACTCTTGCTTTATTATTCTACAATCACTTCAATTGTTGACACCATTAAGAAAATAATTTTTCCTATATGTTGTGTTTTAAACTCAAATTATAATATCCTTTGTTTTTTTATCCACTTACTATGACTGCGTGGTGTGGAGGAGATGCAGTTTTCTTATTTATTATTGTTATTAGAATGTGTGTTTGTGTTTTCTAAAACTGGGCCATCCACTGCCCACTGTAAGGCTGTATTTCCCAGTCTCAGTGGTAAGTAGCTGGGGCCATAAACCACATTCCAGTAAATGGAAGTATTGTGCGTGTGTGTGTGAGTATGTGTGCCATGTGTCTTTGAAAGGAATATACAGGCTATTTGTGGAGCAGACTTCTAAATATAAAACAAAATTTGTTTTTTCTTCTTCCATAATAATAAATTTGTATCTGAGAGATAGATGCCCAGGCAGACTCTGCATTCCTCTAGCCTCAGTCACTCCTAAATGTTCCCATGTAATGACATCTTGCCATTAGGATGAGTAGAAGTGATCGATGGGTGTCATTTTTGGGTCCAGGATTTAAAACATTGCATACATGTCCTACTTTTCCCCCTTTCTGTGAGCTGAGTGTTGAACATGCCTAGTTCCAGTTTCCATTGTATGAACTAAAACCAAGAATTATAAAAAAAAAAGGTGGAAAGTATCTGTCCCTTACTGACCCCTGAAGTGGAGAACATAAACTTACCTAACTTGGAATGATGTATGTAAAGGAAACAAAAGTCTTTGTTCCCAAATCACCTATTTGGGATGTGTCAGTAGCCCAGACTTTGATCCTAAATAAAGCACATTTCCTTATACTTCACTCTTCCTCTGGTCCAAATGTGAACTTGGAATGTTGGAGCTTGGGCAGCCATCTTGGACAATGAGGTAAAAGCTACTGGTAAATGACATGAGGGTCCTAGAGTGCTTTTAATCTTGAAACACATAAGAACCCTGAGATTCATATCACCAGACTTGTTGTGAAAGAGTGAAAAAGGGGGCTTTATTTTGGGTTTCTTTCACTTGAGCTGAAGCTAATTCCAATGAATAAATCATGTTGTATTTCCTACAAACTTAATTACATACAGATGCTCTTCGACTTAGGGTGGGGTTACATCCCAATAAACCTATCATAACTTGAAAACATTGTAAGTCCAAAATGCATTTAGCACACCTAACTTCACAGCTTGCTTAGCCTACCTTAAACCTGCTCACAACACATACATCAGCCTACAGTTGGGCAATTGTCTTGATTTTCATCTCAAGAATAATTGTCTACCTCTTCTCACCAGAAGCAGGAGACACAGCTGGGCTTTCTGTAGACATGATGGGATGTAAAATATCCCATATCCAAAAAAAAAATGTTAGCAAAGAGTACAGTGTAGAGTGTTGTTGTTTACACTTGTGACCATGTGTGTCTGCTTGCTACCACTGCCCAGCATCATGAGAGTATTGTCCTGCATGTCTTAGCTTGTAAAAAGATCAACATTTGAAATTCAAAGTGTAGTTTCTATTGAATGGGTATCAGTTTTGCACCATTGTAAATTCAAAAATCAAAAGTTGGGACCATCTGTATGTACATTCTGTAATTATTTTACAGCTAGCTCAGAAGCGGTTCTGCTTTGTCCAAATGTTGCCACAGTCTGGACATCAGCACATTTTTTATTTATTATCCAGGAGAGCATGGTTCCTCTACAGGCAGCCCTTCTCCATGAGTTATTATGTCACATGGACAAACGAGTGGGTATTGTTGTAGACCTGAGATACAGGAGTTTTCATTACAAAGTTTCCATTTGTCTTGTTGGAAGAGTTGCCTATTTCTTTTCTGTGATATCCCCAGAAGATAAATTTGTTGCAATAAGATAAAGGAAACTGCATTGAAAGCCACAACAGACAATTCAGGTCAGTTTTAAAGTGTATTTTCCACATCCTGTATTATTAGAGCAAGTCCAGTTAAATTTTAGTGCTCACAGACATTTCTTGCTATTATTTTTTAATAGAATCTGGTGTAATATTATTCCTGAAACAGCATTTCAGGTTCCCAAATCTCTCCCTCCCACCTTACCCTATCTTTACCTGGAATCCTTCTGAGAATAAGGAACCCAAATTGTCTCCAAATTCACATCCTATAATTTCAGGCCAAGATTTGGATTTTTCATATATTTGGAGGATAGCTTAGCAATCAATCTCATTTTAGAACAGATTTCTATAATCATAATCAAGAAAGGATAAGAAAATATTGTAAGTTGATATCCTCATTATACATATAGATATAATATATTAATACATATAGTATATGTTATATATTATACATATTTTATATATTTATATGGAATAACCTTTCTCTCATTTTATTTAGCTATGAAAAGAGAGATTTTGGTATGTTTCAAAGTCATAGGCAATTAATAATAGACTATTTTGAAAATAATACTGACAGGTAATTGTGATGAACTAAAATAATTTAAGCTTAATGTGGATAATTGTAAGTAATAATTTTTAGCATACTACAGTTTCTGAAACACTTAAGTAGTAATTATTTCATTTGGTTTTCATAGTATTTCTATGAAGCAGGGTGGGCAGGTATTAGCATATTACATATATATGTATATATATATGTAATCTAAGGCTCCTATAACTTAAGCAACTAGATAGTTAGCACCTTCCAGAGTTTCCAGTTCCAGAGTCTATCATCTTTCTACTGGCATACAGAGTATAAATTAATAACTTAAAATTTCTCTCTGGAAGTTTGCATTGCTGTCTAACTCTGCACATATGGAAAAATAGTACCAATGATATGAAAATAGAATATGTAAGAGTTAAACTTTAATAAGATTTCTGCTTGCTTCACTGGCGTTCTGATCAGTAGGGGGAGCATACTTCAAGCTGAAGACAGGAAAGATATTAATTAAATATTTTAATGAAGTTAGATGTTTCTGATATGGCTTCTCCTAATGCAAAATTTGTTTTTACCTTGAAAAAACCATCAAGATCCAGAAGATAAACATGTATGGGGAACTATCGCTCATAAGTTTCATCACTACCACCATTATGAAAAATATATCACCTGTTATATTTTATGTTTTCTATAAAACTGAAAATTTAACATGGGGCACGTTTTTGTCTAATACCAACAGTGTGTTGGGTTCCTTTCTGGCCTGTGTGTGTGTGCCCTGATGATGTTCATGCACAATGATATGTTTTCCTGTGAAAACTCTGGGGTGGTAATTCTGGATACCTCAGAATCTGTATGTGGCCTGCTGCCTGAATATTTTGGGTGAAGTGTCTACTCAGTATTATCAAACAAACAATAATTTATTTGTTGTTGTTTAATAAAATTTAATTCTTCCACGAATCTGCTTGATTGGTAGTTTTGGCATCTTCTGGGGATGACCAGTTTCTTTAATGATTATTCCCATGCCTAGTAAATAGTGATTTCTTAAAGGAACTCATCTGATATTAATGCTCTAAATATGATTTAGTAATTTAAGGGGAAAACAAGGAAGTTTGAAAAGGAGTCATTGAGGCAGCTCAGAAACCTCTGTAAATATGTGAAAATGTGTGCTTCTCCCCTTTCCCTGAGTAAACTGCACAGGAACTCACATAAATGGTGCACAAAGCTTTCATGATTTAGACTCTAGGCTACATATTTAAGCGGTCCCCACTGTATTCACATATAAACAGTGGCACTATGTATTAAGAATAGCAATAATAACAAAGCAACTATAACATTATTAGCATAATTTTATTTTTATGGCTTTTTGGCTAGTTTGATAACTACCTACTGGCTCTTAGGAAATTCCTAAAATGCCAGTTATATATACTTTATGTCAGAGAAAATAGACAGCTTTAGTTCTACTCATGGAAGCATCCATAGGAAAGCTTCCCAGACAAAAATTTGGGGTTCTTGAGTTATAATGAACATTTTATATACAGGCTTCCTTGTTATCAATTAATTCAACTGACTTCTTCATCAAATTTTTCCCCTTCAGTCTTGATGGTTTCATGACCTAGACCCAGGCAATACCCTTAGGCAGTCCATGTGATAATTGACAGATTTCCTAACACAGTATAGTGATGTTCAAGTCACTGCTTTCAGGCTGTGACTTGAGCTGATTGGAGTCTGCAGCAGGGGGCCTTCATCTTCATACATCAGAATACCCTGACAGCTCTCCCAGGCAAGGAAGCATTGCTCTCTCCCCCAGGAAAATAGATGCAAACACCTCTGGAACATTATAATGGTTGCTAGGCATCACAATGGTGACATCTTTATGATAAACACTGTATGCAGAAGAAGGTCTAATAAAAGAATAACAAATTATTACATCCAGAGGGCAATTTTACAAGATTAACAGGTATAATAAATTACCTCCAGAGTCAGAATACCAGGTTACCTTTTAAGGTATTTCACAGTGGAGACAAAATGAACTGGCTTATAAAACCCAGAGAATATAGGAGAAGATAACAAACTGCTTCTTCACATTTCTGAAAGATAGTCATGTCACTTGCCTTATAGGGTGGTGTGTTTGGCAAGTAATTATTGTAAACTAGGGTTATTATTTTTCATACTGCTGTTGGAAGTTCAGTAACATTGTGATCTATATAGTACCAACTTAATCAAAAGCTTGTAGCATTTTATTTCTAAAACAACTTTAATACATAAAGTGTTATATAGCAAATGCCAGGACTTGAATATATTTTATAATAAGTAGCAAGAGTTTTGGTGTTTCTATAAAAGACAATGAATTTCTTTACTTGATGATTTTTATCAGGTGTTCAAAAAATTAAAAGTTAATTGCTTCTAGATTTCCATATTTAATTTTATTTTTTTAAATTTAATGCTTCTTTGCTTTTTCTTGCCTGTACTTATATTACAAAAGTGAGGGAATAAATATGCTTAAACATTGGAAACATGCCATTTGTGATCTATAGATTTATTATTTTCTTTATTAAAAAAACAATTGCTATTCAGACATTTTCAGAGGTAAGTCTAGTCTTCTCCAACAAACACAAAAAGTTAAAAGAAATAATAAAGGGAATGGAGGAAGGGTAAGAGAGAGAGGAACAGAGGGAGAAGACAGAAGAAAGCAGGAAGGAAGGGAGGGAGGGGGGGAAGCAGGTATCCCCTCAGGCTCTCCAAGCCTTATCCTCTCTTCAAATGTCCTAATACCTAAAGGTGAAAAGTTGAGTTTCTGTTAAAATATTTTTAAGTAGATTCTTTAACTTTTGGCTCATTGGATATTAATAATGCAGCTATTTTTTTATGAGTGATTATTTTGAGCCATTAGTTGTTGTTGTGGGTGGGCCATTAGACTCAAGCTTGACCTAAGGAAATATTGCAGTAAAAAGTATTACATTTACAGTCCTTTCATTATTTTTATTGTGGTTCATAAATGCTTGAGATCAGGAGTGTGTGTATTCATCTTCTTCCCACCACCCTCCACCCTCAGAGTGCTTTCTGTCATGGCTGTCACATAGTGGTGATTTGTAAGTGGGTGAGTGAACAGAGTGCAGTGTTCCAGGACTCCAAGTGCCTGAAAGGAGAGTCCTCACCTGAACAGAATAATTAATATTCATTTTTACTGATCTTGAAATCTAATCAAGGTGAGTTTGCTGACAAAATAGTTCTTGTAGTGGAGGTGGGGAGGGGGTGATTTAGTATTGATAATTACTGGCTGTAGATCAGAGAAAGAATTGAGGATTGAATAATAAGGAAGGCTTGAATTTCCTCAGAAAGAATTCATCATTATCCTGATTGTGAGATATAAAAAGAGAAAATGGAAACTCAATGAACTTGAATATCTAATGAACATTAATTAGATAACTATCTGTGGGAGTCATTACTCATTTTTTCTTTTAAATACTAATTGCTATTCTAATTATTATATAGAAAATGCTTTATTTCTTGCCCAGGGCTCTCCCTTTCTTTGTGTAGATACAAGTTTCTGACCTATGTCAGAAGAATCCTGTGTGTCCAGTTTCTTTATCTGTAAAAATGAGAATAACAGCATTATCTTGGAGCTATTGTAGAGATTAAGAGCATTGGCACATTTAATGCACTTAAAACAGTGCATGTTAAGTCCTAAACAGTATCTCAAGAAAAATGTTCTTTATGAGAGCTGTCATCCTGACTTCAAATTTGGTCCTTGTAGCATCGATTTCAAATCTGGGCTTATCTCTGTAGGCTTTCCTAGCAATATTTTAGCTAATAGTTATTTACATTTTTTTCTATAAAAACTGGAAAAAAGAATGCTTACTCACAATGACATAAAGATAAGGATATAATTTGTTTTGTTGGTGTCACTGCAGTAATTGTTATTATTATAATATTTCCATTTAAAAACAGGTTGATTAGCTCTTACTTATTAGGAACCAATTAACACAAATTAATAAAATGCAATAACAGCATTAAGTAATAAGTATTTATTTGGTAGATGAAAAATTTGAAGAATATATGTACGAGTGAAAAAACAGCAGGAGTTCTTGACTAAGAAAAGTCAGGGTGAACCACTCGGCTATGTTTCTATAAATAAGTAGTAGACATTTTTAAAGAGGAGGTTTTAGCTTTCTACAACTCTATTATTCCCTAGGTTGCACGCCTAATATGTGCTGAATAACCCTGAAGATTAGCTCATTTTCAATGTTCCTTATAATGTTTTGTACTTGGCTTGGAATAAAGAAAATATTCCACCAGCCCCGAGCCAAAAGAATTCCTTTTCAGCTCTTATTTCAAAAAAACATTCTATGCACTTTATAGTAATTAAATACAGCCATAATCCATGGATCAGTGAAAAAAGATCCCCAGTTTTTCAGTTGCATAGTAACTGTACCTTCACATGCAATGATTTTTATGTTAATGTGTCATATTTAAAGAGTCCTCTATAGGAGTAATTCAAAATATTTTATAAACATTACACTGATTAATCTACATGACAAGTGTTACTATTCCCAGGGCAAAGATGAAGATACAACAGTGAGACTGCCATGTCAGAAAAAGAGTTTGTTCTATGTCTTTGGAGAAAGAAAAGTATAACATATCCAAGGCTTTTCTATTAAGGATGAGTTGGAGACTGGTTTTTGGAAATGAAGAAAAGGCATAGGTCAGTGGCAGTTTTTGCAGTTCTTAGAGCTAAGTTAGTCTCAGCTCAAAAAGCTGAGACAATATTTATGAATTTGTTACCTAAGCATTCTTACTATTCTGAATTAACAAGAGGCTCATGACACTAGAGGATTGTTCAGAAATCTTGCCTCATTAAATGAGGGCATTTTTCTTAGAGATCTTGTTGCCTCAATCTCAGAGAATGGGCACAAGTATCTTCCTTTGCTTGGATGAGAATTGAGTACAATGTTGGGACACAGCTCACCTTGTGACCTCTTTGTTTCCATCTGTCTTAGTCTTTCACCTGACCTCTGATCTCCATTTCAGTTTAGTTCCATCGATTTTGGGGCTTTATAAATTTAGACCTTTTATTGAATTTTTGATATGTGGTCTTTTTCTTGACCTTTGTTTTGCTCTTATATATGTTAGATATTCATAGATAAATAAAGTTAAGAATATGGGACCCTTCCTACAAGAATCAGTGAGTAAATAAAAGAAGGACATGCCAATTGGAGAGCAAAGGAAAAGTGCAGGACACACTCCTACTAATTTACAGACAGTTGAAATAGATCAATACTTTTGATTTTGTCCAAAAAGGTAAAAACTTGAAAGAAATCTTTGTCTGTAAAATTAAAATTCTGATGAATAGCCTACTTAACATCAAATTAGAATTATAAGAATATTATAATTCTGCCTTGGCTGGTGTAGCTTAGTGGATTAAGCGCGGGCCTGTGAACCAAGAGATCACGGTTCGATTCCCAGTCAGGGCACATGCCTGGGTTGCAGGCCAGTTCCCAGTAGGGAATGCACAGGAAGCAACCATACATTGATATTTCTCTCCCTCTCTCCTTCCCTTTCCCTCTAAAGATAAATAAATAAAATCTTTAAAAAAAAG
>CM052544.1:69218184-69274709 GCA_028533065.1 Trachops cirrhosus
ATTGTATTAATGGAACACAATTGAAGGACAGTATGTTAGCAATACACTAGAAATGAGACAATAGAGGAAACCTATCAAATGATACAATATAATCAGCCAAGCAAAGAAGTCAATACAAAAAGAAGAGGAATACCAAAATACTGTATAAGTAAAAGGTGTAGGAATAATGAAATAATGATTATACAATTATGCAATTACTTGCAGGTTAAAAAAAAAAAAAGAGGAATGAACCAAGCAGAAGATGGAAGGAAGAGATAAATTTGGAAAGCAAGGGAGAAGGGTCAACACTAGTGTGATAGAAAGAGAAGCATAAAGAATCGTTAGATCACAACATAATACAAGTTGAAATATAAAAGCTTAGTTAAAGATAATTAAAAAACACACACAAAAATACAACAAACAGCAAAAAAAAAAAGATAACACACACACAAAAACACATACACCTATTATTGATTTCAGACTGGCCCAACTGGTTTTTCCAGTTGGCTTTCGCCCACTGAGGGGTTACTGGAGACAGGTTTTCTCCTTTCCCCTTTCAGGACTCAGTCAGCCTCTGACGTACTGTTCTTAGTGCAGGCATGCGCCTTCTCCCCGAGCTGGTCTGACGTCTCCTGGAAGGGACCTGTGTGTGGGGGCTGGGTACAACTATGTACAAGCTTGGGAGTTCACTGCAGTGGGCTCTGATGTCCCGCGGAGTGCCCGCCCCTCTTCTGGGTTCACGCTTTCTGGATCCCAAAGGGCACCCACTTGCCCTCAATTCACTGCTTGGGTATTGTAGGTCCTGGGAAGCACCAGTGCCTTTTTATTTTTCAACGCTGTGGTTTCTGAGATTTTCACCAAACCACACTCTCTTTCCCACTTGGGGGCGCAGGTATAGAGGTGGTGCCTTTGAATGCAGGGGGTGAGGTGCGCACCTTCCCCAGGGCTTTGCGTAGGTGGTTACAGACCCTGTGTGGGTGCCTCTTTGTCCTCACTCCTCTCTCTGTGCCATCAGGTAAACTGGCCTCCCCGGGTGCTGCTCAGTCTTTGTCTGGCTAGGGAGGGGGCGGATGACCCAACTCTCTCCCGGGAGCCCTGCGGGCCAACGCAGGCATGCCCAGGGTCTGGAGCTGCAACCCCCCTGGTCCCCTCGCTGATCCGCGCAGTCTCCTTACCCTCGGGTTTTTCAATGTCCGCTGGAATTTTTGATCTCCAAATGGCGATTATTTTTCCCTCCCTGGGTGTGGGAGATGCAAAATCTGCTCCTTCCTACCACGCCGCCATCTTCCAGCCTCTCTGTTAGATAGTTTCTCAGTTAGTTAGAATTACATTTCAGGGTACATAGTATACTAAAAACATATCTTTCCCCAAAATCAATGTAGGAAATTAGGGACTTTTCATTAATATGACCAACAGTTACTGAAGCCAGCAAATCTCTTTGTAAATATATTTTTCAGTGCAAAAATGTACTATTTAATGTGATCATTCACTATTCATATGACTAGGACTTGCTCTTGATGACTTGATGTAATATTTTAATAAGCCCAATGTTGAATAGGCAAATTAAAAAAATATGTAAATTTCATTACAATAGAAGTTTTTGCTTAACTTTTGGCATCATTTTTGTGGGCTTGATTTTCTATATGATGACAGAGTGATCGAATCTGTATGTGCAATTTATAACCTATTCATATTATGCATACAATATTTTAATATGACAATAAAACACAAAATGGTTAAATTGTTCTTCTGAGTTTTCCCAAGTAGATTTTTTTATCTTGAGCAGAAAGTGGGAATATACTCAAGCATCCTTATACAGAAGAATGTTAAATAATATTCTCATAGACAATTGACATAGTGTTTATTTTTCCTCAACCACTTCAAGCAGCTATTACAACTTATATTGTCAGATTCCAGTGAAAGACTGGGCATTTCAAAACCAATTTAGAAGATTAATAATTTGGTAATATGCTTCATCAAATATAAAATTCATGATAAAACAAATGAAAATGCATGATATGGCATTAAGAATTATGGCAGGTGGTCTGTACTTCCCTCCTACACTCATGGCAAATCCATGCTTTCATTTTCATGTTATTACAGGGTCATATCAGAGAAAGTGGGAGCATATTAATGAAAGGAAATCTTGCAAGCCTCTTTGGGAAGCTGTATTTGAAGAGAGTTTGAAGGTTTTGAAGAAGTGCCACCATCCAGTCCTAACCAGTATACATTTGATCATATATTGGTGGCAAGACAGCCATTTCCATTGTACACTTTGTTTTCTATAATGAAAGCTCTAATATTCTTTTCTTTTTCTTAGAAATTTAATATTTTTCTGGAAATTGACTAGACAGTTCAATATTTTAAAAATATTTCAAAGTTTCAAAATTCCAGATTATTAACTAGTTTTCAAAGTTGTAATTATATAAACCATAGTAGAAATCTGGCACCAGTGTATCTTTTAATAAATGTAGTTTCACAAAAATCAAATTTCTTTCTTTACAGAATTGTTTATGGGATTCATATTCAATCACAGAAAAATACCTTTATATAAATATATAATCCCCATGATAATACAACATATTTTCTGCACTGACACAAGTTAAATAACAAATATATATAAATTGCTTGGAAGTGCTTTCCTTCTAGAAATCTATTCTTCCAAGTACAGAATTTTGTAAAAATTCACATTAAAATTTGTTAGTATCTATTTTCCTGTGGGTGTTTTCTACCATTATTAGAGGCGCAAATCTTCTAGAACTCTGTGTCTTTGTCTAGGACCTGAGAACAATCCTTCTGAATGTAATCATCAAGAAAGATAGGGTTCCAGTCTCCTATTCTAGTCTCTGTGGGAAGGTAGGAGCCTACTCTCTATGGGGACAATTATCAAGCATTGACAGACCTGAACATTATATTCCTCCAGTTTTTTTTCCAATAGCTTACCTCACATCCCGCCACCTTGATTTTAGGAAAGAGTAATATGAACAACTCAGGCTTGAAGAAATATTACATCAGTGATGCCCAAAACAGTATAGAGCCTGAATTCAAAGGTAAAAATTGAAGTTTACTATTGTTCATATCTTGGGAAATATAAATAAATGGATATAATATATTTATGGTTGATGTTTTATTTTAACATTGTGGCCAGTGGGAGGAGTTAAGTTTAATTGTGATAATATGGTAATTGAAAATAAAAAGTACTTCTGAATTTTTTACTCAAGTGAGTATTATTTCTTTTTGTCCATTTATTCAAACCAACTCAATGCATTGCAAATTTTAGATGGGCAATCATAATAATATGAATTTGGAAGATGAAAGAAATAACCTATGGGAGTGGGGGGCCACTGTGGGGGGCAGAGAGTAATGGGGAAAAGATTGGAACCACTGTAATTGAACAACAATAAAAATAAAATAATAAAATAAAAAGTAAAACTATTCATATATTCTTATATTACTGATCCATGATTTCAACTTTTAGAAATTTAGGTTATACATTTACCTGTGAGCACACAGATATATGACAAGTGCCCATGGCAGAATACTTTGTGTTGTAACTGTGAGAGAATCATTAGGATACTAAGCAGACATCAACAATAATGAGGTATATTGTATAGATTGTATGGTTGTATATGCTGATACATTATTAAGTGACAAAGACAACACATGTGTGCACATGTGTATGTGGGGTGTGCACAAATGCATGAAGATGTCTGGGACATACGCAAGGAAATGTTCCCAATACACTCCCAGGAAGAGGTTCTCAAAGTGCTATTTTCTATTGCAGTTTTTGGTTGTTTAAATAAGTTTATCTATGTTGACCACACTCATTAAATGCAATACGATTTTTTATAAAAAAGCAAATGTTCTTGTCTATAAACTATTAAATGCAGAAATGATAATTTCAGGAACATGATATGTCATTTTGAAATTATAGCATCTTGTGATATAGGGTAGAATATATTTCCTCTACAATTTTGATCAACAAAAGTCATGCCCTTTGCTTGATAGAGGCTTAGAAAAGACAGGGATCCTTTGTTGTGAATGGCAAATGCATCCCTAGCCGGAAGAGCATCTTGCACAATTGAAGCTGGGGCCCTGGACTGTCATCTGTCTCACAGCACACTATTTCATATCTAAACCTTCAATTCAAGTTTAGCAATACAACTGACAACTGGGTCTTCAAATTCAGAATTAAATAGCTAATATAGAAATTCTATCTATATCTATAAATAGATATCTATAGATATCTATAAATAATATTTATATCTACTTATATATAGATATCTATAAATAGATAGACTCTGTGGACTGTTGTATTTACATGGAGACACCAGAAATTAATCATTTATATAAAACTAGTTAAATATCCACACCTCTAATTACTAAACTTAAACATTCAATTCAGTTTAAGGCAATTAACTTTGCACATTTAGGGGAAATGGGAACTGTTCAGCCTTGGGAAGGGCAGTGTGGGCTTGCTAAAGAATCCATGACATATGAAGAGAGTTAACCTAAGTTGTATGCACTGAGCGTGAAATAGGAAATGCAGAGCTTAGAGATACAGGCTAAGATCTTCTTATCTCCCTGCAGAAGGAAACTGAACTTTAAGTGTTGCTGGTGCTAGTAAGGTAGCCTCCTATGTTTATCACAAATAAGGGTTGGGAGGCTACTTAAAAGGATTTTATACTCTTTCAGCTTGAGCACAAAACCAGCTGCTGGAATATCTACCCTTGCCCCCACCATCACCAAACACAATCTATTAAGCACCCACATCCACATGGATTCCATCAGAGTCAGACTAATGGAAATCAACTCCAAATACAACCAGCACAGGGGTAAATGGACGTTTTTATCAGGTATCACTATTTTTCTCAGAATACCCTGGTATTTCAGGGTTATGAGATATTGTTTGTTCTTATATTTAATTTAAGAAGTGGGAGCAACTCTCAGACTGAAGAATTTGGCAGATGTTAAACCATATGCAAAATCTCATTATTTATAGTTATTGGAATTTCAATCTCATACTTCTGAGTTTTTTCACCAGCTTGGCTCACTTGTAATTAAATTTAGTGAAAGCTACTGCATGATGAAAATTGTCTTCTTATTTGCTTTTACCCTTCACAAAGTCTTAACAAATTTTATTTCTGATGCCGAACTTATTTCTCTTTGTCAATAGGTTTGGTTCAAGCCATATTTATCTATCTTTGAAGTTTATAATTCTCCTTTTCCAATGTATCTTGGCCAAGAGCACCCCATTCAGAATGATAAGATCAAAGTTTAAATGCCTACTGTTCCCCTGAAATATGCTACAAATGGGTCCACACTGAAAATGACATGAATCCAAATAGATGTCTGCAGATGGAAGATCTATTTATACAAAGTTCTCTCGACAGCTGATGAGGTCATATGAAAAATTGCCCCTGAATCATGGCCTCCAAGTGTGACTTCAGATGCAACTCTGACTTATTCAGGAAATCCTGAAATATAGGGTACAATTATCTTTGCATATTTAAAAAGAAAAACAAAAATGACACAGAAGATAGCCTTCCTTTTATATACTTGAATATCCCTGAGAATTATAATTCAGCTCTAAGACTTCTATGAAAGTTGGTGAATACAATATTCTGAAGTGGTGGTTTGGATGTTAAATGGCTGCATCCAGAATCAATTTTTGAAAATCAAGGCTGTAATTCCATTAAACAAAAAGAGGAAGTAAATAATTCAACATTACTGTAATAAGGATGCCCTATTACATGGGAAAATTAAATCAAATGAAATTAACCCTGCTTCTTTAATGCACTCAGATATTCACAGATTAAAAATTAATCAAAAACTCTAGAGAAATCAAGTTTTATGATCTTAACACATTAAAATGAGTTGTTGGTTTTCAAAAAATCTTATTTTTTAAAAATGAGTACCAGAAATATTAGAGATCCTAATTTTTTCAGTAATCACCACAAATTTTGAAAAAGTACAGAAAGCACTCTGAATATATAAATTACCTCTAGGGCTGTGCATAATCCTGGTAAAAATTCATTGCATCACATAAGGTAACTTGATAGACTTGAGATAAAGAATGGGAGAGCACTGAAATTCCAGTAGTTTTGCTAAATAAAGGGAGACATTTTTGTGATCATGTTTTTGATATTTTCTCTTGGCTTTCAGCTGCCCCACTTGCAGTTTTTCCCGAAATTAATCTAATTGCTAAAATCTGTGTTTCACACTGAGGATGGTTTGGTGAAAAACTTCGACTATCTTATAGACATTCATGCTTTTGGCTCTTGCATTAGCACTGACCCTGACCTAAACCTAAACCTACATGTCACAACTGGAACTAATAATTGCATAGGTGCCAGCAGTGTTGTCTACAGAACAAAAAGACAGTCAATAGGAAGAAGGTTTTGGGATCTAGTCTTTTCCTTGTGTTAGGATCTAATTTTGGAGACAGCTGCTTATTTACTATGACCATGAGGCAAGATGGGGAAAGACAGAATGCCATCCACAAAGATCTCCTGTGATAGGGCTCTAACTACAGCATTTCCTACCTCTTCTTTATCTTCAGGGAAGCACTGCTTTTTTTCTTTCTCTTGTTGTAAATGTTACCTCAATGTACGTTATAATCACCCTTCCCCAAGCCTTGCCAATTTCATTGCATCATTGTTTCTCATCCTTCTCATCTGACAGGTCCCTGTTTAAAGGACCCTTCTCAGAGATAATTTACTGATCATTATAGCCAACAAAGTTTCCCCCACTGTTTTTTTCTGTAACAGAAACATTTTACTTTTTATTTATTGACACTTTATTACAATTTTTGTTATATATTTCTGATTCCTTTAACCATATTACCTTGTATTGTAATCCTGATGAGGACAGGGGTTAAATATGTTACCTCAGATAACCAGCTCCAGGCCAGAAAATTTTTAGCATGTGCTAGGTGATTGATGACTACTTGTTGAATGAATAGATGCATAGAGCTATTGGTTGGTAGTTCAAAGTAGCACATGGGCAACACCCATTTAAATATGTTAGTCCCTTGGAAAATCAGACATCAGGGTAATGAGGAGTGAGTCTGATGCTTAAGTGAAGAAGTTTAATTCTTATTCTATAGTGAATCTTCCTGCAAATTACCACTATTGTTGAATCAGTGAAGTCCCATGATGTTGGTGTTACGTGTTCTGATTGTTTGAGCATTTTTATGTGCTTACATTACTTCCACTAACAGGGAAGTGTGAGTCACTGTACTTATTTCACTTTTCATTTGCTTGTGTGCTAAACCAATGGGGACAATTTTATTTCAGTAATATGGTTATGAAATTCCCTTCATTAATTTATATCCTTCTTATGAAATTGTATGACATCTTTTCATTACCTTATAAAAATAAAGTTGCTACATTGTAATAATGAGATAACAAATCTAACAGAATTTTTAAAATGTGCTACATGGGAAAATTGTCCAAGTAATACCAGGAAAAAGAACAACTTGTAGTGACACGGCAGAAATAATGACATTTACCAGTTAGATTTCATTATTAGGTATATTGGTTAGAAATTACATTTAGCTGCAGGTAAAGGAGACCTTAATATAGTAGCCTAATGAAATTGGGATTTTATTTTCCCCACAAAACAGAAAGTTATTTGTTTGTTGACATGGGTTCAGGGGCTCATGAATGTTGGGGACAAATTCTAGGATTTCCTTAGCCTTTTTGTTATGGTTATTATGTGGTCACAAGAATGGTCTTGAAGCTCTGGTCTTCACTTCTGCATTCCAGTCAGGAAAAAAGTAAATGAATCACATTTATTGAGAAAGTCTCAGGTGGCTTCCACTTACATCATATTGACCAAAACTGGATCTTATGACTATGCCTAGCTATAAGGCAAGTTAAAAATGCATTATGTTTATGCTAAGTGAAACAAGCTAGTCAAAGAAAGACAAATGCCATATGATTTCACTTACATGTGGAATCTAATGAACAAAATAAACTAACAAAATAGAAACAGACTCATAGAACAGACTGACAGCTTTCAGAGAGGAGAGGTTTGTGGGAGCTGGATGAAAAAGGTAAAGGGATTAAGAAAAGAACTCATAGACACAGACAACATCATGATGAATAACAGAGGGAAAGGGGGTAAGGGGATGTTGAAGAGGATAAAGGGAGAATAAACAGTGACAGGAGATGACTTGAGGTGGTGAAAACACTATACAATGTATAGATGATGTATTATAGAATTGTACTCCTGAAACCTCTGTAATTTTGTTAACCAATGTTACCCCAATAAATTCAATATATATTTGCCCTGGGAAATCAGGGGTTATGTTAATTATGAAGAAAGGAAGAATGACTGCTTGGTGAAAAAGTAATAATTTTACCAAAGTAGCCAATTCTGTCTGGGAAAGATATATATATTTAGGATGATTCTTTGTGCCCAATGGCCACATTCTTAATACCAACCTAAAACTGTGGCATTAAATGTATGCTTTGATATGACAACATGCATTTTGCAATGTACACTACAGGTCCCCTGCCTCCCATAAGACCATTGTGCATTGGAGAGAGAATGACAAGGTTTTCACTTCTATTTATTACCAAAAATGTCCTCTTTATGAAGTGCAGTTTAATGATAATTTCTTAGGGAAGAAACACCAGGTCAAAATTTGCCACTGGTATACAAAATACACTGCTAGAGTGAGAAAGTGCCCTTATCCAAAGCCAAGAAACAACAATCCATAGTTCCTTATTCTTTCACATGTGGACATTCTATTGCCCCAGCATGATTTGTTTTGTTCTTTACCCATTATGTTATCTTGGCATTCTTGTAGAGATAAAGTGTCCTAAAATGTATAAGTTTATATGCGGACTCTCCATTTTAGTCCATTGATCAATATTTCTATCCTTATGCTGTTATCACACAGTACTGGTTATTGTAGCTTTTTAGTAAGAATTTCAATCAGAAAGTAAGAGTCCTCCAACTTTCTTCTTCTTTCTTTCTTCTTCTGAATCTCTTTAATTTCTGTAAGAATTTTAGGACCAGCTTATCAAACTGAAAAAAAGGCAACTGAAATTTTTATTGGAATTGTGTTGAGTCTGCATATTCATTGGGGAGTAAGTATTATTATCTTAACAATACTGTCTTCTAATCTATGATTGTCTTTTCATTTATATAGGTCTTATTAATTTATTTCAAACATGTTGCTGTTCTTTTCAGTGTGTGTTATATTTTTTGATACATTTGTTTGTAGTAAGGATTTTACTTTCACTGCTATTTTAAATAAAATTTTCTTAATTTCATTTACATAATGTTCACTGCTAATGGATTGAAAAAGAACATTTTTTTCTTTAATGATCTTGTATCTTATAAACTTGCTGAACTCATAAGCTCTACTTCTATTTTGTAGGGGTTTACTTAGGATTTCTTATATTATAAAATCATTCCATTTGCAAATATAAATATTTTTTCTTTTTCATTTTTAATCTGGGGACCTTTTATTTCTTTTTCTTACCTAATTGCCCTAACTAGAAAATCCACTACAGTGTTGAATGGAAATGATGAAAATGAACACCTTTGTCTCATTCCTAATCTTAGAACTATTTTAGTCTTTCACTATTAAGTATAGTGTAGTTATTATGTTTTTGTAGATGACCTTTGAAAACTGTCATATCCATTCTTAGTTTGTTGATTTTTTTAAATCGGGAAAGTTTGCTGAATTTTATTTAATTTTTCCTGCATCTGTTGTGGTGAACTGATGACCTGGATTTTGTCCTTTTTCCTTTATTAACAAGGTATATGGATTGATTTTTATATGCAGAATAAAACTTGCATTCTTAGAATAAAACCTGGTCATGGAATATAATTTTCTTATATATTGCTAGATTTAGCTTGGTAGTATTTCTGCATGTATATTCATAAGGAATATTAGTCTGTAATTTTCTTTTGATAATTTTGTCAAAATTACCAAAGTAATATTGGCCTCATAGCCAATATTCAATTTCATAGAATGAAATAAATGTTCCATCCTCTTTATTTTGGGAGGAAAATTTGTGAAGTTCTGTGTTAGTTATTTTTAACCATATTGTGGAATTAACCGGTGAAGTCATTTGGTCCTGGACTTTTCATTGTTGGGATTTTATCTATTATCTATTGATCTATCAATTTTATTACAGTTTTATCTCTTTACTTGTTTTACATCTATTCAGATTTTTAAATTTTCTTCTTGAGCCAGTTTCAGTATTTGTATATTTCTTGGACTATGTCATTTCATCTAGATTATCTATATGTTGACATAGATTATTCATAGTATTCCTTATAATTTGTTTATTTCTATAAGGTCAGCAGTAATGTCTCTATTTTCAGTTCTCATTTTTCTAATTTTGATCTTCTGTCTTTTTTCTTGATTAGTCTTGTAGACATTTGAATTAGTGGTAGTAGAGTAAGTTTAAGAGCTTTTTCTCAACACAGAGGAAAGAAAAAGAAACTCATAAGATGGTGAGGTGTGTAATATGGAAGAAAAAGAAAATATATAAAATAATTATTTGGTTCTCCAAAATATAAAATAACATAAAAAAGAACGGATCCTAACTATGAAAAAGTTAACTGAGATAAAGGATACATGAAGTAACAAATTTAAAATCATTACCTGTACCATGCAAAATCAATGAAAAAGAGCACCCAAATATGTCAATAAATACTTATTGTATTTCTACCATGTGACAAGTACTTACCTTACATGCTAAACATAAATCGATCTACATCTTGTTTATTCTTCACAATCAGACTATGGAATAGAAGTTATTTTGGATCCTATTTGACTGATAAAAAATATATTGTATATGAAATATAAAAAAAGTAGACTCATTCTGACAATAAACTTGCAGTTTCCAGGGACTGGGAAGTGAGGAGGATGGGGAGATGTTGGTCAAAGGCTATAATCCACCAGTTGTAAGATTGATAAATTCTGGTAGTCCAATAAATAGCATGACTAGTATATGATAATTTCATTATCATTTACTTCATTATCTTAGATTTTTAAAAAAGAAAAATAGAGGTACAGAGAGATTAAAGAAACTTTACCCTGGTCAGAGAATTGGTATGAAGCAGGGCCAGATTTTAATCCATAGATGTATTTCTCCATTGCTCTTGTTTTCCAATACAATCTTTCACTTGTGGTTTTTGCCTAATATTTGGTTCCCTTCCAGATCACCATAATAAAGCAAATGTCACAAAAAAATGAGCCCCAATAAATTTTTTAGCTGGTAGATGGTCCAATAAAGCAAAGTGTTATAAAACAAAGTATGTCTGCATTGATATGGTTGTTGATTAAAAAATAAGATTATATATATGTATATGTGTGTACATATATATTTCTGATTATATAATCAAAAATTTATATCAATGGAGTTCCATATGAATTAATTGATTGATTTCCTTTCTGTAACTTAAAGCAAGACCAGGATGCTCAACAGAATATATATATTTTGAATATATATATATATAATTTATGCTTTGTTCAATGTCCAAAATGAGGACACTACATCTACTAAGGACATGCACTGCTTTCTGCCTTTTGGTTTATGCAATTTATCTCATAATTCAGCACATGTATGTGACAGCTTATACCTGAAACAAATATTGCATATGTGGAAACTCCAGACCCAGCAAGCTGATGTATTTTCATGTTCGGCCAGTGACTTCCCAAACATGTGTTTGCATTTTAAGATGATTAGATGTATAACTTCTCAGAAAGAAGCTACAGCAAAGTAGGAACAAATAAGCAAAAATCAGTATTAATTGATGGAGAAATGTCTGTGACAGGAGTAGACAGTGATTCTTGGATATCATGAGAGCAGTGTTTAAGAGGTGTTGCAACCATGTCATGGGCCTTTGCAGAGATTACAGAAAGCAGCATGGCTTTGGAACATCACCTTTAAGTGTTCTTTCCTTCAAATGTCATCATTCTTCCATGTAATTGCAGATTCCAGTTTAATTGTGGAGTTTGTCTCATTGAGAATGTCAAACTTGGGGCCAGAATGTGTGGGTGTGATTTGCAGTTCAGTCCTTAGCAGCTGGGTGTCCTACCTTCTCTGCACCTTGATTTCCTCATGTCCAAAGGGCTGCCAGGAAAAGGGGTTTGAAGAGCAACTGGTACTGAGCAGGGTTTCAATAATATTAATGGTATTACTACAATTACCCCAAAGTTAGATTTTAAAAAGCCACTTGCCAACTAATCTCCAACAAGGTATTAGCTGTTTCAGGCAAGGTGTTTATATTTATACTTAAGGGTATTAAAATTTAATGAGGTGACTCCCTAAGGTTAGAAAACCTTCAAAGTCCCAAGGACAGGATATCTAATTGTGGAATTTCAGATACTCTGTGTCAGGCCCAGGAGAGGAAGGGTGCCTATCACAGTGGTTTGTATGCCTGGCACCCCTTGAATTACTGTGCATGGACAAATGCCTTCTCCATCTGTCTGCAGAGGAGACCTGAATAAGGAATCAAGAGAGTAAATACAAGCTAAACTCACAGGAGAAAATGGGCACAGGCTGAAGAAAGAACACAGGGAGAGCCTCATGACAGGTGGCTATTTTTGTATACTCAAATTGCTTAATGGAATAAAGTTGTGACATTTTTCAGAAATTATTGAAATAACCTTGACTTGTGGTTTCACTTGGCTTCTACATGAATCTTGAAAATGTGAAAATGAGTGACAAATGGGCTTAGTCTGTTTACAGATCAGACATTTGATGAAATTATCTGAATGAGAGAAGTGTGCATTTTAGATGACAAACCTCAGTGACCTTTGACTATCCTCCTATAATTTTATATTTGTAAGGAAGCTACATTAACTCATATGAATAACCAATCAAGTAAACAATAAAACAATGAAAACAATGGAAGAATATAGTATAACTTTTATTCCTCCCATATATCAAGAATTACAAATTTGTGTCTGAATTGGTTGTTGGCAAGTACAATGAATTGACAGAAAGAAAGAAAAGGAAGGAAGGAAGGAAAGAAGGGAGGGAGGAAGGAGGAAGGAAGGAAGATAAAAATGGTGGAGATGCAAAAGTTCTTGAAATAAAATATTAAAATTAAAACTTAGCAAATTGGGGGTGTTACTTTACTCTCAAGCTCTTTGTAGAGAGCAGTTGCTTAACCTGATGAAATGATTATGGTTGGGAGGATCAGAGAAGTGAAATCTTGACTGCCATTGTTTGGCCTATGGATGGTAAAGGTTACAGTCTCTTCCTTTAAGTATTTCCTTACATTTTCTCTGGATATATAGTTACAGTCAGTGCATTTTGTTCAAGATACTTTTGGTAGGCTGCCTCTAAAAAAATTATTAGTAATCTTCACCAGCTCTCTGTTTCTTCCTTGCTTCCCCTGATGAAACCCTTTCTTGAAACCCTAAAAGATGCAAGTTGGGGTGCAAATCTCCAACAGTGGTTACTGCTAGGCCATTCATTGTGGTATTTCAAGAGGCTGGATTAAGCCTGTCAATGTTGTAAAGGCTTACAACAATGCTCCTAATTAGTTTACTGACTATTTGGAGAAAGTTCTGGCTTTTCTGTGCATGGTATTTATTGAGTGAGCTATTGCTGAATGAAACAAATGTATACTTTATAAGGATGAGGTCATTTTTATGCTTACTGGTCTTTAGGCAAGCTATTTCTTGAAGACTAAGTTATTTGAGAGAGAGAACACAAAGATAATGACTTATAGAAAGGAAAAATAAGAGCTATTTTGTGCTTGTGTCCATGTATTTTATTAAAATTTTAGTGGCTACTTCAAGAGCAAGGTGTCTGTACCTTTAATCATTTTCATTTTAAAAACACAGCCTTATAGCTCCACATCTTCAGCTATCCCAGAGGGCAGCTAGGCCAACTTGAACAACATTAATTTTTTCTTTATGACAAGACTAGTGCTTCCCCAGGTCTTCAGAACTGACTAAAATGTCTGGGAAAGTAGATTATGAAGAGGATATTAGAATTGTAAACAAGAACAATTTTGTAATAAAAACCATATATTTTATCCATTGGACTTTGGGCTTAATACTGTGGCTGCAAAAGTGTCACAACTCATAATTTGTTGATGGCTACTGAGCATTAGTTACAGTCAGTGCGTTTGCAGAAGGGCCAGGCCTCCTGGCATCCCATTAAAGGAGATCTTGGATGGGCAATTGCACTTTCATTCTAATGCATCTCTCCTATTTGAATTTACTCCATGGAGCCTAATGAAAAGGACGTGTGTATTGTAATTTTCTAGGCTGATCACAGAGATATACATAAATGTTTTGCACAAGTTTAAAGGATTGATGAACAGTGAATGGGAAGGAATCACCTTACTAAAAGTCAAAGGAGACCCATGTCCAAACCTGGACTTCCTCCAAAAAATTTAAGAAGGCTCTTGATTGGATTCTTGGAAAAAGGAGCTTTTTCCTCCCTGGTCTGCGTTTCTTCAGCAATGCATCCCACTTCCCTCTATCTCTTCATCCTTCCTGCTGACGGGGTTTATGAGTCTGATAAAATTAACTAAGAAACAGTAGATTTTCCCCAAGAAACAGAGTGTTCTTCTTTGTCTGCACAGAATGTGGAAGCCAAGTGTGAAATGCAAGCATTATCATCTGTTAATGTTATAAAAAGTGCTACCTTCCTGTCTTAAGGAGCATGTCAGCTGTGAAAGTTCATACTGTGCTTAACCTTTGTCTTCCCCTCATCCTTTGTTATACTGAATCACATGGAAGAACCCTGAACAAATCATCCTACAAATATAACTATTTCCAATGATACTGTTCTTGTTTTCATTTCATATCTGCTTTTATTACACTCAGTGGCCTTGTTTCATAATCTAGTCCTGGAATTTAGTTTTGCTAGTAAAACAAAGATGCACAAAGCCTCTTAATTTCTTTTGAGATCTTTTTCTATGGAAGGTAATAAAGACCACATTTATGTTTTCAATTAGCCAGAACTTCTTTGCACATTGGTGTGATTTTTAAGATTGGCACTAGCATAATAGCATGTTTTAAAAAAAAAAGACAAGGGTTGTTCTAATGAAGGCTACAGTAAGCTCTCATATATTTTAATTTTGAAGTGAAAAGAGAAGGCATATGGTGTTTTATGAAATCTTTTAAAATATTATGATTTTCAAAATAAGGGAAGAAACCTCCTATATGCATCTATTGATACCTACTTTCCTTCCCAAAGTCAGCATGTACAGGTAGTCAGCTTTATCCCTGCAGGGAGATCAGGTTAGTGTGGGATGTTTCAGACGAACCAGGGCAGTGGGATCCAATTCTGAGACAGAGCTCACTTGGGCTTCATATACCATGAAAGATAAAAATGAGCTCTTTTCCACTATTTAGGCACCTGTCCAGAGGTTGGACGAAAAAATTTCCCTGTGTAGATTTAGCTTGAGAGAGGAGAGATAACCACCTCGCCTTCTGTGTCTGATCAGATGTGAACAGGGGCAGAAATAATGAGTTTTACAGTGTATTTTACATGTAAAAAGCCCCAGAAACAAAACATTCTGAACACCAGCAGTGATTCAAGTCATTTTCAAATGAAAAGGGCTATTTGTTTCCAAATTACAGCAGCCACTGGAATGCATACGTTCATGGACCAGAAATCCTCATTTTGTGAAGTAAAATTACCTTTCAGTAATTTAGTCACTGCGGGCTTCGTCCTGCTGGCTGGTCAGAACTATCACATAGCTTGCAGCTGTGGGCTGAAGCCCTGCCATTTTTTTCCCCAGGACAGGCAGTTAGCTAGTAGAGCCATCAGGGCGGCATCTGTCATCCTGCTAGGCCCAAATTGTTTTCTATGATGGATGTCACAGTCTGTATGATCAAAATAGAAGCCCTGCTGCTTTTAATTGCAAAATCGGACTACTTGCACATTTGTTATTATGCCAGGGTTATTACCTCACACAAAATGAATTAACAGGTGAAAATAATTGATGAGAGGAGTCTAGGGATTTTTAGCCTCTTCAAAGAGACTTTGTAATTATGGCATGATGAGTGTTCTGAGACATATCTGTGGGGGGCAGCATGAGACCACCAAAGATCTCTTCAGATGGACAATAAATCCTACTGAAATCTATGGTAATACTGCTTAAATTTACTTAGCAATTAGTTTAATAGGCCTACATGATTCATGCTAACATACTGAGAATTTTTAAATAAGTTTGTTTCATCCATCTATAAATTAAGCTACTTACCTCAGCTTTCTTCCCAAGGTGATGATGAAATAGACTTTCTCACACAAAGATGACAGAGGATAGGGGTTTGGGCTTTGGAAATATCTGACCAAATGTTGTTGCACCTTAGATGATTTTTCTGCCCCTCTCCCAAGAGCATGTGAAAGAAGCCTCTCAAATTTTGTCCAAATACAATAAGTTTTAAGAGTTTTGTGCACACAGACACTCCACATTTGTCCTGTGAAGGAAATCATAAATCATTTAAACATTTTGCAAGCTGAAGTAATTGCTTTTGGCTTTCTGACCACTCTTGCATTCAGACTTGGTCATATTTCAGATTCCTCCAGCCCCTGAATGCCTCCAGAGTGATGGCATCCAGACACTCTGCCCTTCCTTGTGACATTCTGAAGCTACACAGGGGCATCCCTGTCACTTAGAACACAGAAGGTCCTTCCCCAGCTAACACAGGGTAGCAACAGGCTGGAATATTGCTTTTAATGTGTGGTTACCTAGGTACAGACTGCAGTTGTAGATGGAATACCCAAAAGTTGCAAAGGCAGCAAAATATTATTAAATACTACAGGGACCTTATAAGGAAAAGGAAAAAAAAAAACATAACCAAAAAATTCATGAGCATATTTCTTTTCCATAACCACATATTATCCACATACTATATGATTTCAATTCTTAAGGTAATTCTTCAACTAGCAAGAGGCAAAATTATATTCATTGTAAATACTATTATGACCAATATGAAGAAAGGAAACCTCTAGATGAAGGGAATCTTTAGTTACAAGTGGAAAAGAGAAAAAGAAATGGAAAGCAGGACTGTAAGTCTTGAGAAATTTTAAACTCAGTGAAAGGGTCACGTGTTTAAAAACATCTGTATTCATTTTCTTTAAGTGACAGGGAGCTTTATTACAGATTCAAACTAGATTGATTAATCTATATTTCTAGAAGATATGCATTATTTACCATTGGTCTTGTGCCTTTTGTCTATCTCTCTCTTTCTCACACACACACATACATGTGCACACACATACACTTTCCTGCACAAAAGTCAGTATCATCTTTGTAAAGCATATCATCTGTTTGAAGTAGTGTTTAATGACTATTTGTTTTTATTCTTGTCTGAAGTTTAAATGCAATGCATATTTGGGTCATGCAATTGATATTGGGCTGATTCTTTTTACATTATTTATATAGCATTATATATAATATAAAAATGCAATGATATATATCATTCTCTTCAGACTTAGTGTTAACATATCCTATTTAAGAGTATATAATATCAAAGATTCTCAATAACAGGAAGAAAAATACATGGTAAGAAAATATAATAAAAGCAAGGCTGGCAGGGCTGCCTCCCATGTGAAACAGGAACAGACTGTGGTCACTCGTATCATGCTGCCTGCCACTTGCAGACACATTTCTTCATAAGCTTTCACATGCCTGCGTTTATCTTCAGTATAAACCCCAAGATGAATTCTCCAAAGACATTAACAATAGGTAAATGTTTTTTAAATTAAATAGTCTATTTGAAGAAATCTGTTACAAAGGTAAGAGGGTATTATACACTTGAACTTCAACTGTGTCAAAAACTATAACATCAATTGTAATATTACTTTATTGTGGTTTTAACTATAATTCAGAAGTTAATGCTGTAAAATTTTGATGCCCATTTAATTTAAATTATATTGGATTATTGTTATGAAACACCATGGAAAGCACTCATGGATTCCAACTTGAATGAAAACAATACAGGTGAAAAAGTAAATTTCTAAAAACAATATTTTAATGACAGATATAATTTTTGAAGTATGAATACTAAGGACAGTTCAAAATAATGTCCACAATACCAGCCAAAGAGCAATAGATGACACAATTTAAGTTTCAGTGTAAGCTATACAAACACAAATAGATGTGTCTTACCTAGAAGTGAAGAGCAGAGGGATTGGGTGTGCTTTATGATAGCTTTGTGACAAATGACACATACACAGAGTGCAGCATAACTGACTCTCCAGTAAAATCAGCTGCTTTTTCTTGTCTCTTCTTTGTTCTGTATATAATATGTACAAAGGTACAAATGTTTAGGCGATGTCCAGTGACTACAAAGAGCTTTCAATGCAGTGTGTATATATTTACCAAATAAATTGTGTTATTAGATGAGAAAATCTGATGTCCTTTTTAACAACTGTAGACTGTGAAGTAGTGAGGAGTTTTTGTTTTATTCATGGGCCACTGCAAAATAACTGTTGTGTGTCGTAGGGGCTGGTGAGCTCATAGAGTCTGAATCACTGACTTACCAGACAGATCCATTTCCAGGAAAAGAAACAATTTCGTAGATAATTTAATGAAGATGCAAATGATTCCTTGATAATACTGAAATTTTGGGAGTATTAGTCTGCCTCTAGCATGCTATGAATTCTGTATAATTAAATGGAATTGGATTTTGGACCTGGTTTTATATAGATGGCACTGGTTTCTGAGTAATACCTCATTCAAACACCTCACTCTGATGCATTGCATTAATAGATCATCAGAAGCAGTTGTCATTCCAATGATGAATTAGTATAATACATGAGAATGAGACTCACTGATGATGTATTCAGTACTTATGATGGCAGTGTCCAAAGAAGAAATGGGACCAGTAAGGAAGCCATTATAATTACAGGATGAAGTCAGTCAGCATGCAGACCTTTTCCAAGCTTTTTCAGGGGACTAAGTTCACAGATTGGTGCCAAAGCCACTTTTAGGAAACATTTGCTGGCAATGATAGTGGCACTATTTTTCCAGTTCAAAATAATTTCCACTGGTGAACTGCAAGCTCCTCTGCATGCATGTCTGGTTACCATTCGGTACTTTAGCGCATGTCATCTGTATTGGCAGAAAATATTGTGTTTTGTTAATGTTGGCTTATGTGTAAAAATATTGGTCTTAAGCAGGATTTTCTGGGATGATACTCAAATATATTATTGTAACAGCAGTTTTCCAATGGACAGTTTCTGCCAAAGGGGAAACTCTTGCTGGTAAGTGTCTATATGCCACCAATCATGGGTACAGCTTCTGGCATTAGCTAGAAAGGCAGATATTTTAAGTACAACATTAAACTTAGGACTGACTGTCATACATTTTCTGCTAATAGAGCTTGCAACACCTACTATAAATGTAGATGAATTAGAGACTCCCAGTGACCTCCATTTACCTCCTGCTGGGCTTTTTCTAAAAGAGTAAAAGAGAGGCTTGTAAATGTTTATTACATGGGGCTAAAAAGCCTTTTTTATGCAATGGAATAGCAGTTACTGTTCACCTTACAGCAGCTGATTGCATCATAAATAAAACAGTAGGGTGAGTGCTAGTCATCCCAGCTGTGGGAAAGATGTACCCATATAGCAGCCAAATGCATTGGGGAGAGACAGGAAGTTCCTTCCCAGGATCTGGGCTGGTGAAAATTGAGGCTGCTGTAGTGTGTGTGCATGTGCGGGTGCACATGTGCAGTTTGGAAAGAGCAAGTGGGGGAGGAAACAGAAAACGGACAGATGCTGAAGCAGGGCTTATTCCCACTTTCTTAGCCAGGCTGGTCATGGCTTCTTAGACAACATTAAACAACCAACTTGAGAGCAAGAGACTAAATTTGGAAGGAACACAGGGGGACATTCTTTTTATTAAAAGTGGCATTTCTATTCTCAGATATATTATCATTTCTTAAATCTAAAAAAGAGAAATCACTTTATGATTTATGAATAATAAGTAGGAAATCTTTCAGCAGACTTCTTTAACCACCCCTGTTTTGTCTAAAGACTTAGAAAATGTTACAGAAAATGAATCATCTAATTTATAATGACAAGAAAAATAATTTTAAAAATCTTAATGTACCTAACTCTTTTAAAGAATGATTATTTTATGTAATACCCATTAAAGTACGCATTCTCCAAAATGTCTATTGGTTTCCAACCTGTTAACCCCTAATACTGTTATTTTTAGATTTGTTAGTAACACTGATAAATACTGGATGGTTATTATATGGTGTAAGTTATCTTAACATTTTGGAACTATGGTGTAGTATATAAGCCTGAACCTGAGGATGATCAGAAGAAGTCAGGTGAAATTTTAACATATATTTTTGTAGGTGCATAAAATGCCAAAAGAAATAAATCATGAACATAAACTCTAAATTGTTATACTACAGCTAGCCACCAATTGTTTTCATGTGACATAAAACAGTTTTTCACATTAAATGAGTATTGTTATGTATCTAAAGGCTCACATGTATTCTTAATTTTGTCTCAAACATATTTACATAAAACATTTAATTATTTATCTAAAGAGTTTGAAAAGTCTTTATATTGAAAATGTTCATGACTAATTCAGTAAATATTTGCTATAGAATTCTACATTATTAAGGAATTTGTTTTACCATGTTTCCACACATCTAAGCAACTGTGTTAACAATATCTAAAAGAAAACCCTGGAGATTTTCTTTGCTTTAGGTAGCAGAAACAACTTAGACACTACCCCATATTTCCTTTCCCCCCTCCCCTCTTCTTTCTCTCTCTTTCTCCCTCCCTTCCTTTCTTCCTTCTTTAGATTAAGTAGACAGTAGAGAAGGAAGGTTAGAGAGACACAGGAAGATATAGTGTCACCTTCATTGTGATAACCACAAAACAATTATTCACCTAATAATTGGTAATATTTCTAAAATGCCACATAGCTGCAAAGGTATGTTACTGATATTTTCTTAAGATAACATGCATTTTTCTATATATAGCATAATTTTTGTAAATAAATAAAAAACGTATAATTAACTGTAGAATCAATGATAAAAATATTTCAGAAATGAAAACATGCTTTAGCAAAACACAAATATACCTCTTCCACCTGATGCTAATATAGAGAGGTCAGTAATTATTCAAAGGATTCACTAAAATTCCAGTAATGTTCACACTGTTTGATGGTGCCATTTCTTTACTTAAACAGTTTTCGCACCTGAGTGTTTCCATGAACTTTCACTTGTAAATCCACCCTCTGTATAACATCCGTTTATCAACTGTAACTATCATCCCCCATGGAATATGTGGTGGTTCTATGAGGGTAGTGCCTGTGTCTTAACTCTAGCTTTCTTCCCACACCTTGTCTCCCAATGGTTCAATGTGCGTATTTTTTAATTCTCTCCCAATATCCATTCCCCTGTCTTCCCCTCCCCTCACCTCTTCTTTCCTCCCTTACCCCCTCCCCTCCTCCTCCTGCTCCTCCTTCCAAGCCTCTCTCTCTCTCTGTCTGTCTCTCTCTCCCTCTCTCTCTCCCCTTCCCTCTCTCTTATAGAAAATAGTCTAGGTTCCTGTGTTTTAGCTACATAAATGTTACCTTCTCACTTAATGTAAATTTCCCTCATTGGTATTCTTTATCCTTTCAGGTTGCTCATCCTCTCATTCTGGAAATGACTATTCTCTTACTATTTACATGAGGACTTATTTTTCCCATTACTAGTTTTCACCTTCACAGACATAAAAACGTGACTGTGCACTATGGTACAAATGAAATATCAAATTATCAAGTGCAAAATTAGCATTAAAAATCATAAGACAACAAATAATAGGGCTTTTATGTGATTTTTATAATTGCATGAAACTGGTTACTTTGGCAGTAATTGTTTGTGCTACATTAACATATAAAATGGTTTTATAGACTACCTCACACACAAAAGAAATAATTTTTTGATGAGAATTGTGCTTTGTTTAATATTAGACACCATTGTATTACTTTCCTAATATAACAGTTCTAATTACTACCTAGCACTCATCCTCAGTGTTTTAGCTTGAACACTGTGAAGGCAACAATGAGTCAATATTCCATGGCGCTCTTTGTCAGTACCTGTCAAAATATAGCTAAGCCCTTAAAAATTGTGATCTAAATATTGAAAGAAAAAATGTTAACAGTCCAGAAACAACATGTCTCCAGATAATTTTAAAAAATAAATTTGTACCTTAGAGCTTGCTTAACAACAGATATCATTAATGATACCCCATTAAACGCACCCTTTACAAAACTAGATTTGTCCTAATAAATTTTAGCATTGTTTTTATCATCTGATCTTTATATATTTGCCTGATTCATTTGATTTTACCTTTTGTTGAGGAAGCCCAGGTAGATAAATAGCAAAGCTTTAAATAAAATCATAAGTACATGTACTCTTTCCAAAGGTGACAATCAGTTTGTTTTCAAAGCATCAAAACTATCTTTTTAAAACTGCACTGGAGAAGTGACTCTTATTAGGCAAAGACTTTGTGAATTAACTATCCTGAATATTCCAATTTGATTCCAATGTGGAAAGAACACAGGTCCTAGTTTGGGGCCTGTCTCTGGTTAGGAGAGAATACAGATTCAAAGACATAGGAAAGGATTTGCCAACTGTCATTGAACCCTATTTCCTTCCCCTCACAAAACTGACTCTAGAAGGCCACATGACTGGAAAGAACTAAGTTTATCATGAAATGCTGTCATCCATGGGCCCTGACCCCCAAAACATATCAAACATAAGAACTGTTAATTTGGGGAAAATAACACAAAGGTACACTTTTCCCCCAATTGGGCTCATAAATAATTACATGAACACTTTTTTTGTACCAGATTACAGTCATTTCTTTTTCACAAATTTTTTAATTAGTTTATACATATATTGTATGTAACTTAGGTTTTGCCTAAAAAGTTTTTGTCTTTTTGAATTGATGGTTTGAGTTTCTGGAAAAATACCTAGAAGTAGAATTGCTGTATTGGGTAGTAATTCCATTTTAATTTTTTTGAGGATGCTCCATACTGCTTTTCATAGTGGCTGTACCCATTTGCAGTCCCACCAACAATGTATATTCCCTTTTCTCTACCTTCTCACCAACACTTGTTGTTGTAATCTTCCCAGTTTAGATGGGATTGACCGGAGTCTATAATAGATTTAGGAAAGTATTTTCTAAAGTACAATTGTTTAAACTTGTTTCTCATTAAAATCCAACAGAAATAGGTCATATTAATGTTATATAATATTTAATAATAAAAAATGAAACATATGTAAAGATGTGGATGGTATTATTATACAGATCATTTTGAGTCATTTGGATTCTTGAATTCTGAATCATCTATTTCTAAACTCATGATAATATGTGAGTCTTTTTAAAAATATATTATATTGATTATGCTACTACAGTTGTACCAATTTCCCCCTTTGCCTTCTTCTACCCAGTACCCCCATTCTCTCTAGCAATGCCCCCTTAGTTCATATCCATAGGTCATGCATATAGTACTTGACTACTCTATTTCCTTTATTGTTCTTAAGATCCTCCTGACTATTCTGTACCTACCAATTTGTACTTCTTAATCCCTGCACCTTTCCCCACATTCTCCCCTGTCTCCCTCCCATCTGGCAACCATCCAAATAATCTCCATATCTATGATTCTGTCTGTGTTCTGCTTGTTTGCTCAGTTTGTTTTTTAGATTCAATTTTTGGTAGTTATGATTTCATTGCCATTTTGTTGATCATAGTTTTGATATTCTTTTTCTTAAATAAGTCTCTTTGATATTTCATATAATAATACTTTGGTGATGATAAACTCCTTTAGCTTTACTTTGGGAATCAGGGAAGCACTATCTGCTCTTCAATTTTAAATGAGAGCTTTGATGGATAGCATAAATCTAGGTTGTAGATCTTTGCTTTTCATCACTTTGAATACTTCTTGCCACTCCCTTCTAGCCTGCAAAGTTTCTTTTGAGAAAGTCTTATGGGAACTCGTTTGTAGGTAACTCTCTGCTTTTCTCTTGCTGCTTTTAAGATTCTATCTTTATCTTTAAACTTTGGTACTTTAATTATAATGTATCTTCGTGTGGTCTTCTTTGCATCCATATTGTTTGGGACTCTGTGCTTCCTGGACTTGTATGTCTATTTTATTTCACTATTCTTTCAAATAAATTTTCAATGTCTCCCTCTTTCTCTTCTCCCTCCAGCACTTCTATGATTCAAATGTTGCTATGTTTGATGTTGTCTCAGAGGCTCCTTACCCTATCCTCATTTTTTTGGATTCTTTTTTCTTCTTGCTGTTCTTATTAAATGTTTGTTTCTAACTTGTGTTCTAAATCATTGATTTGATTCTTGGCTTCATCCACTCCACTATTGATTCCCTGTAAATTTTTCTTTATTTTCCTTAGTGTAAACTTTATTTCTGGCTGGGTCTTTTTAATGCTTTGCAGTACCCAATGAGTTCATTGAGCATCCCAATAGCCAGTGTTTTGAACTCTATGTCTGATAGATAGCTTTTCTCCATTTTATTTAGTTCTTTTTCTGGAGTTTTGTTCTGTTTTTTCATTTGGGCCATATTTTTTTGTCTCCTCATTTTGGCAGCCCCTGCCCACCATGTGTGTTTCAATGTATTAGGTAGAGCTGTTTTGACTCCCTGTCTTAGTAGCATGGTCTACTATAGAAAAATGCACCTGTAAGTTGGATGGGCAGAACCTTAGGTAATCACCTGGGCAGGGCAACCCATGTAAACCAGGTTGATGGAGTCTCCGATATGTTGCTGCCTGTTCTTTGGCTCTGTGTGAGTGAGGGCTCAGAAAAGGTATAATGAGCACTGCCTAGCTTCTGGAGTTTTGTCCAGGAGGAAGCTGTCCCCTCACACTTGCCCTGTTGCCAGACACTTCAGTTTCTTCCTATATGCTACTGGTGCCCTTCTAGTTGCTGCCCTGGTGCTGGAGCCCAGAGGAGGTGAGTCTGCATAAGTCCTAAGTCAATTTAAGAGGAGATGACGGAGAATCTTGTAGTTTTTGCTGCCACCCCACCCTTATTGTTTTTTATAGCCAGAAGTTATGGGGACTAATCTTCCTGGCACTGGAACCCTGGGCTAGATGGTCTACTGTGGGTCTGGGATCCCTTGCTCCCAATATATCCCTACCAATTTTTATCCAGCACATGTGGGTGTGGACCACCTGTTCTCTGTCACCATATCTCTGCCCCTCCTACACATCTGAATGAATGTGACTTCTATAATTCCTTGGTTGTTAGAATTCCATAAGGTTAGATTTTCTGACGACTCTGGGTAATAGTTATTTTGTAGTATAGTTGTCATTTTTGCTGTGGTTGTGCAAGGCAGTGAGCTGTGTTTACCTACACCTTTATCTTGGCTGGAAGTCCAATATATGTGACTCTTAAAGACACATTTACTTACTTATGTTCTGGAAGAATTTGAATTTAAGGAGCCTTGAGTAAGGTTTCCATATAAAAGAATTGCTGGTCACTTCTTTCTTTAAAGCTCTTAAGAAAAGTTTCTTCTAATTTAGTTTGTAAAGGTAAATGTTACATCCCAATATTTCCATGTTAGTGGTTCATATTACAACTCTATTCTTATTTTTCCCACCAACTTGAAGTCATCTCTTATTTCCTATTTTTTATAATTCAAATAATACACAGTGAAGATAAAATTTTTCATTGCCCTTTTAATTTTTGCACAAACAAAGCTATTAAAAATTTTCTAAAGGTTTGCAATTTTTCCTATAAAGAACTTAAAATCAACAAATAAAAAAAGTATTTTGTGTGATCCATTTTGAAGGAAAAACTAGTGAGCAAAATTTTGAAGAAGATCGTTCACAGATGAATACTAGGATCCATAGATCAGAATGTTAAGAGGGATCTTGAAATCTTCCATCCACATCCCAAGCAAGATAATTAAAGACTCTTGCTCCTTGGATAGAGTTATTAAGCTTCTGTTTTTTTAAAAAATCCGATGATGGGAAACTTATTACTTTATTCTATAGTATCCTTTCATAGTTCTTACGTTAGGAGATGATTTCAAGTATCCTCTTCACCCTTTTCTTCTGCATGTTCTCTAGCTTATCAATTAATCTCTTAAAAAGTGGCATTCAAAATCTCTTTCTCCCTTTAATTTATCTATCATCTATCTATCTATCTATCTATCTATCATCTATCATCTATCATCATCTATCTATATATCAATTTTAATATGCATACTATGTTCAGTGGGCAAAGAGCTAAGTTCAGAGTGCCACATTAATTCATAATCATGACCCTAAAGTAACTCATAAGTCACTAATAGGAAAGACAAGTAATGAGTTATGTTGTTCAATTATAATTATGAGCAATGGTCTGTTGAATAAATAAAAAAAAATACAAGCAGAGACTTGTTTTAATGAGAGTGGAAAAGAAAGTCAGGGGTTTTCCTTGAGGAAAAAAAAAAGATTTTTTGAAGACTAAATAATGTAAAGAATGAATAAAACTAAAACTTCTAGTAGGTAAAAGACTATATGTTGTAGCTTTTATATTTTAAAAAAGAAAGGCTGTTTTTGGCCTATTACCCATTGTATATATTAGACAGTCAATCACTATGAAGCAAGAGCCTCATATTGTCTATACTTGCATTTTTATTGTGACTACATTTGAGTCATGACAGAATAGACCTAGATCCACTCCACAAAATTCACTTTTAATATGAGCAAGTATCTTATCTGTTTTGAACAGCTCATTAAATGTAAATGCCAAATCCTGTATTTACTATGAGATATTAACCTCAAACTTTCATACTCTAAGAGAATTCTTTTTGGGATCTCAACCTTCTTTGAACCCTTACTCACTGTATGACTCTTCTCTTAATCTAAATCATCCCACATTAGATTCTGCACATTTTTCAGAATCCTTAAATGCAAAGAATAACTACAGTGCCATTCTAAACAGTGGAAAGCATGTAGCTGCTTTTTTTAGAGTAGATAATACTTCAATCACTAATAACATTTTTTCTCTAATTTTGTGTCCCATTTATACTGCACAGTGATATATTCAGGGTAGCTTTTGATGATGATGAGGAGGAATCATAGCCAATTTAGTCCTCCTCAATGGCCACTGACAAATATAATATATAATATATAAATATAACATTCAAACACACTTCTATTCTTTTTTTTAAAGATTTTATTTATTTATTTTTAGAGAGGGAAAGGGAGGAAGAAGGAGAGAGAGAGAAACATCAATGTGTGGTTGCATCTCATGTGGTCCCCACTGGGGACCTGGCCTGCAACCCAGGCATGTGCCCTGACTGGGAATCAAACCTGCGATGCTTTGGTTCGCAGCCCGAGCTCAATCCACTGAGCTATGCCAGCCAGGGCCACACTTCTATTCTTCATTCCAGTAATACACAGACCTCATCATTAACTAAAGCTAAGCAATGTGTGTGTTTGGGGAGGGGAGGTGGTTTGCAACTGTGCAAATAATCAAAGCAGAGGAATGAATACAGCCATCTGTATGGAAATTGGTAAACTTCAAATTGGTCCCCTAACTGGAATTAGGGAGAATACATGTTTTCCCAAGCTCTGCTTCTTTCCCAGAATTTTACATACATCAATAACAATGGCTTTTACTTCCTTCAGCTGAAGATGGAGAGAGAGATGCTTTAGAGTTATCAATGTCAGGGAGGGTTTTTCCCGCATAGTTATAAGCCCATTATTTAAAAGAACAAATGAAGGTTTGTTTCCTATAGTGAATTTAATACATTTCCTTCTCTGTGTTTTGATGACAGTCTGAAAAGTAGAGTTAGAAAAAAGGAAAACATAGGAATGAATTTTATAAACTCAAAACTAGTGTAACCCTTTCAGGTATGATAAATATGCTGGAATATTTACCTAGTAATGTAACCTATAAAACAACTATTAGAGGCAAAAGTTTATAAGATTTTTTGTCATTAATTACTAGTTTTACAGAAATCCTTCCTGGGGTTTCTTAGGAGCCTAGTATAATGCAGTAGAGTATGGTATGTGCACCGACATTAGTGCACTCCCACTATGCCACTGTCAAAAATGTATATACTATGATAAGTTGACCAAGAGAGAAGCAAATAAAAGATGATCTAGCCTGAACAATCAGTCCTAACATTTATTACCTACATAAACTTGAAATACTGAGTTTGTTTAGAGTCTGAAAAGCTCTACAACCTTTTACAAACTATTTTTAATTGGGGAAGAGCACAGTACAGAATATTTAAGATACCAAATGTTTATTGAAAATAAAGACTTAACTGTAAGTCACAGCACCACAAAAGTCCTAGAGGAGAACATAGGCAGGAAAATCTCAGATATTCCATGGAGGAATATTTTCACCAATATGTTCCCTAGAGCAAGGGACATAAAGGAAAGAGTAAACAAATGAGACTACATCAAGTTGAAAAGCTAATGCATGGCTAAAGAAAGCATCAGCAAACTGAAAAGGGAACCAAGTGTATGGGAAAATTGATTTGCCAGTGATACCCCAGACAAGGGTTTGATCTCCAAAATATATAAAGAACTTACATGATTCCACACCAAAAATACAAAAAATCCAATTAAAAATTGAGTAAAGGAACTGAACAGACACTTCTTCAAGGAGGACATACAGTGGGCCCAGAGACAAATGAAAAACTGCTCAGCATCACTAGCCATCAGAGAGATGTAAATTAAAACCACAATGAGATACCACTTCACACCAGTCAGAATGGGCATCATAACCAAATCAACAAACAACAAAAACTGGAAAGGATGTGGTGAAAAGGGAACCCTAGTACCCTGTTGGTGGGAAAGCAGAGTGGTATAGTCACTGTGAAAAACAGTATGGGATCTCCTAAAAAAGCTAAAGATGGAACTATCTTTTGACTCAGCAATTCTACTATTGGGATTATACCCTAATAATTGTGAAACACTAATTCAAAAGAAGTTATGCACTCCAATGTTCATAGCAGCACAATTTACAATAGCCAAGTGCTCAAAGCAACCTAATGCCCATCAGTAAATGAGTGGATCAAAATCTATGGTACATTTATGCAATGGAATACTGTGCAGCAGAAAGAAAGAGCTCCTACCCTTCCAGACATCATGGATGGAACTGGAGAGCATTCATCAGGCGATGAAAGACAAATACCATATGATCTCACCTATAAGTGGAACCTAATCATCAAAATAAATAAGCAAGCAAAATAAACTGGAGACATGGAAATAAAGAACAAATGGACAGTAATCACAGGGAAGGGAAGGAGGGATAATGGGGGAAAGAAGGGGAAGAGTCAAGTCATGGACCATGTATTAAGACTGATGGACAAGGACAATTAGGTGTGGGGATTAAATGTGGGAGGTGGGGTGTGGTTAGGGCAGGGGAGAGTAATGAGGAGAAAATGGGGACAACTGTAATTGAACAATACAAAAAAACCAAACACATAAAAAGAAGCCATATTTATGATGTTTTTCTGAGCAAAAATATAAAACTTTGAGAATGAATTACCTAAAATAAGAATTTGTCAAAAAATAATTAAAATATCTCATGTACATAAATATAAACAGTTACTTCTGATTATAAAATATGGCCTTTTTCTATTTAAAGAAAGCAATGCATGCCAGGAAAAAAAATTCTCAAAACATTGCTTTCCTCTGTAAGTATGAACATATGAACAGGCCCATTGGAGAGAGTAAGATGTTGGCATTATACTGTGAGACAACCTAGTAAAACTAATTTTAGTTGGTTGATAGCAACCTCTCAAAAAGAGAGATATCTGAATCCTAACATCTAGTATCTGTGAATGTGGCCTTATGTGGGGAAAAAAAAGATCTTCATAAATGCAATTAAATGAAAAATGAAAATGAGATCATCCTGGATCAACCTGGTAGCCTCCAAGTTCAGGCAAGTGTCCATTTCAGAAGAAGAGAAAATTAGAGACACAGAAGGGAAGACAGAGACTGGAACCAAAGATTGATGGCAAAGTCCAGGAGATAGGAGAGAAGAAAATAATCATTTCTCCTTCAGCATCTCTAGGGGGAAACCAGCTTGCCCATATCTTGATTTCTGACTTCTGGCCTCTAGAACTGTGAAAAAATAAATTCCTATTGTTTTTTAATTGTTGTCCAAGTACAGTTGTCTCCATTTTCACCCCATCATGCCTCCCTGCCTCCACTGTCCCCACCTCCACCCTTGAACCTACCCCCTTTGGCTTTGTCCATGTGTTTTTTACACCTATTCTATGATGGCCCTTCCCCTATTATCCCCTAATATCCCTCTCCCCCCTCCTCTCTGTTTACTGTCAGCTTCTTCTTTACTTCAATGTCTCTGGTTGTATTTTTCATACTTGTTTGTTTTGTTTATTAGGTTCCACTTATAGGTTTGATCATATGGTATTTCTCTTTCACCACCTGGCTTATTTCACTTAGCATAATGCTTTCCAGTTCTATCCATTCTGTCCCAAAGGGTAGGAGCTCCTTTTTTTCTGCTGCATAGAATTCCATTGTGTAAATGTACCACAGTGTTTTGATCCTCTCATTTACTGATAGGCACTTAGGTTGCTTCCAGCACTTGGCTCTTATAAATTGTGCTGCTATGAACATTGGAGTGCATAAGTTCTTTTGAATTGGTGTTTCAGTATTCTTAGGGTATAATCCCAACAGTGGTATTGCTGGGTCAAAAGGCAGTTCCATTTTTAGTTTCCTGAGGATATTCCATACTGTTTTCCATAATGGCTGCACTGTTAAGTTTTCCAGTTAGTAGTAATTTGTGTGGCAGCCCTAGAAAACTAATACACTAATTTTCATAAATTTCATTCAAGTATCACACATAGCTTTCCATGTGCAAATTAGAAACAGTCATTTTCATCACCTCAAGTGTCACAGATAGCAAAAGACCAAATCTATAGGTAAAAATAAAGTTAACAAAGGAAATAATAACTCCAAACTTATTATAACTTGTTTAGGAGAGAGTAGTACAGAGCAATTAGACTTCAAGAAACCTTCTCTGGAGCACCTAACTTCTGATTTTCCTATTTTCTAAAGACATTTTAGAGAAGTTTTATGTTCACAAGAATATTGAGCAGCAGGTATAGGGAGCTTCCATATATGCCCTACATACATACACAGCCTCTCTGTTAACATACACCAGAAAGGACGATTTCTTATAATCTATATCACATCATTATCATCCAAAGTCTGTATTTTACATTAGGGTTCACTCTTGGTGTTTTATACTTTATTGGGTTTGGCAAATATATAATTATGTGTATCCACTATTAAAGTATTGCACAGAATAATTTCACTGTCCTAATAATCCTCTATCCTCTACCATTCATCCCACTCCTTCTCAACCTCTGGCAACCACTCATCATTTCACTGTCTCCATAATTTTGCTTTTTCCAGAATGTCATGTAGTTGGAATCATATAGTTTGTAGCTTTTTCAGATAGACTTCTTTCATTTAGAAACATTCATTTAATTTTTCTATGTTTCTTCATAGCTCAATAGCTCATCTCTTTTTAGCTTGAATAATATCTCATTGTCTGGATGTACCATAGTTTATTTACCCATTCACCTACTGAAGGACACTTTGGTTACTTCCAAGTTTTGGTAATTATGAGTAAATCTGCTATAAACATCAGTGTGCAGATTTTTGTGTAGATGTATGTTTTCAACCCATTCAAGTAAGTATCAAGGAGGCAAAATTGCTGGATAGTATAGTAAGAGTATGTTTAGTTTTGTAAGAAACTATTAAACTGTCTTCCAAAGTGACTGTACCATTTTGTATTTCCATCAGCAATGATTGAGAGTTCCTATTCCTTCACATCCTTGCCGGAATTTGGTGTTGTTAGTGTTTTGTATTTTGATCATTCTAATAGACATTAAGTAAACATTTCATTTTTAACTTGTAGTTCCCTAAAGACATATGATATTGATATATTTTCATACATTTAATTGGCTATTATCTATCTATCATATATCTACCTATGTATGTATCTATCTATCACCATCTTGGTGAGGCATCTATTTAGGTATTTTACCTTTTTTAAGGGTTATTTGTTTTCTATTGTTGAGTTTTAAGAATGCTTTATATGTTATGGATAACAATCATTTATCACATACAGGGGGAAAGAAACATTAGAATTTATTTATAAAAATTGTGTATTTATTTTTACATGTTTCAGCTTCAGCCATCTTCAAAGTACTCTCCACTTGATGCAATACATCTATCAGATGTACTAATTTAAACCCATTTTGAAAATTTCATTCAGCTACCTTTAAATAATTGAGTCTTTAGAGATGTACTTACCTTTTTAAAATAGGCTAAGTTTTGTAACTGGAAATAAGCATCAGTTTGGAACTCTCCATTAAGGAAAATAATAAACTTTTAAAAAGCAACATCAGCCCTGGCCAGTGTTGCTCATTTTGTTGGAGCATCATCCTGCATACCAATAGCTTTTGGGTTCAATTCCTGGTTAGGGCACATACCCAGATTGCATGTTTGAGCCCCAGTTGGGGTGTGAATGAGAAAGCAACCAATTGATGTTTTTCTTTAACATTGATCTCTCTCTCTTTCCCCCTTCCTCTCTCTCTAAAAGCAATGAAAAAAATGTCCTCAGATGAAGAGGAAAAAATTTTAAAACAAACAAACTTTATTTCATTCCTATGAAGACTTTTATCAGCCCTAGTTTTTGAGGCTTAGAGCCAGGTATAAATTCTCTCACTTCTTTCCTGAATCTTCTACATCAGTCATCAGCAATGGATTATTTATTTATTTTTATTTATTTATTAGAAACAACAGTCCAGGAATATTAAAATGGTCTACAGGACACATCCCCCCCTTGAATAAATACACCCAGTTTCATGGTGAAGAAAATGTCTATTCATAAAGCACAAGCTAACTGATCTATGTATTACAAATGTCAGTGAGAACAGTGAATATTTTCTAGGCATATAATCATAATATTTGTGCACATTTGAAAATTAACAACCTGAGAGAGCTTTCTTATATTTTTTGAAATTATTTTTTAGCCCGTTACTTCTAGCTCCTTTTTCTTTGACAACTATCAACTTGTTTTCTGTATCTATGGGTTGTTTCTGTCTTTTGTTTATTTATTTATTTGTTTTGAATTTTTACATTCTACATATAAATTCTTTCTGAAATTAAATAGAAAGCTTAGAAGATCTGTGTTTATTTCTTCCCCACATGCCATTCTAAGGCCTTGTATACCTAACTATACTTGGTCTTAGAATAGTTGCTATAAATTGTCATGTTCAATATATCATTAATTAATTATGCACATACATGGTACACTTCAGATATTGTGTAATGAGGTTTTTGTCCAGTACTTGTGCACATGGAGTTTCCATTTGATATGTATGTGTGTATATACATATATAATATTAAGTAGAAATTATTTCCACGGGAAAGTCACATTTATTAAAGGTGGAATGCTATAATAGTAGGTGGGAGGTGGGAAAATTTTTCTCTAAATTTACACAAAAAATCAGAGAAGAAAAATTTTGATAATGTAAAATTTATGGAGAATTTTGAGTCATGGGTTTTTCCTGGGGGAAAGAATATCTAAGCAAAATAAATAGTAAGAACCTTGGGTAAAATTTACTTGGATTTTTCAGAGAACAAGGAGGTCAGAAAGCCAAGATTGAATATAGAAAGAAATAAAACCATCCAGACTGAAAGGATATAGAACCATGTAGGCTATTGAAAAGAGTTTGGATTGTACTCTAAGGCATTTAGGAAACTATCAACAGGCCAAGAACCAGGTGTGGAATGATCTAATTTATGAATTGAGAGGATGGCTCTGACTGTTGACTTTAAAATAGATTCCAGAGAAAGAGAAGACAAACTATCAGTTGGAAAGTGATTTTAATAAAGTGTGGGTGCTAACTGAAAGCAGCCTGATAGGAAGATAGGGAATACCTGATAAAATTGGCAGATTCAAGATGCAATTTGACATCAGAACTGACAGTATCTATTTATAGCTATTGCTGAAGTAGGGGTGGGTTATAAAAGAAAGGTATCAATGAATAAGGATTACAAAGTTTTTGACCTGATAGATTGAAAATTGAAATTAAGAAAACTATCAGGGGAGTAAGGTTGAATGTATAATCAAAAGTTTAGCTTTGGGGATGTTAAACTTGAAATACTGAATGGGCAGTTTGGTACTGTGTGTAAAATCAGTAGAAAGGTCCAGACCGATGTATACATTTAAGAGTCATCAATGTCCAGATGACATCTAAAACCATGCTAAGAGTACCAAGTAACTCTGTGTGTGAAAAAATAGACTTGGAAGATAAAGTCATGGTGATATTAGACGTTTATATCTAATATCAGTTTTTTGACCAGGATAGCCAGGTTCTACGGAGCCTAGAGCTTCACAATTTTGGTGATAATTTTAAAAAAATCATAGGCAATTATAAATACCAATCATGTATAAAACTTTGGAAGGAGCCCATCAAAATCTGGAACAGCAGATTTAACTTTAATTAACTTCATGGTCAAACTGCTTCTGGTTGGGGAGATGAGGGATAAGCAACAGAGTACACTAAGCAGTTGACCACATGTGAGAAGAAAAGATCATATGGTATCCTAGAGTCAAGTAATTTCCAGGAGATCTTTCCTCCTCAGAACAGTGTTGGATTAAATTATGATAACTCAGCAAAGGGGGTGAAGACCAAGAATGCATCATTGGATTCGGCAACATGGAAGCATTGGTGAATTTGACAGAGTTGTGTTGGTTGGTGAGATGACGGTGAATGTTAGCTAGGGTAGATGTACACAGATAAGTGGAGAAAAAATATGGAACAGTGCATTTTAATGTAAGGGAAAGAGACATATGGGGCAGAGCAAAAGGGAGATATGACATCAAGGCAGAGTTTGGAAATAGTTCATATACATATGATTTGATTGTCTGGTTAATAAATATTTAGATTACTAGAAAACAACCTATTAAATGTATGAACATAAGAGAAAAGACACAGAAGCATCTTGTCTCTGGGAAAGGGTCCCTTCTCAATACTCCCATTTCCTAAAATACACAAATTTATTTTATATATATATAAATATTTATATATTGCCATATAAATGTAGAGATGGGATTTTTTTACCCAACTAGTTGTTAACCATAAATCATGAGACAGATTTCAGGCTCAACATATTAATTTTGTTTTAATATAATCAATATATATAGTGCTATTTAAAAATCAATGTTATTGAGACATAATTTCTATTTAATATAAGTTTATACAACAGACCCTTGAACAACACAGGGGTTAGAGCTTTCCTATTTCACTTCCCTCAAATCTTCACCTATGCCTCCTGGCATCACTTCCCAAATAATTGACTTGTCTCAGGGTCATTTTTTGACAAGTTTATTATATAATAAATATTTCATTCATTCATTCTCTCCTTCAGTCAATATTTATTACATTGTTACAATTTCCTAAGCACTGTAAACAAGATAAAAATATTGCTTGTCCACAAAGAGCTAACAGGTTCATGGAGAGGACTGACACTGAACAAGAGATTATAAGCATATAGAGACCAGTGGTACAATAACTAAAATGTCAATTCTGTGTGGGTAGGGATTTCATCTCTCTCTTTTCTTTATTACTGTATTCCCAATATCAAGAATCCTTCTTGGCACATACTAGTCGCTAAATAATGAATCAGTACTAAGTCTTAGACTAAAAGCTTTAACAATTACAATTAGGGGAGTGCAGAGAAGATTGGGAAACTGTACTGGAAAATCAGTTTAATTCTTTTATTCCTGGGGAGTTCAGAATAGGAAAAAAAGTAACACATTGTGAGAGATTAAATTCCCATCTGGGTGAGTTGGTGATTTCACTTTCAAAAAAGAGCTTGAAATAGAAAAGAAAAGGTATTTAGTGAATCTGTTACCCCAACAAACCATTGTCACACACTGAAATTCTATAGTTGGATATTTTTAACTTCTAAATTAAGCAACAAAAGGGTACATAAATTAGAAAATATCAGGTATAATATCTCCCTTTATAAGAGTACTAGGGCTGTATAAAGTACCACAAACTGGATAAACAATAGAAATTAATTGTCTCACAGTTTTGGAGGCTAGACGTCCAAGAGTTAAGTGTCAGTAGGGCCATGATCCCTTTATTTTATTTATTTTTTTAATTTTTTTAATTTTAGTTTATTTGTACAGTTTCTATCCTTTATTTGCATTCCAGCCCAGCCACCCATTCCTCCCCTCCTCCCTCCCCTTTCCAACCCCCCTAGTTTTGTCCATGTGCCCCTATATTTGTTCCTGTAAACCCTTCCCTTCTCCCCTGAAATTCCCGCCCCTCTCCCCTCTGGTCACTGACAACTTATCCTCTATTTCAGTGTCTTTTGTTATATTTTACTTGGTTCTTTGTTTTGTTGTTTAGCCATGATCCCTTTAAAGGCACCAGGAAGTGATCTGTTCCATGCTTGTATCCTAGCTTCTGGTAATTTGCTGGCAATTTTTGGTGTTTCTTGATTTGTTGATGCATCACCCTGATCTCTGCCTTCATATTCACATGATGCTCTCTCTGTGTTTATGTCTATCTCCAAATTTACCATTTTAATAAGGACATCAGTCATATTGGATTAGGAACCTACCCTATACCAGTATGACCTCATCTTAACAAATTGCATCAGCAATGATCTTATTTCTAAATCAGGTTACATTCTCTGGGACTGGGAGTTAGAACTTTGACATATGAATACTGAGGGCTCACAGTTTAACTCTTAACACACCCAATAATCTAGCCTTCTAGTTGCATGAGATGGGGTATCACATGTAGCAAATGAGACTCAGTAATAAAGATGCTATTTCACTATCACAGGTGTGGCTTGAGGGTATTCCTTTTATATTAATATGTGTAATATCAGCAAACTGTAATCACTTTTATTTAGGCAGATTTAAGACTAACTTCTTGTTAGGTGGAAGACAACCCACATATCAAAAGAAACTACATTTAGATTTCTCTAAATAATACACTACTTAAAAACCCAGAAGTTTGAATAATAATGAATTTGTGCTAAACAAGTCATTTAATCTAAGTATTTTTTCTGTTACTGTTATAAATCTAAAATAACTTTCATTTCACAACTACTAAAATCCACTTGTTAAATGCACTGATAGTTGTTCCATTCTATGGCCCCTGTATTTCCTACAAGATGTTTTATTTTAATATATCCTGATATCTATCTCTCATTTAATTATTAGACATATTATCATAAAATTTTAGAAATACCATAATTTACTTTATTAATTTGTAATAAAACTTACATAGATGTAACAAAGTAGAAGAGCTGGTAAAGTTTAAAATAGAAATATTTATTTTTCCCAAATAGTTAAATATTAGTCAATGTATGTATGTAAAAGAGGATAGTTGAGCTAAAATACCATAACATAATATAAATAACACATTTTGTAAGAATTACAAAATATCTTAATATATTTAATATTACCAATTAAAATAAAAAAGCTCTTTTACATAAGTTTTCTAATTAATAGCAAAAATGTAAATATGGAAATTGAACTGTAAATTAATTAACAGATAAGAAGCTAAGTATGCTTATTGTAATATTATTTTTAAAATGATCCTTCTTCTTTTAGTCAGTTAATTCTTACCTCACAATGGAAATAATGCACTTATTAACAAAGGTATTTTGACATTTGATATCCAGATGAATTATTGAATTTGACATTGCTTCTAGAATTTCAGAATTTTGTTAAATTATGCTTATTAAATAATGTTATAAGAATGCCTCCCTCCCCAAACAAAAATCCATCATAAAGCCTTTACTTTAGAAATGACAATGTTCCAGAACATGATTACTTGGCTTGGAATTAGTTGAAGAATTGATGTGAGAATCATCATAAATAGAAAACAGTGGCAGAAACTGGTCTTTCTGAAGTCAACAGAGTTTCAAAGAAGAGCCAGCAATGTTGTCCAAAGGGCAGTGTCCAGACTAAAGGTCTTCCACTTTGCTCTGCTATTTGATCTTTTGATCTCTACTCAATGTTTCAATGTCATTACCTAACAGTGAGAAAGAAAGGTCATTTTTTCCCCTTAAAATTGAACCTCTTAAACTTCAGTCTGTCTTCAATTTCTCTCTTTCCTTTGAGGTTTCAATTTATCTCATCTGGTCTACGGTAGTCAAAAGTTCTCACACTGTCAATAATGTGTAGACCAAGATTTTTCTCTAGGAAAACCAAGTCAATCAGGACATCAGAGTTGTTAAAACATTCATGGCTTTGCAGCCAGAACTTTCTTCTACTCTCAGCTCTGTTTCTACTTAACTATGCAACTGGACCAATTACATAACTTTTGTTCAGTTTTAATAAGTGTAACATAAAATAGAAATACTCTTTATTTTACTCTTTTTCTATTAAATATTACTCCTCCTCTCTAACAGATGTGTGCTTTGGGCTAAGTAGGGAGAAGCTTATAATTTGGGCAATAAAAAAGTGGAAAACATTTATATTTTCCTATATATGAGGTCTTTCCAGAAGGTATTTGCCATGGACTCTTAAAAATAGAGACATTTTTCTGACTGGTGTGGCTCAGTGGACTGAGTGCAAGCCTGAGAATGGTCACCAATTCAATTCCAAGTCAGGGCACATTCCTGGGTTGCAGGCCAGGTCCCCAGTGGAGGGGTGCGCAAGAGGCAACCACACATTGATGTTTCTCTCCCTCTCTTTCACCTTCCCTTCCCTTCTTTCTAAAAATAAATAGAATCTTTAAAAAATTGAGACATTATTGAAGAAGATACAAGACATGTTGTACATAGGACAATGATGCCTCAGTCCCTTTCAAAGTAGGCACTTTGGGACCTCACACAGTTCTCCCAATCACCATCAACTTCCCTGTCACACTCTCCTGAATCTCATGAACAGTCTGAAATCTCTTCCCTTTCAAAGGTGATTTTAGTTTGGGGAAAAGCCAGAAGTCACAGGGTGCCTAATCTAGGCTGTAGGGGGGCTGAGTCACCTGGGTGATTTGATGTTTTGCCAAAATCTCTGCATGAGATGTGATGCATGAGTGGCTGCATTATTGTGATTAAACTTCTAATCACCATTTGCCCATAGCTGCAGTGTTCTGAATCATCCAAGTAATTTCTCTGGAGGAATGTTCAAGCTTAATGCAACATTTGATGCAGATTCATTGCGCTACTCCCTCAGTCATTTTGAATATGTTGGTCACACAGTACACATGCTCACTCAATGGTGTCTACCACCTCCATTGACTAGTAAAGTGAAGTCTTCATTGTTCATGCATTAGCCTTTATGTAGGTGACTTTTGTAGAAGCCACATAGCTATAGTCCATTTGCAATTAAATATTCATGACTATGCTCTGGCCTGGTGGCCCAGTTGGTTGGAACATCATCCCTTCTACCAAAAGGTTGCAGGTTTGATCTTCAGTCAACACACATACCTAGGTTGCAGATTTGATTCCCCTTCTGGACATGTACAAGAGGCAAACAATCAATGTTTCTCTCTCACACTGATTTTTCTCTCTCTCCCTCCTTCCTCTCTCTCTAAAAATCAATAAACACATACTCCTTGGGTGAAGATTTAAAAAAAACACCTTTAAAAAATATTCATATCTAAATATCTTATATGAATTAAATGTTTGCAAGTTACTTTAGCAATCTCACCATATTGTGTGACATCTGGTGTGTATTCAGAAGAACCATGGGCCTCATCTGTTGTATAATCTGGAGTACTGGAATAGTGAGGGGAAAAGGCAAAAAACGAGGAAACACTAGCATCAAATGGAGGGATTATATGACTAGGAAATAGTAAGTGACACTATTTAAGTGGGAGAGCTTGGAGGTAGCTCTGAATTGGAATGGTATCATGAAAAGAAAAGCCAAATATATTTTGTTCCATATGGGGAGGTAAACAGGTAAGCTAGAGAGGAAGGAGGTAGAAAATGGTAGTGGATGGGCACCAAGTCCAACTTTATAACCAGCAAAAGGGAGAAAATAACACCCATGGCCTGTTGACTAGGGCACTTGGCAGCAGTTGCTGGGGATGGAGTGAGTGAAAGAAATGACACCACAGTCCCATGGAGGCAGCTGCTGAGAGACCAGACAAACTCATGCTGGTGCTTAGATACAAATATGATCCTGGCTCTTTTGACAAAGAACTTCTGTATCTTCTGGGCAAAATCAAAACTCATTAGCTTAAATACTTTTTAAGAACTTGGTATATGTATTTCAGGCATGTCTTTTGAGATCTTTTATCATCTGTCACTTTTTCTGCCCTGTCAGAATCCTTGCTCATATTTTGTATTTCCCAAATTTTAAATTATTTCTGATTCCAGCAATCTTTCTTACAATCCAAAGTCTCATTATCCTTCATTTTTCTCTCTGAAATACTGGGGCTTAACCCTGGTATATGAACTCAAAAGTTGCCTTCTTGCAGAAATTCTCCCTGACTTCACCAGGCTGGCCAATTTCCCCATCCCCACACCATACACATCTCTGTGAACTGACAACTTTATTTTATCACAGTTGTTGGCATGTTTCTCCCCAGTAGAATTTAAGGGTGTGTAGAGGTCCATCTTCAATGCTCCTCTTTCCTCTTAAGACATAGTACATGTCTGATCAGTTAGTATTCATCAGATATAGAAGGAACCAGAGAGATGAACACCATTACAGTATTGGAGGCAAATTTTGGAACATTATAAATATTCAGTTTTATATATAGGATGTTGCCAGGCATGTAGTAAATGATTGATAGAAATGGTTTGTATTTTCCACCTCTCAACCTAAATCTTAAAATGTCTGTGATCTCCTGGTAGCCATAAATATCTACTTAAATGTAACAAAATATGAAAATCAAAATACAATGTACTGTGTTGCTCTACAGCATTCAATAAATGCCTTTTGACTGATCCATGACATGAATACATATTCAAAATGAATGAATTAATTCATTGTCCAATTGGCAAGAACAAGTGGGTTTTACATTCCCTTTCAGTTCTGAGTTTAAATTGTGACCATGGAATCATAGAACCACTAAAAGTCATTTTAAACATTCAATACTGTTGATTTAGGATGCTTTATTTTTCACAGATTACTTTTTTGTTTAAATATATCTCACTTGTTGATGAGAGAAATATTTTCTCTGTGATTTTCTTTTCATGAATTTCTACAGATGGTCCTACCTGAATGTTCTATCTTAATATCCATTTTTCACTTTCTGGGGAGCCTCTTCTTCAAGAAAAACAATTACATTTAACAAAGAACAAAGGCTAATTCTATTACAATGTATGTTCTTGTGAATTGACAACTGCAAAATTATAGAGATAGATTTATAAACACTGCTGCCATTTTTCACTGCAGGAACCTTGCAATTTGGTCAAGGTCCACCTTTAATTCTTGTGTTTATATTCAGATCTTATTTGTATTTTCTTCTTAGAATCTTTAAATGCTACTTTATACAAAAGCATTCTATTAATGATGAGTCAGTCTGTGTTTATATATCCCCAAAACTGACTTAGATAGGTAAAGAGATAGGTAGCACCTTAGGTAAATTAAAAAAAAAAACTAGCATTCTTTCATATGATTTGTAAATACAGTGAAAATTATACCTTATAACTTAGGAAAGGAAGCTTTAAATGAATTTCCAATGTCATAACCTTATTGTGATAAAAATATACATGCACAGTGTTCTCACTTGATACTTGTAATAAAATATTCCTTTTTGTGACAATGAAATGTCAACTTGTATGTTCTATATTTTAAAAAGTCTGTTATGATTATTGCATATGTATTTGAGGAGCATGCTTGTATAAATAACGTATTATTTTTTCACAACTGGTTTTATATTCAAATATAGCCTTATAAAGCTTTTTTTATTACTGTCCAAATACAGTTGTCCTATTTCCCCACTATTACTCTCCTTTGCCCTACCCACACCCAATTTCCCACATTCTACCCTCGTTACCTTTATCCAAACCCATGGGTCCTTTATACATCTTCCTTGACTTGACCCTTCCCCTTCTTTTCCTGGTTATCGAACAATTTCCCTCTGGTTATTGTCAGTTTGTTCCTTGTTTTTGTGTTTCTAGTCCTATTTTGCTCCCTTGTTTGTTTTGTTGATTAGGCTACACTTATTGGTGTAATTATGTGGTATTTGTCTTTCACAGCTTGGATTACTTCACTTATCATAACACTCTCCGGTTCCATCCAATCTGTCATGAGGGGTAGGAGCTCCTTCTTTATTTCTGCTGCATAGTATTCCATTGTGTTAATGTACCACAGGTTTTTGATCCACTCATTTACTGATGGCCACTTAGGCTGTTTCCAGCACTTGGCTCTTATAAATTGTGCTGCTATGAACATTGGGGTGCATAAGTTCTTTTGAATTGGTGTTTCAGGATTCTTAGGGTATAATCATGCAGTGGAATTGCTGGGTAAAAAGGCAGTTCCATCTTTAGTATTTTCAGGATATTCCATACAGTTTTCCATAGTGGCTGCACCAGTCTGCCTTCCCACCAACAGTGTACTAGGGTTCCCTTTATTCCACAACCTTGCCCGCACTTGTTTGTTGATTTGTTTATGATGGGCATTCTGATTGGTGTGAAGTGGTATCTCATTGTGGTTTTAATTTGTATCTCTCTGATGGCTAGTGATGCTGAACAGTTTTTTCATTTGTCTCTGGGCCCTTTATATGTCCTCTTTGGAAGTGTCTGCTCAGGTCTTTTGCCCATTTTTTAATTGAATTGTTTGTCTTCCTGGTGTGGAGCTATTTGAGTTCTTTATATATTTTGGAGTTGAAACCCTTGTCTGGGGTATCAATGGCAAATGAATTTTCTCATATAGTTGGTACCCTCTTCATTTTTCTGATGTTTTCATTAGCCATGCAGAACCTTTTTATTTTTATGAAGACCCATTTGTTTATTCTTTCCTTTATGTCTCTTACTCTAGAGGACATATCAGTGAAAACATTGCTACAAGGATTATCGGAGACTTTCCTATGTTTTGCTGTAGGACTTTTATTGTGTCGCGACTTATATTTAAATCTTTTATCCATCTTGAGTTTATTTTTGTGTATGGAAAGCTGGTGGTTGAGTTTCTTTTTCTTTTTCTTCTTCTTCTTTTTTTTTTTTTTTGCATGTTCTTGCCAGATCTGCCAACACCATTTGTTGAAGGGGCTATTTTTACTCCACTTTATCCTTCTGCCCCGCCTGGGTTGAATATTAATTGACCATAAAGACATGGGTTTATTTCTGGACTATATCATGTTCCATTACTCTATGTGTCTGTTATTATGCCAGTACTAGACTATTTTGGTTACAGTGACCTTGTAATATAGTTTGATATCAAGTAATGTGATCCATTCTACTTTGTTCTTCTTTCTCAAAATTGCTGTGGCTATTCAGGGTCATTTATGGTTCCATAAAAATTTTTGAAATGTTTTTTTCTATATCTGTGAAATATGTCAGTGGTATTTTAATAAGGATTGCATTGAATCTATAAATTACTTTTGGTAGTATGGACATTTTGATGATGTTAACTCTTCCAATCCATGAAAATGGTATAAGCTTCCATTTGTTTGTGTCTTCCTTAATATCTTTCTTCAGTGTTGTGTAGTTTTTTTACATACAGGTCTTTTACCTCCTGGTTCAGTTTATTTCTAGGTACTTTATTTTTATTGTTGCTATATGAAATGGGATTATTTCCTGATTTCTGATTCTGATCTTTCATCGTTGGTGTACAAAAATGCCTTTGATGTCTGAATGTTGACTTTATCCTGTTTGCCAAATTCACTTATTAGGTAAAGTAGATTTTTCTGTGAAGTCTATATGGTTTTCTATGTACACTATTATTTCACCTGCACACAATGACAATTTTACTTCTTCCTTTACAATTTGGATGCCTTTTATTTCTTTTTCTTGTCTGATCACTGTGGCTAGAACTTCCAATACTATATTGAATAGAAGTGGTGAAAGTTGACACATTTGTCTTGTTCTTGATCTTAGTCTTAAAGCTTAGGAAAGTTTTAAATTTTTGCCTGTTGAACATGATGTCTGCCATAGGTTTCTAATATATGGTCTTTAATATGTTGAGGTATGCTCCCTCTACTCCCACTTTGCTGACTGTTTTTGTCATAAATTGATCTGGTACCTTATCACATGCTTTTTCTGCATTTATTGATATGATCATGTAATTTTTGTCTTTCTTTTTTTATGTGCTGTATTGTTCATTGATTTGCTAATATTATACCATCATTGTATTCCTGGGATGAATCCCACTTGATTGTGGTGTATGATCTTTTTAATGTATTGCTGGACCCAATTTGATAGTATTTATTGAGGATTTTATTGTCTATATTCATCAGTGATATTGGCCTGTAGTTTTTTTTTTCTTTTTGTGCTTTATCTGATTTTGGGATTAGTATGATGATGCCTTATTAAAAAGGTTTTGTAGCCTTTCTTCTTCTTGGATATTTTGGAATAGTTTGAGAAGGAAACAGGTTAGCTCTTCCTTAAATATTTTGTAAAATTATCCTGTGAAATCATCTGGTCCAGGGGTTTTGTGAGCTGGGAGGTTTTTGATTACTGCTTTGGTTTCACTAGCTGTTATAGGTCTGTTCAGGCTTTCTGCTTATTCTTGATTCAGTATTGGAATATTATGTTTCTAGGAATATGTCCATTTCTCCCATGTTTTCAATTTTCTTGGCATTTGGATGTCTATAGTACATTCTTACAATCTTTTGTATTTTTGTGGTATCAGTTGTAATTGCTCTTCTTTCATTTCTGATTTTATTTATTTGGGCCCTCTCCTTTTTTTCCTTTTTGAGTCTGGTTAAAGACTTGTTGGTTTTACTTATATTTTCAAAGAACCAACTACTATATTTATTCATCCTTTGAATTGTTCTTTTAGTCTTTATATCATTTAATTCTGCTCTGATCTTGGTTATTCCTTCCTTCTACTTGCTCTGGGTTTTGTTTCTTGTTGTTCCTCCAATTCTTGTAAATGTTGGGTTAGGTTGTGTATTTGAAATATTTCTATCTTTTTCATGTAGGCCTGTATTACTATGACCTTCCCTCTCAGGACTGTCTTAACTGTGTCCCATAGGTTTGGGGCTACTGAGTGTTTATTTCATTTGTTTTCAGAAACTTCTTTATTTCTTCCTTGATCTCATTAACCCAGTCATTGTTTATTAACATGCTACTCAGTCTCCAGGAGTTTGAGTGTTTTTTTGAGTTTTTTCTTTGAGGTTGGTTTCTAGTATCAAGCTCTTGTGATCAGAGAAAATGCTTGATATGATTTCAATTTTCTTGAATTTTTGGAGGCTTTTTTTGTGTCCTATCATGTGGTCTTTGAAAATGTTTTATATGCATTTGGAAATAATGTGCATTTTGCTTTAGGATTAAAGCTTATATATATATATAGAAGTTAAGTCCATTTGATCTAATGCATTGTTCTGTGTAACAATATCCTTTTTGATATTTTATTTGGAAGATCTATCCATTTTTGGCAGTGGAGTGTTAAAATCTCCTACAATAAGTGTGTTGCTGTCTATATTTTTCTTGAAGTCCTCCAAGATTTTCTTATGTATTTGTGTGCTCCTATGTTGGCTGCATATATGTTTACAATATTTGTGTGTTCTTGTGATATTTTTCCCTTGAGTATCATGAAGTGCCCTTCTGTGTCTTTTTTTATGGTCTTTGTTTTGTATTCTATTTTGACTGATATAAGTAGTGCTATCATTGCTTTTTTTTCTTGTCCATTTGTTTGGAATATTTTTTTCCAACCCTTCACTTTCAGTCTGTGTAGATACTTTATTCTGAGGTTGGTCTCTTGCTGGCAGCATTTGTGCAGGTCATGTTTTCTTATTCATTCACCTACACTATGTCTTTTGGTTGGAGCATTTAACCCATTTACATTTAAGGTTATTATTGATAGGTACTTATTCATTGTCATTTTTATTCTTTATACCTGTGTTGCTCTCTCTTTCACTGTCTTTCTTCCTCTTCTTAGAGCAGTCCCTTTAGCATATCTTGCAATGCTGGTTTAGTGGAGGTTTATTCTTTTAGCTTTTTTTTTTTTGTCTGGGAAACTCCTTTTTCCCCCTTCCATTTTCATTGAGAGCCTTGCTGGCTGAAGTAGTCTTATTTGGAGGCCTTTGCTTTTCATTACTTGGAATACTTTTTTGCATTCCCTTCTGGTTTGTAATGTTTCTGCTGAAAAGTCACTTGCTGGTCTTATTGGGACTCCCTTGTATGTTACTTCCTGTTTCTCCATTGCTGCCTTTAAGAGTCTCTCTTTGTCTTGGAATTTTGCTATTTTAATTATGATGTGTCTTGCAGTGGGGCTCTTTGGGTTTGTCTTGATTGGGACCCTCTCTGCTTCCTGGATTTTTGTGGCTTTTTCTCTCATCAAATTACGGAAGTTTTCCATCATTACTTTTTCAAATAAATTTTCTATCCCTTGCCCCTTCTACTATCTACTATTTCTCCTTCTACTATCTTCTTCTACTATCTCTATTGTATGGATGTTATTATGTTTCATGTTGTTCTGCATTTCCCTTAACCCTTCTTCATTGTTTTTGAGTCTTTTTTCCTTTTCTTGCTCTGTTTGGGAGTCTTTTTCTACCATGTCCATCAACTCACTGATTCGATCCTCTGCTTCATTCAGCTAGCTTTTGATTCTTTCTACTGTGTTCTTCAATTCAGAAATTGTATTTATTTCTCCTAGCCCTTGTTGATAGATTCTATGTTCTTTCTCATGCTGATGTTATACTCAGTAAGTTCCTTGTAGCTTCCCTGTAGTTTTTTTGTAATTCTTACTGAGCTCATTGAGCTTCCTTATAACCACTGTTTTGATCTCAGTATCTGATAGTTTACTTGCTTCTACTTCATTTAGTGCTCGTTTTGGGGATTTCTCCTTTCCATTCATTTGGGTTTTTTGTTTGTTTGTTTGTTTTCTCATTTTTGGTGAGACTTTTCTTGTTTTCTTCTGCTTCTTAAATTAATCTGTTTTGACCTTCTGTCTTGGTGGTATGAACTTGTGTGGTAGGAGACCTGTGTGAGTCAATGGTGCTATCTCCTTGATCTTGAACTTGATTATCTTGGGGTACCCTTTATGCCATTAATGTTGGCCCTCTGGATGTAATTGGGTTTTGAGTATTTTGGATTTATTTTGGTGTATAACCTTCCTTCCAGCTGGTTGACAGAGGGTCACTCCACCCACTGCTTTTTGTATTCTGTTGTGCAGTTGCTGCCAGAACAAAACCATAAAGCCCAGAAAAAAACACAGTGACAAAACAACTCCCACCTGCAAACCCTCTATCAACAGTGAATGCACCAATATTAATAAGTGTGTAATGAGATTAAGACTATTATAAGAAAGGAGAGCAAATATGAGATGACATACTTAATAAAAATGATTTTGAGAGGTTGGAGAGGAGGAGCACTAATGAGAGTAGGAAATTGGAGCAATGAGAATAAAGTAAAATTTACATCATGAATAAAAAAAGGAATGAAGAAGGTGAAATGGAGTAAGAGAAGGGAAGTGTATAGTATTAGGTTTAAACATAAAGTAAAATAAGATAAAATGATAAAGAGATAAAAAAGGAAAAAGAATGTAAATAAATAAATAGTAAAAAATAGGAACCAAATTGGAGAAAGATCCACAACAGCAGTATAAACAACAAGTGAGCTGAAATGAATACATGTGGGATGGTAATAATAAGGAAAAAATCAAGAAAGAAAAGCTTAAGTGATGTCTAGAGGAAAGGGAAGTAATTTTGAGATGATAGATTGAGAGGCAATGCAAAGAGTGAGGAATGAAAACAAGACTAAGACAGGAAAAAAATCAAAATTTAAGACAAAAAGATGAAGGAAAAACACAGGTGAAAAAGAAAAAGAACAGGCTGAGACAGGGAAAAATTAAAATGTGAGAGGACAAAAAGTGTAGGAGATGGGAATGGTAAAATTTGATATTTGAAATACAAAATTAGTGAAGATCTAGAAAATAATTGAAAATACTCAACAACTATACTATCTATGACAAAATAGCAAAGATTGCTAAAGGTGGAAAGAGAATGCAGGTATTTTAAGAGTGGGAAAAAGAATGTGAGATGACCTTTGACAAAATTGTTTTTGAGAGGCTGGGGGGTGGAAATAGTAAACAGTGGAATGGAAACAAGTTGTATCAAGAGAGAAAACAAAATTTAGAATGAAAACAATAAGAGAAAAGAAGAAGGTAGAATGGAATGAGAGAAGGGAAGGGCAAAATATGTGAATTGAAATAAACTACAGTATAAAACCTAGTGACTTAATGCATAAACTTGAAGGACAAGAAATTAATGTTAAAAAGCTATGCAGGAAAGAAAATATTGCAAATCATGAAGACCTCAGTAGATTTTGTTTCAGTATCATCTGGTATTTGCCACTGTTTTTTCCTTTCTGGTTCCACCTCTGGGGAAGTTAGATGGTGACCCTGTCTGCCCTTAGGCAGCCTGTTTGAGACTCTCAGGGATATGCCTGTGGCTGACTCCATCAGTTGTTAATCTGGTCACTCTACATTCAGCAATCAGGCTTAAGCACCATAGAGGGGGCTGAATATCTCCTGGGGTGAAGGATATTGTTCACCTCAGGCTCTGCCACTCAGAGGGGTGGTGTGCCTGAACAAGATGGCTTCTGCAGTCAAGGATGGCACAGCATTGGGATCCTGGTGCTTCATCTTTCAGTTCTCTCCCCAAAGCCTCCATCCCCAGTCTTTCCACAAGCTTCTCTAGTCCACTCTGCCCCTCTCCCACTCTTTGACAGAGCCCAGGGTAAGCGGCTGCAAATGAAAATTTATTTCTTGGCCCCTTAAATGGTTCTATGCATTACCAGCTATCTGTCCCTGGCAGAAAGCAACCTTGCTGCTTTTGGCAGCTGGATGTTATCTGTGTACTTTTCAGGCTCTGGTGACCTAGGCTGGGAATCCCAGATTAGGGTTTACATCCCACACTTCTTAGAGGGATCCAACTGGCCGCTTAAATATCCCTCCGGCCCTTCAGCTGGTGCCTGTGGGCCCCCAGCCAGTCCTCTCCTGTCTCCATCACACTCCATACTAGTCATGCTTTGCTAAAGCTGATTCTTCTGTCTGTCTTAGGTTATAAGTCTTCTCTCTCACTATTGTTCAGTTGTTTGTTCTGGATGATTTCTTCTCAGTTTAGTTGTAGTTCCAAACTGGTCCTGGGAGGAGGTTAGTGTGACTTCCACTCACTCCTTCACAATCTTGGATTCCTCAAACATCTTAAGAAATGATTTAATGTTAGAATATATGCATTTTTCTGACTTCCAGCCAAAATGGAGGCATAGGTGGATGCACTGTGCCTCCTCACACAACCAAAAGAAAGACAACAACAAATTTAAAAACAAAATCAACCAGAACTGACAAAAAATTGAACTCTATGGAAATCTGACAACCAAGGAATTAAAGAGAAAACATTCATCCAGACCAGTCTGAGGGGCAGAGACAGGCAGCTAGGTGGAGAAGACTCACGGCAAGGCAGTGGCTGGTGGACCAGGAGAGGTGGCAACTGGCATACCAGGTGGTCCCACATTCGCATGCAGATAAACTGGAAGGAACAACTAGGGAGCGAGACAGACCATGCAACCCAGGGTTCTAGTATGGGGAAATAAAGCCTCAAAACCTCTGACTGAAAAAACCTGTGGGGTTTGAGGTGTGAGGTATTTCACTTTTCATAGCCTTCATTTCTCCCTCTAATTTCTGACCATATTCAACCAATTCTGTGAGCTTCATGATTACCAGTGTTGTGTACTGTACTTGTGATATGTTGGCTATCTTTTCATCACTTAGTTGTATTTTATTCTGGAGCTTTGATCTGTTCTTTCATTTGGGCCATTTTTTTTGTCTTGGCATGCCTGTTATGTAGTAAGGGGTGGAACCTTATGTTTTCACCAGGGCGGGGCAACCCACATTCTTACATTGTGACACTCTATGTGGGGGAGGGATCTGAGGGGGAACAGTAGCACTCGCTCTGCTCTCTGCTGACTTTCAGTCACTTCTCCCACTCCCCACAATCAAATTGGACTCTTCTGGTGGTGGTTCCCAGGTGGGTAGTTTTGTGTACATTCTAGGACCATGTGGGTCTCCCCAACAAATGCTCCTGTGAGGCTGGAAAATGTACAGGGCACTGACAATGATGGGAAGGAAACTGGGATTCAAATCAATGGCTTGGAGCAGAAGGAAGAAAGAAACATTAGACCAGAATAGAATGAAGAAACAAGCACTCAGAAAAAATGAGGAGAGGCTTAGGAACCTCTGGGACAACTTTAAAGGTTCCAACATCTGAACCATAGGGGTGCCAGAAGAAGAGGAAGAACAAGAAATTAAAGACTTATTTGAAAAAAAATGAAGGAGAACTTCCCCAATCTGGCAAAGAAAATAAACTTTCAGGAAGTCCAGGAAGCTCAGAGAATCCCAAAGAAGTTGGACCCAAAGAAACACATACCAAGGCACATCACAATGACATTATCCAAGATTAAAGATAAGGAGAGAATCTTAAAAGCAGCAAGAGAAAAGGAGCCAGTTAACTACAAAGGAGTTCCCATTAGGCTATCAGCTGATTTCTCAAAAGAAACCTTGCGGGCAAGAAGGGGCTGGAAAGAAGTATTCAAAGTCCTGAAAGGCCAGGACCTACATCCAAGATTACTCTACCCAGCATTAGAATGGAAAGCCAGATAAAGTGCTTTCCAGATAAGGTCAAGTTAAAGGAGTTCATCATCACCAAGCCCTTATTATATGAAATGTTAAAGGGACTTTTCTAAGAAAAGCATTCATGTTTATAACATGAACATTTTACTGTTCATCTCAAAAATGTGAACGGTAAAATATCAACAGTCAAATTTACTGTTCATATCAAAAATATGTTCATATCAAAAATATGAACAGTAAAATGACAACAAACTCACAACTATTAATAACCAAGCCTAAATAAACAAAAACAAGCAACTAGAACAGGAACAGAAGAATTATAGAAATGGAGATCACATGGAGGGGAGTGGACAGTGAGAGAGTGGGAAAAGTTACAGAGAATAAGTAGCATAAATGGTAGGTAGAAAATAGTCAGGGGGAGATTAAGAATAGTGTAGGAAATGTACAAGCCAAAGAAATTATATGTATGACCCATGAACATGAACTAAAGTGGGGGAATGTGGGTGGGAGGGGGTGTGCAGGGTGGAGGGGAATAAAGGGGGAAAATGGGACAACTGTAATTGTATAATCAAGAAAATACATTTTAAAAAAAGAATATATGCCTTTTTCTGTTTCAAGAAGTATAAAAACACCAGTGATCTGATGAAATTTTATAAAAATACTACTATTTAGTGATATACAAAGCTCTGTCTTTATTAATATAAACATATGCAGCACATATAAAATTGTCTACAACAGTTACACACAGTACCTCAGAGATGCCTTTGTGAAAAGTATAAAAATCATATGATAACAATTCTAAATTTAATTTTCTCACTTGAAATAATGAATAAATAAACACTTTCTATGAAAGGTATCAATTGTGAAGGTGACTACATGAAAGAATTACAGAATGATTTCTTGATAATTTAAAATGTAGCCTTACTCTCAAAGTCAAGGATCCAATCCCTTCAAAATAAAGATTTAAAATTATGATCTCCCACACCTGATAAAAAATTGGGGCAAATAAATTATGTCCAGGTCATAGTACTTATTTAAAACAAAAATATATGTGAACACTGATTCTTTCCAAGAATATTCAAAATGGTGTCTAAGAATTTTCTCTCCTAGTTTGCTTCTTGTTCCAAAACTAAAGATCATTTCAGTGCTAAACGTCTGTATTTATTTGATATTCAATTTTTAGGACAAAGAATATATAGAACAGCTGTTTCCTCCCTTAGTAATGAAATTAAAATGATAAAGAATGGGGAAAAATGCAAAATTCCTGAGATGACTAAGAGATGGAAAATCCATCCTAAAAAGAAGTGGACATGTGCTTATTATAATGAGAAGATGTATGGCTAACATCCCAAAAGAAATGGCTCTGTCTGTGCTGAGGCAGGATAAGTCCACACTGATAGGAACTTCAACTCTGAGCATCTCATTCTAATTGTCCCAATTACTATTTAATCTAGCACTTCTAAGACTAAGTGCCAAAGTTTTGACCAAGAAGTTGTATATGACAAGTGTATGAAGTCAGTAGAAACCTGGTAGCACTGTGAGTGTCTCAAGACTAGTAATATGTGGGGGAGTTACTGGTTAGTCCTAAGATGGTCTACAGGAAGTTTACTGATAAAACAAATTTGCTGGTGCAAGGGGCCTGTGTCAGCTTGTTACCTATGACAACAGCTGGTAGCATGCTTCAAGGACCCAGACAGTAATCACCAGCTCATCCAGTGAGAACCTTCTCTTTAGGTGAAGCCCTAAATGAATTCATATCTCAGAACTACTAAGATTTTATACTTGGAATGATTTTAGAGAAATTTACAGGAAAACTTCATTATGAATCTCTCATATACTAAGTCCCCTGAGAAGCCTATTACTGTTTGTCAACTGCAGTAGATGACATAATGCTTTTTTTAATTACTAAGATTCTCCCTTTGTTTCCAAAGTGATTGTTGTAAAATACCATGATTAATTGAAGATTTCTTTTTACATATGATTTGCCTGATTGACACAAGTAACCCTTATTAATTTCCCCAGATACCTGAAGTACTATAAGCAAAGAAACACAAGATGATTCATTATTTATTCAATATTCAATGGTCATTTTCATTTTTGTCACAAGTATTAATTTAATGAGGTCACATTAGCATGGTGTCCACTGACTCTAACATGGGGAGTGTTGATAAAACTATTTAAACTCTTTAATTTAGGCAAATTTACTCAGATTCATGTTCAGACACTTAAAACTCTAGCCATGCATGATACCATGAATAACATGTTTCCCATTACCAGTTGCATTAAAAGTGACAGAACACAATAATTTGTGTTTGTCAAAAAGTTAGAAACACTCATCAAAAACATCATATCTCTGCTTGATACTTAAAGCAATTTGACAATGTCAGGTTTAAAATTTAATGGACTTGATAAATTTTTGTTTCATTCATTTTCTTGGAGAACATAATATTTTTGTCAATATTTTGTATAGATTTTAGTCTTGTAATACTCAGATAAAAAAACACTGTATCACTCTTTCAGTTGTTTTTTAAATGTTGTAGATCTTACTAAAATGTTATTAACATTTAATATGGTATATGATATATATCTCCATTCATAGCATGCATTCTAGATCTCTTCTACTTCCTTCATGGGCTTTTATTTCAGTTAATATTTAAGTATGTGTACATTGGAAATATAATATTTTTAAAAATCTAAATATTTTATTTGAAGATGACCAAGCTGTGGTGAATTTTGAGACTAAAATTTATGTGATTAATGCACTCCGTAAGTAGAATCTGAAGTTCATGAGTGGAAGACTCTCTATGCCCTATTTGTCCCTGGTTCTCAGTGCTTAGCTCTTGATTGTGGCTATTTTTTAAAAAAATATTTTATTTATTTATTTTTTAGAGAGGGGAAAGGAAAGAGAAAGAGAGGGAGAGAAACATCAGTGTGTGGTTGCCTCTCGCACACCCCCTCCAGGGGACCTGGCCAACAACCTAGGCATATGCCTTAGATCACGAATTGAACTGGCAACCCTTTGATTCACAGGAAGGCCCTCAATCACTGAGCCACACCAACCAGGGCTGATACTGCTATTTTGAGAACTACAATGATTGCAAAGGAAAAGAAGTTCCTGCTCTGTAACTTATAGCTCGTAATGTGTTATTTATAATGGCCATTTACTCTTTCAAGTCCTCATTTTCTTTACCTGTAAGGCAGAGAAAACACCATACTGTTTATATTTATTTTATTTCACTCAATAAAGTTTTGAGGTAGCTTTAAAATTCACAGCATCACTTATGTTTCAAATGTAAAAAGAGATAAAACACAATTCAGAAAGGAGTAAAATGAAAATAAAATTGGTAGATTCTAAATACAATAGCTACTTAAAAACAATTTTGTGTAATCTCATTTTATTTTGACCTTTCAAATAACTCATGAATATAGTAAGCTATGTAATAATATCTGTCCCACATTTCTCAGAACTTTTTTTTGAGAAGAGGGTGAGCAATATTGAATATAGTAATTTACAAAAAACAGCTTTGTAAAGAGTAAACATACATTTACTATTATTAGTAAATAATATGACATATGACATATTTTAATAGCCTCTCTCTAAGTTGTATTTTCTTAGTTTATATTATGTAGAGTTCTGTATAATTTTATTTCATTTGCATTTTCCTTTTTATATACAACTCTGTTCTCTCCCTTAGGAGATCAAAACAATGTTGAGTAACAGGAATTTTCATTTTTTTAAAACATAGTGCATATCTTTTCTATATTTCTTTTCTTGAAATAATCCTCATGCTAACCATGTGGTGGATAGAAGCTGAGCACTGGCTATCAACATGTTTAGAACTGAAGATGGGTAAAAATTACAGAAGAGATTTTAATTTTCAATGTATCATAGACAGAATGTATGCCACTGAGGACATCCTTTTTTTAGAATTGTACTTTCCCTTTGGTTTGATAAAATATATTAATACATATCCTGAGTTTCATGAGTGTTTTAGACATTAATGATGATGAGCCCAAGACCTCTTCTATAGGAACACCCATCTACCACAAAGAGGTATTTTCTGCTCAGTCTTCCCCTCAGAGATGACTACCTATCTCATGACTCACAAGAAACTATTTTCACAGTATGAAAATAAAAAATTGAAACAGTTACCCATAATGTGTTTTACATATAATGCACTGCATGTTCTATGAAAAACTAACTTTATCATGTTTACAAAGCATGGAGGTTGGAATAATGACCATAGAATTACCTTTGGGATTACTTTTGGGATACTTTTTTTGTGTTAATAAGTAAATAAACTTTATGTCTGTATTGGTAAGAGAAGTAAAGCTCATCTTATAATTAAAAAAATGAGTTTATGAAAAATAAATAAAGGAGCAAGTACCAATATTTTAAATATGATGAGGAAGTGACATTTAGGATGCAAAATTAGGTTTTTTGTTTGTTTTATTTTGTAATGCCATTGGAAACCAGTCTTCAGTATACAAATTGAGATATTATCATAAAATTTCCTCCAATATTCCACAGGAGGTATTTTTTCTAAAGATATATTATAGAAGAGTTAATGAATTATTTACTAAAATTCTTAACAAAGTATACCTAATAAAAGATCCAAATTTTTAAAAAAATGAACAACACATCATAACTATATAAACAGAATCTTAAAAACACCAGCATGAATTTTTGTATGAACATTAAAAACAGGAAAAAACTTGAGCCTGTCTGGAGTAATTATGGAAATACATGTTTAAAACTAAAAACCAAGTTCAGGAGAAGATGGTGGAAGAGTGAATAGAAGTCACACTAATTCCCTCCCAGGACCAATCTGGAATTACAGTTCAATTGTGGAGGAACAACCTGGAACAAACAACTGAGCAATAGTGAGAGAGAAGCCCTGTAACTTTGGATAGACAGAAGAATCAGCTTCCGCAAAACCTGTCTGGTAAGGAGTGTGGTAGAGACTCAAGAGTGCTGGCTGGGCACCCACAGATTGAACTGCCAGAGGGATAATTAAGTGGCCATTTGGATGGCTCTGAGAAGAATGGGGTCTAAACCCTGAGCTGGGATCCCCAGCCTAGAGCACTAGAGCCAAAAAGTACACAGATGACATCCAGTGGCAAAAAGCAAAATGGTTGCAGAGACCGAGCGCTAGAGACTCAAGAGTCATTTTAAGGACCAACACACAAATTTTCTTTTTTTTAATTTCAGTTTATTCAGTACAGTTTCTATCCTTTATTCCCATTCCAGCCCACTCACCCGTCCCTCCCCTTCTCCCTCCCATTTCCAACCCCCCTAGTTTTGTCTATGTGTCCTCTATATTTGTTTCTGTAAACCCTTCCCTTCTCCCCTGAAATTCACTTGAAATTCCCTCCCCTCTCCCCTCTGGTCACTGATACCTGTCCTCTATTTCAGTGTCTTTTGTTGTATTTTACTTGTTTCTTTGCTTTGTTGTTTAGGTTCCTGTTAAAGGTGAGATCATATGGTATTTGTCCTTCAATGCCTGGCTTATTTCTCTTAGCATAATACTTTCCAACTCCATCCATGCTGTTGCAAAGGGTGTGAGCTCCTCCTTTCTTTCAGCTGCATAGTATTCCATTGTGTAAATGTACCATTTTTTTTTGATCCATTCATTTACTGATGGGCACCTAGGTTGCTTCCAGCACTTAGCTATTGTAAATTGTGCTGCTATGAACATTGGGGTGCATAGGTTCTTTTGGATTGGTGTTTCAGGGTTCTTAGGATATAGTCCCCGCAGTGGGATTGCTGGATCAAAGGGCAGGTCCATTTTTAGTTTTCTGAGGAAATTCTATACTGTTTTCTATAGTGGTCGTACCAGTCTGCAATCCCAC
>CM052544.1:69274809-69318465 GCA_028533065.1 Trachops cirrhosus
GTTTCTTGTCTTCTTCGAGTGGAGTCATGTAAGTTCTTTATATATTTTGGAGATTAAACCCTTGTCTGAGGTATTATTGGCAAATATGTTTTCCCATATAGTTGGTTCTCTTTTTATTTTATTACTGTTTTCCTTAGCCATGCAGAAGCTTTTTATTTTGATGAGATCCCATTTGTTTATTCTTTCCTTTATGTCCCTTGCTCTAGGGGACGTGTAAGTAAAAATGTTTCTGTGTGCAATATCTGAGATTTTCCTGCCTATGTTCTCCTCTAGAACTTTAATGTTGTAATGGTTTATATTTAAGTCTTTTATCCACCTTGAATTTACTTTTGTGTATGGTGTAAGTTGGTGTTCAAGTTTCTTTTTTTTTGCACAATGCCCTAGATGAAATGGACCCAAAACACAAATTTTCATTTGCAGTCACTTACCATGAGCTCTGACAAAGGCAGGGGTCAAGTGGACTGGAGACGACTGAGGAAAGACTGGAGATGGAAGCTTTGGAGATAGAACTGAGAGAGTAGTCACAGGGACCCAGTGCTGAGCCAACACCTATATGCAGCAACCATCCTGCTCAGGCAGACCACTCCCCTCTGAACAGAAGCAGCCTGAGGGGAAACAATAGCCCCTACCCCAGGAGGGATTCCACAGGTACCCTAAAGTGCTTAAACCTGACTGCTGAGTGCAGAGTGGCTAGATTAACAATTGAAGGGATAGTCAGGGATAGCAAATCCCCAGAAGTATCCAACAGGCTGCTTAAGGTCAGACAGGGTCAACATCTGACATCACCAGAGGCAGATCCAGAAAAAAAAAAGTTAAATACAAGAGGCTACTGATACAAAAGCTACTGTGGTCTTCTCCATGATTTGTGGTATTTTCTTTCTTGCATAGCTTTTTAACATTCATTTCTTATCTAGGCAATTTGTACATATTAAGTCATCAGATTTTATACTATAGTGTATTTCAATTCACATTTTTTGTCCCTCCCTCCTCTTAGCCCATTTTACCTTCCTCTTTTCTCACATTATTTTCATTTCAAATTTTATTTTCTTTCTTGCTACAACTTGTTTCCATTCTGCACTCTTACTATTTCTCCCCCATCCAGGCACACAAAACCAATTTTCTTGTCAAGGGTCATTTCACATCCTTTTGCCCAGCTCTTAAAATACCCCATTCTCTCTCCACCTTTTACAATCTTTGCTAGTTGGTTGTTCATATGGTAGTTGGTGTTGCTTTGTTTTTTCAATTTTATCTCTAGATTCAGTAATTCTGTATGTCAAATATTAAATTTTACTGGTCCTCTCTGCTACTCTTATTTTACCCTCAAATTTAAATTTTACCATCATAGCCTGTTTTTTCTTTATTGTCTTTCTTTTATTTCACTTTCATACTTCTCTTTTATTTTTCTTTATGCTCTCTTTTTTACTTTTTTCTTTTTTTATATCCCAAATTTTAATTTTTCCCTCTCTTAGCCTGGTTGCTGTCCCTTGCTCTTAGTATTTCCTCTACCTCTATCATTTCAAAATCACTTCTCATTCCTCTAAACACCTCTTAGACTTTTCTTTGTTTATTTTTCTCTCTTATTTCCATACCAACTATATTGACTTTAGCTCACTTGTTAATAGTACTGTGTGGATCTTTCCTTCCAATTTGACTCTCATATTTTTATCAATTATTTACTATTTTTTCTTCCTTTTTCTTTCTATCACTTTATTTTATCTTATATTATTTTAATTTCTATTTAAACCTAATACTATATGCTTCCCACTCATACTCAGAGGGATAGGATTGAGGGTGTGAGGTGGAAGTGGCTAAGGCAGGGGAAAGTGATGGTGGGAAAATGGAGGCAACATTAATAAAAATTATTAATAAATAAGTAAAAATAAAATCCATAAAATAAATTAGTAATCCACATAAAATTTATAGCTGCATTTAATATTACAGAGTTTTTAATCTTTTAAAACTCTTTATTAAATTGCTTTTGGATAAACATGTTAGAAAAACAATCTAAATCAAACTTTGAATTGAAATAAATGTCCCCACTCTTTTCAATTGTTTTTATTACAGCTAAAATGGAGTTTTGGTGGACTTTGATAGGGCACTGTAAAGGTTGTTGTTAGGAATTAGTGATCACAATGAACAAGAATAATTTTTTTAATTTAATTTTATTTTAATTGTTGTTGAAGTACAGTTTTCTGTCTTTTACTCGCATCCCAGCCCATCCCCAGCCCTCCCCACCTCCTTTCCTTTTCCGATTCCCTCCTAGTTTTTGTCCATGTGTCCTTTATAATTGTTCCTGTAAACCCTTCCCCCTTTTCCCCTGTAATTCCCTCTCCTCTCCCCTCTGGTCACTGTCAGCTTGTTCTCTATTTCAGTGTCTTAGGTTATATTTGCTTGTTTCATTGTTTTGTTGTTTAGGTTCTTGCTAAAGGTGAGATCATATGGTATTTGTCTTTCACCACATGGCTTATTTTGCTTAGCATAATGCCTTCCAGTTCCATCCATGCTGTAGCAAAGGGTAGTAGCTCCTTCTTTCTTTCAGCTGCATAGTATTCCATTGTGTAAATGTACCATAGTTTTTTGATCCATTCATTTACTGATGGGCACCTAGGTTGCTTCCAACACTTGGCTCTTATAAATTGTGCTGCTATGAACATTGGGGTGCATAGGTTCTTTTGGATTGGTGTTTCGGGGTTCTTAGGATATAATCCCAGCAGTGAAATTGCTGGGTCAAGAGGCAGGATCCATTTTTAGTTTTCTGAGAAAATTCCATACTGTTTTCCATAGTGGTTGTACAATGAACAAGAATAATTAATGTAGTATGGGCTTCTTATTCTAAAAATCCCACCAAATTCTTTCAATGAAATAGCAAGAACTGCATTGTGTTTGTGCAAAGTCATAATTCTTCCTTGAGGACTCAAAAAATATATCATAGCATAATTCATAAAATTATTGTTGGTGCATTTCCTTTCTCTTTGCATCCTGTATATAGAGTGCTGTGAGAGTTTCAGTTACTACTCTTTCTGTGCAGTTCAGCCTCATTGACACAGAGCAGCTTTGAGAAATAATGGAAATATTTCAGTGTCAAAGAATATCCAGTGTCAAATGACTAATGCACAGTAATAAACAATTTTACATGTAAATACAATATGACAAAAGATAAAATTGTGTATCCCCAGAAATTCCCCCTTTCTATAAAATAACAATATTTGACTATTGATTGACTGTGTAATTTAATATTCAAAATGGAACACTTTTGAATGTGAATGTAGTCAGGACAAGAGGCATGAATCAAAATCAACCCAGGCCAACATATTCACTTTACTCAATGGACAGTTTTAGTCAATTCTCTCTCTCTCTGCCCCTGCCTTCCCCTTTCTTTTTCTCTGGCATTTCTTACATTTTTCAATACTACAATATTTTAATACATTTTTATAGCTATCTTCATATCCAGTTGTCAATATCATATAATTTGTATTATTACAAATTTCAAAGCTAACAATGTCAATAAATTTATTTTTCTGTTATATTCAGATAAAGTTCATTCATATTAGTAATGATACTGAATGCAGAGAACTGTGATCTTGCTCAGAGTAATTATCATTTGAAAATAACCACTTCCACAAAAAGGGTCACATGAATCTTTATGGCAGTATCATGTAAGATGTGAACCTTCTGATGCTTTTACTTCTAGAGCACATAATGCAATTTTTACATTAAGTAGTACAATTACATTCCATTAAATATTAAGCATTTAACACTGTCATGTGCAGCCATTTGCAAAAGGTATAAATACCTAGATGCATTTCATGACTGTCTGATATATCAATTGTTTCTACTCTCTATGTGCAGAAGATAACATGTTTAGTACTAGAACTGTAACCAAAACTAATAAAAAAAAGATACTTCTTAGATGTGTCATTGGATAGAAACCAAGGCTAAGACCATCTACACCCTCCTATTCACAATCACTATGTATGGATACAAATGTTGGACAATGAAGATGGCTGATAGGGAGAAAAAATCATTCATTTGAAATACAGTGTTGGATGAGAGCTCTGTAGATACTCTGGACCATCAGGAAAACAACCAAGTGGGCCCAGAGCAAACTAAGCCTGAAACTAGGTAGAGATGAAAATGACAAAACTGAAGCTGCCCTACTTTGGGTACATCATGAGAAGGCAGGGTTCTTTGAAAAACACAGTTGTACTAAGAAAAATAGAAAATGTCAGGAAGAGAGGAAAATTACATATGAAATGAACTGACTCCATGAAGACATTATAGACCTGTGTGTGCCGGAGGTGAGCAGGGTTTCTGAGCAGAAGACATTATAGAATCACCAGAAATGTGAGCTGACTCAACAACACATAACCACAACAAAGTTTAAGGTGAGGAATGTGATGACCTGATGCTCATATACAGTGAAATGATTACCACATTAGGGTTAGTTAATATCTTCATCACCACACATAATTACTTTTGTGTGTATGTATGTGGTGAGAACATTTAATATCTACTCTGTTAGCAACTTTAAAGTATATAATACAATATAGTTGATTATAGTCATCATAATGTGCATTGATCCCCAGAACTCATTCATCTTATTACTGGAAGTTAGTGCTTTGTGATCAACATCACCCATGCCCTCTATTTATAGAGGGATTTTAATGTGCAATACTAATCATGGTAATGATAATAAAATATTATTTAATTCTTATAATAATGTAACAAATATACTTGGCTTAAAATCCATGTATATATATACACACACACACACATATATATATATGCATGTATACATATATACACACATACACATACTTTTTTGTGTCAGATTTATAGAAAAATTGAGCAGAAAGTACACTACCAACATATGACCTCTTCCCCATATTAACATTTTGCATTAGTGGGGTGAATTTCTTAGAACTGATGAGCCCACACTAGTCTAGTATTAATAACTAAAGTTCATAGGTTATATTAAGGTTCTCTCTTTGTGCTGAAACTTCTATGAGGTTGGCAAATGTATAATGACATATGCCCACTATTACACATGGGACAGCTTTACTGAATTCCATCCATTTGCCCAAAATGTTGATAATAAGGCCAACAATAACATTCATATGACTCAACCCAATGATGTTTTCCCTGATCATTCAGCTGCATGACAATAGATTCTGGACACACTTTATCGGCCTCTAAGACCACAATTTTGTTGGTTTCTCCTTCTCTCTTACCATTTCTTAGCCTTTGCTTGTTTCTCTAATTCTCCATAATCTAGTAGTGGATTATCGTAAGGCTCCTTTTCTGTTTCAGTACCTCTTACACTCATCACCTGATGATCTCATCCAGTCTCATGATTTTTAATAGCATATATATGTTAATGATTTACTAATTTATGGCTCTGGTCCAGACTTCTCTCTCATCTAGATTAATATATTCAACTACTCTTCTGATGGTTCAACGTTGATGTCCAATAGACATTTTAAATTAAAGTAATAAATGATACTCATTCTTTGATATGTTTTTTCGGCGCTACCAATTCAGTTTGATGGTAAATCTCTTCTAATAATTGCTCAGCCCCAAAACTTTGGAACAGTCCTTGAGTCCTCCATTTCCATCATATCTTACAGCTGATGTTTCAGAAAGTGTTACCAGTTCTAATTTTAAAATCAAAGCAGAATTCAACCAATTTCTGCTTCCTTTATTTCTATCACCTTGGTCTGAGTCACCAGGATATATTGACTACATTATTGTAATAACCTGTTAACTCCCCACTCCCCAACATTACATAGTTGTTTCCCAGCTGTCTATTATATAAATATCAAGAATGATATTTATTAAAAGAATGATATTCTTGTAAAAGATGAATCAGATAATGTCACTCTTTGTTTAAAATCCTGCTTTATCTCCCTATATTACTCTGAGTAAAAGTTGAGTCCCTAGAATGGCTGTTTGTTCACCATTATTGTCCACCACCACTACCTCTTATTTTCCTAAATTCCTCTGTATTGCATCACTCTAGTCACAGCCCCTTCTTGCATTGCCACAGAAGCCAAATTAAGATAACATTTGGAGATGAAAAAGGTAACTGATTACAACTTTAGGTAATTTTTATTTTGGAATTTATTAAGAGTAGGTGAATTAGGTAGAAAATTTATTTTCTCCAAAATTTTCTCTAAATTTATTTGGAGAAAATTAAGGTTTTAGATTATAATTGTAGTCTCTGCCTATCCAAAGATTCATGTTTGGTCAAATGATAGACTCAGGTTTTATTTCTTAACAAAATAATTGAAATTTTTTTGAATTTCTCTTGCCAACTATTTGTTTTTTTTTGTTATTGCATTGGGATTTTTGATGTATTAAATTATAATATGCATTTGTTTGTATCTATGTATATATAGATGTATTTTCTCTGAAATGATAATATCATTAAATTGGTAATCTCTGTATCATTTATTCCTGAAGAAAAGGGTCTAAACTATATATCAGTGTAATGAAACATTCTCTGTAGCTATTCAATCTAGTGAATATATTAGTCAGATTTAAATTATAGCCAACATGATACCTTTGAAAACAAGGTGTTGTTAATCTTACAATAGCATTCCAACAATGTTTGACTACTTATTTTGAAACTATCAGCCAGCTTTCTACAATATAAAGTTTTCAAACAGCCTTAGTATTTCAAGTATTTTGATTTTCATTAGATACTATGTTTCTTTAGCTTATTGAAAAGGAGTAAAATGGTTCAAACAATGCCACTCTACTAAACAACAGGTGGAAGCCCTGCTTCAGGGAATATTTAATGTATTTAGTCAATTAAATTCTTTAGAGAATGTGACAATCCTGTTCGTTTGTCTTATGCAGTCCTTGTAGACTTTTTTTTACTGTACTGCTTTGTATTCCATGATAAAATTATGACTGAGATTTTCTGGTTTTCCAGTAAATTCAATTTAAAACTTCATCAGCTTTTCAGTCACAATAAAGGAAGTGTCCCATTAGTTCCATTTACTGACTTGCAGCATTACAACTTCATCCAAAGCATCCTTTGACTCCTGGACAATTTTTGGAAATTTAACTTATTTTAACTTAACCTACAATATGTCCAATATTTTAAAGCTCCATAGATGGGTATATATCATAACATGAACATGATTTTTTTCTCATGCCCTTATGAAGTGGTTTAAATCAAATTGAAGAAAGTGTTAAAATCTAAAAAAATTGGTCCATGGCAGTACACACCTGATCAGTACAAGTAACCAGCAAGACCAATTAGGTAAGTAGATCTTGAGGTAACTTATTTAAGGAGCATTATCTTAGGTCATACTCTTGAATTTTTCTACAAGAAATTGTGATGTTTAACAATCATTGGATAATGAATCTAGAGAGAAGGTAGCCATGTCTTTGAGGACAAAATTTGAAATAGCAACATCTACTTCCATGTGTGGTGGTGCTTGGTTCAGTGTTGGACTTGCAGATCTTTGATTTTAAAGCAGCACATTCAAACAAAAAAAATAAATGATAATCTTTAAGTTAGAGTTAACTGAAGGATACTGAGGCAATGAACATGCTATCATAACTTTAGAGATTTCATATGGACATATAAATATGTCAAACATAGAATAATATTTTATTTTGAAAGATGTTTTAATGTTTATTCCTGGTACACTGAGGGGTGTGCATGTGTGTGTGCACTTACTTTATAGGTAAAGCACATTTCTTGTTTTAATAGAATATAATAAAAATAAATAAGCTAAAGACAAATTAGTGAAGAATATTTGTGTTTGAGAGGAATTGAATACATAATGTTGAAAACATTTTGATAAATTAAGTAAACTCCTGACAAATTAGAACCATTGTTTCATAAAAGCAATGAGCTTCACCTGGTATGGAGTTTAGAACTCCTGTCTAAAACATCCTCTCCTACTAGGGTGGTAAATATACCTTTAAGGAAAGGAAGTATACTCTGAACTCCAGCAATGATTCTGAGAAAACATGTACTCCCCAGCCCCACCCCCAACTAGTTTTAAAATAATCATCATGAATGGTGAGGCTTATGGCTAGGAAGACATTTACCTTTCTAAGTGCCCCTATTGTCTGCCATAGATGCTTAAAATATCACCATCGTTAACTCATGTGGATCTTGGAAGCTATTAGAATTCATGGCCATTGTGGAGACTTTTCCCCTGGTACCCTAAAACAACTACAAGCTACTTTCCTAGGCAACCTTAGCTGAAGAACAGTTTTAAGTATAAAGGAGATACATCATTTATCTCTATAGTACTCCCAAAAGACAAAATTTGTACTCAGTGTCAACATCATTAGTGTTATCTTAGCATGCAGTTTGAATAAGTTGCCCCCAAAGGTTATTTTACTGAACAACAATAAAACAATAATCCTAGACAAAAGTCAGTATTCTGGATGGCCAAGAGTCCAGTAACTGTTACCAATTCTTATGGAAGCCAAGGTTTGAGGGAGGTAGAATTTTTACTCAGTTCTTTTATCACTACTTGAGGATCATTTATCATTCCTCCAGTACTTTAGAATCATTCTTTCATATGTCCACTCCTCTAACTTCTTTTTCTACCTCTTTTTCCTTCTAAAAAGTGAGACTCTATTCTATCCTATATATTCCTTACCAGAGTGCTTCTCTTCACAGATGTATTTCTCATAAGAAACATTAGTGTTAGATGTGTGACACATTTACTTTAGTAAAAAAAAAAAAAAGCAAAGTCCCATATATGTAAACCCAAAGTAAATGCAATGTGTTGGTGAAAAAACAACCTAACTTTACATAAACGGTCATTCCAAAATAGTCAGTTTTGCCTATCATTGTCTTTTCACTGAGCTTTAAAATGACTCTTAAAATACACATTTTTAATGAATCTCCCTACTTGAATTGACTAATATTTTCTTTGAATTATCAGGTTTTTAAAAAATCAGTTCAGTCAAAAGTCTGGTTGATATAGGTTGATGGGAGTGTAATGTTCTTGCTGAATGCAAGCATATATTTTTTATTATTGTAATGAGGAACAAGTTGGGTGTCACATTTTAGTGTTGAAGCCAGTGGTTTCACAGAAATATAGTAAATACTAAATATTATTTTATTTCTAAATATCAAAGAAAGTATTTGCAAGTATTTCTTAATTCATTCACTTACTTTCACAATAGTATATACCTTAAATGTAAGTGGATTTTATTAAATTATTAAACTTCAGTGAAAACATTTTTGATGTTATGTATTATCTACATTGATATAAGTGTCTGTAGGAATTTTATATTTAAATACATTGACAATGAATATTTACCATATAAACAATAGTAAGATAATATGGAACAGTAGTACGATTATTTTCATATATATATTTTGTATTTCTATCTTCATATTCATTGCTATTTCCACCATGCTAGATTATACCTCTTCAATAAACTATTCAAAAGCAAGACCTTCTCTTTGCTTTTAGTGCACTTATTGACAACTTCACTCTGTTTTTCAGGAATCATTATTATTTCCCTGGAATCCATATAATGAAATCTATGCTCCTTATTCCATCAATAAAATTTATCCCAATTTTTAGGTTAATTATTATATTTTCTACATCTGTTTCCATCAAGTGTGTGTGTGTGTTTTTCCATCAAGTGTGTGTCAGCGGAGGGAGACCCGCTGATACCTAATTGCTCTGGCCAAGGAAACACAAGTCACCTCCTCTCACAGTCCTCTGGATGGTTCCATAGTTCCAATCCAACCAAAAAGGAGGCTAGAAAAAGTAGGGGAACACATGGAATATTTGGGACATGCTTAAGTCACTTTTTATTAACATAGCCCCAATGCACTTCTTTTGCACAAGCTTGACCTACCACCTCAAACTAAAGCAATCTTTTCTCCTCTGTAATTCTCCACCAGTTTCCTATAATTAATCATAATGAACAGCCCTGTAGCATCTTTTCTACCATCTTTTTAATTAAGACAACTTTTCCAAAATGTCTGTGGTAAATACCTTCTGAGATTTCTTAGCAAGATGCCATCCATATAACAGAAGGTCATTCAGTGGTTTTTGCTAATTTCACATTCAGTTTCAGTTAATGGAGAAATATCTGATAATATGAGATTTCCAGTACACTGCAGGCTTCTTGTGCGTGACAGACATTATTAACATTGATGGTCATTTGGCTGATGATGATTCATCTGAAAGAGTTTAGAAAGGAGTAACACAATATATATATTACTGCTTTTCTGAATTCTTCTGTTTTCCTGAGACAGCTTTGTATCCTCTCAGGGTTGCTAATACCTTCTGTGACTGTGACAATAACAACAACTTTCAGTGGCAATGTATGTTTTCCAAGAAGTTAAAAAATTAATTACTTTGATTCTCAAAAGGAACCTAAGGAAAAATGTTATCATAAAGCACATTGTTTAAATGAGGAAACTGAGGGTCAAAGTTATTATGGGACTTACACAAGATCAGCAATGACAAAGACATTAAAGATGTTCCTATCCAGCAGTCTCATATACAGTTAAAAAAAGAAAGAAAGAAAATCACAGCCCACATAGATGAAGTAACTGCTGCAATGTCTGGAAGAGAATGTGTGAATACAACAAAATTAGAATGCCTCAAGTCCAGTGATATTTTGACTGCATTATCCTGTCATTTATTTAACTAAGTACAAACCAAAATGCACAGTTTAAAAAATCAATTTAAAACAGTCTCTACCTGAAAGGGTGTAAGTGTCAAAGGACTTTATAAGTCATAGGTTTTTAATATCTTTTACTTTTTCCTCATTAAAACAAAGAAATCTTTGGGGGGAAAAGAGGGATCTGTCTTATATATTAATAAGGGTGGTATAAATTTTGAAACTTAATTATATTTGACTTCAAGTGGTGTATATAGAAAGAATGTGAAGTTAACCATAGGCTTAAATTTTACTTAACGTGTTCACAAACCTAGGATATCCAGCAAATACAAAGAGAGCATATGATATTTAAAGGAAGACTTTATGTAAAATTGACTCAATCACATTTGGTTCCCAAAATATTTTGTAGTAATCATTTTAAACTAGTAACTACAATTTGACTATGAATTATTTCCACAATTATTTTAAAATTGGGTTACAATGGATAGTGTTTAATGTGAACACTTTCAATATCCTAGATTCTGTAAGAAACAAATAAAATGCCTAGTTGTTTCTAGGACAATTTTATTTGCATTTCATTACACTTTCAACCCTCAATTTTTATTCTTTTAGAGGCTATTACAGGAACTGGTTATCATACCTTACATATTATAAACAACACAGGTCATCAAAAAGACCATGTGGTCCATTCTGTTGCTTCTGAGTATGATAACCTTAGGTCATTTAAAAGTACTGTAAATTTTCAAGACACCAGGTGTGGTGATCAAATCAATCAAATTTTAAAAAGTATACTTTCTTAGAAGCTGATTTGCAAAAGAAGTCGATCTATTCTTTTTTTTTTACCATTTTTAATTGATGTTCGAATACAGTTGTCTCCATTTTACCACCTCCACTTTCCCCCGCAATACCCATACCCACCTCCCACTTTCAATCCCACTCCCCCTTGGCTCCATCCATGGGTCCCTCATTCACATTCATTTACATCCCTTTCCCTTTTTTCCCACGTTATTTCCCTCTGCCCTCCCCTCTGGCTACTGTCAGTTTGTTGTCAATTTCGATGACTCTGGCTATATTTTGCTTATGAGGAATAAAATAATTAGCATTTGGTCTCAAGTTTCCAATCAAAATGGTAAACAAAAAACACAAAGTGCAAAATAACATTTTAATAAAACAATAGCAAAGCCATAAAGTGATATTCAGTTTATTCTCAAATGATTGATTCAGGCAAAACATGATGTTAGAGTTTAGAGAGAGAGAAATATATCCAGACAATCAACAGAAATCTCTTCCTGCTATAACTAAAAACAATTTTTATTTGACTTAGTCTTTTGTAATCACTAGAACTGGTAAGTTGCAAGTATCCTTTTTTTGTTCTTCCTATGTTAGACATTAGCCATGACTTCTAAGCCTTCTTTTTTAAAATATTTTATTTTACTTTTACTGTATTTTTTTTCCATTGCCATTTATCCCTCTTATATTGTCTTCCACATCTGCCCACCACCCATGCCCCTGTAAACACCACACTGTTGCCTGTGTCCATGAGTTCTTTTACTCTTTCTCTCTTTTTTGGCTTATTTTAAACCTTTCCTGTAGGTTTTAGTTATATATGTGTTAAATAATTTATATTTATTGATAATTACACTGTAAGCTGATCTTTGTGATATATCAAACTTTAAAGGAACAGAAAGCTATTTCCTACCTCCCATGCATATACAGGATAGTTAAATCCATGCTGTCACCTCTTTCATAATTTCCAATCAGTCCTAGCCTTACCTGAGTCTAGGTAGGCCTTTTTCATCTCAAATGTATGCAGTACTTTCTTGAAATAATATGAGCACCAACCCCATAACTGTGTCTTTTTAAAAAATATAACTTGATTTGATTCTACTCAAATATGTTAATACTGCCATTATAAATAACTCACAAGGCAGGCACTGAAACAGTTAACATGGCAATGTGATTAGAAAAGAGGGTAAGGCACTGGAATAAGTGAGGGAAGCATTTTAGAATTAATCAAGATAAGAGTATAGGCACCTAGTATTTCATCCCAGCAAAGGATGGGGGTATAGGCAATGTATCCTTTCCTTGGCCTTATTGTTTTACTTTGCTCTGTAATTAATAAATCATTTCTTTAGTCAATCAGTTTTATTTCTAGGCTACAAAATATTACATAGAATGTTCTTCTTGATTTATTTTTTTCTTGCAACCTAAATTTACATGTTGTGAGGCAGGAATAGAAATAGTAATTTTGGGTAGGTGGCAGATATTAAAGACACTTCTGGGAACACATCCAAAAGAACCCAAAACTCTAATTCAAAAGAAAATAAGCACCCCTATGCTCATTACAGTGTTATTTAAAATCACCAAGACATGGAATCAGTACAAGTGTCCATTTAATAGATGAGTGGATGAAACAACTATGGGATATTTATACAATGGAATTCTACTCAGCTATAAAAAAAGAAAATTTCATCTTTTGTAACAGCATGGACAGATCTGGAGAACATTATGCTAAGTGAAATAAGCCAAACAGAGAAAAACAAATACTATATGATTTTACTCACTTGTGGAATCTAATGCACGAACTGTACTAACAAGTAAAACAGAGACAGAGTTATAGATGGAGAGCAGAAGACAGCTAGTAGGGGGAGGTTAGGAGGATGAGGGATTGAGCAAAAAGGAAAATGGACTCTTGGACATGGACAACAATGTGGTGATTGCTGGGGGAAGGGGGTCTAAAAGGACTAAATGGTAATGAAAAATATACAATAAAGATTAAATTAAAACATAAAAAAGTAATTAAAAAATAGACTTTGGTATACAGGAAAAAAGGCTATTTTGATTACAAACTTTTTCCAATACAACACACAAATCTGAAAAAAATGCCCTGAGATCTGAGGGAAGTTTCTCTACAGTGACTAATGCTTCTAGATCTGTGTGTGTGCCAGTGTGGTCATGACTAGTCGATGAGAAACAACTCCTCATATTTTACTTCTCCAAGTCACTGTAGTAATATAAAATTATTGGTATGTAATGACACAAACAAATCTTCTCTAGTTATACTTCCTAGCAAAATACATTATCGCAGTTTTTCTTTCAGGGAATGAATACATGAGAGTGAAAATGAAAAATGCCTGTCTCTTCCCAAATTTTCCTTCATGTTTATGCCATTTTACAAAGCAGTAGGAAATCCAGTGCAAAACAAAGAACAAGTAGAATTGAACTATGTAGAGCTCTGAGTCATAGAAGCTTCATACTCAGAAGTTAGGTACAGATCTACTCTTACCCCACATGAAATGATACCTCTGTGGACACTGTGAAGTATAACTCAGTCATAAACACAGAGATAACATCAACAAGTAAATTTGACATCAATCTTCAGATAAGATTTTATTTGTACTAAATTACTCTGAATCTTTTTAATGACACTAGAAACTGGCATGAGGGCAAAAAACCTGGAAGGAATTTAAACCTAGACTACAGTTGAAAACACTTCATATTAAATGTGCTGGTGTGAGTACTGAAACAAATGACTGTATACCAATAATTATATCTTTTGTCCTGGCTATTGACATCATTTAATTAAGTAAGTTTCCTGGAAATTATGCTAGGTTTAACAAATTCTCTCACAGGAGCTTAATGTGTAATGGTTGCTATTAAAGAACAGAATGGTTATTGAAGTGAAAAGCAGAATCTCACCCAACCTTTCTCACATACAATGATATTGAACTGTATTGATATCATCTGTGTATCTCCAAAGTGTAATAGAGCCACCTGAAATAACAGTTCATCCTCTCATTCAGCCAGAAGCTAAAAAGTATTCTTTGCATGCCAGTCATTATTACATATGATAAGCTTTGAAAGAAAAGAAGTCACTGCAAATGCCAATTGCATATTTTTTACTTGCATAGAAACAGACTGAGATTCAGACCCATTCAGTCAATAACTAAGTTATGACTGGGTGGTCACTAGGTGAAGAAAGAGTAGTTAAGCTGGGAAGAAATTAATTATCTGTTACAAAAGCATGTGGTTGTTTAAGTAAATACTACTTTAAAATGTAAAAACATTGTTCCATATTACTATTAAATGATCACCATGAAGATTCCTTGAAGTTAGGGGAAAAGAAGAACACAGAAAAACCCACTACTTCCTGGACTTTACAATTGACAATGGTAATGAGACCAAAATCTGTTGATATATTACTTATATTCTTCATAAGTCACATCACCTCTTGGCAACATATTGAGCACTGGATGTACAAGCTGTGTGTGTATGCATATATTATACACAAAGCTATAGAAATGCATTTTATATGTATTTTCTAAATTTAGAAAAAGTATTAAACAAATAATGATTAAGAAGAAAATAAAAATGAATGAGTAAATATCTGCATTCTAAACTATGAAACTTGTAGAATAAACTCAGGTATCAGAAAATTCCACAGGTAGAGGATATGTTTCAAAAGTGTATTGTCAGAACCAGAAGCCTCATTACCATTGCTCTTAGGACTACAAGCATATGAGTCATGTCCTTGGGTTTCATTTTAAGAAGGTTTCCATTTTTCAGCAGAAAGAATATATGACAGTTGGGATATGAAAGTTTTCTGTCACCATGACCACATTATACAACAAAATTTTTTAAAAAAATTTGAGCAAGTCTTCTTTATCTAGAAATAAACTTCAGTGCACCTTTCACCATTCTACACTCATAGAAATATACCCTGTCACCCACATAATTTCAACTGATTTCAAAATTGTGTTGGAAAAAGATAGGGGGCTAATTTTAATTACATTTTTTGATATTAACTTTTGTTCATAGTGGGTTCTTTTGCTACTTTTGTATGATGTCTTTTGATAACATGACTTTATTATAATGAATGGAATAATTTGACACAGGAAAAATTAATTCTATTTTAACTGGATTTTTAAATAAGGAAATGCTTAGAATCAGCAGTGTAGGTTTAGTTAAGAATCATCATAATACACATTCTCTCACACTAACAACACACACACGAACATACTAACCTAGTTTTCCATATGCTTCTTTGACTGATTGTTCCTGATCACATACACTGAATGACAGTGCTGATTAAATTCTGTGATCTTTTCTCCACATTTAATTCATCATGTCAGTATTGGAAGACCAATAGCTTCATTTCAAAAGGGGAAGAAAAAGAGCACAGGGCTTTGTTCCTTGACCTTTAGTTCTGAGAAAAATACTAAAACACTGAAATACAGAGTGAGAGATTTTTAAGCTTTCAAATGCAGCTGAGTTTGGGAGTCAAGGTCGTTTTTCTCCTCTGTCTTGGACAACAGTTGGAGAAATGGCCTCCTAGTCTCTGTCATATCCCCACACACAGCCTGTGAAGGTGCCCCGAGTTTGCCAGCTGCTTATTGCACAAATATGTGCAAAGCTCTGGTGAATAATTTATACCAGGCATGAGGTGACAAGTTAAACACGCCCATTTTGTCTAAAATGCTATGAAGGTATCAAGATGGAGGCAGGATGCAGGGCAAAGGGAGCTCGGGATGGGGAACTGAGTCTGTTCAGGAGAGCCGACACTGCTGTAAAGAAAATGAAATGTAATCAGATACTCTTTCATGCATAATTCATAGCTGAAAACATGACTGCATAAAAAGCCGTGATTTTAACAAGACCAGTCTGCAATCATGACATTATCTTCCCAGAGGAACTTTATATAATATTGGTCAAAAAGAAGAGGATTCTGAATACTGGTTCAAAATAAAGCTGACAGGTTTTCAAATGCAGTCAAATTTACTTCAATGCTTGTAAAAGAAACAATTTCTATCTATGCCTGAAACTACTGCTTAGCTAAAATTTACCTTAAAACATTTGCTATCTCTTGAAATGGAAAAAAATGAGAAAAAGGAGAATATAAATTTATATTGATAAGCATAACTCAAATGCATAAGCTGTATTTCCTGAATGTTGTGGGGTTAGGGTGAGTTTGGACTTGGCAGTCATTTCCAGTCTTCTGGGACAATAGTTTAGATAGAAATGGAAGCAACAGAAAGGCTTTAAAAATGATAACATGTTAGCTATTGTCAACATGAAATTTAATTTGGTTGTGTTGTAAGAGCAAATATTATAATATGCTTTCAGGACCTGTTAGGGGTTAACACATGCCTGATTTGAAATTGTATTTAACACATGGAGCTTTTAGTTGAGGGATTAAAAAAAAAGAATGTTGATTAAAGCTTGGTATGTCTTCAGTTTATCAGCACCAAACCCCAAAGATGCCTTAGCTTGAAATAATTGGCTAGATGGAAGTTGGGGGTGGGGGACAGTCCTTTGTCCACACTTAGGAAGTACACAGGAATACAGGGAATGCACAGGAAGGGTGAGAAGCATGTGGAAAACAATCAAGCTGGAGAGCCATTCAGGGTCCTTTGCTTAGCTTGTGCTATATAATATCAATATTTGAAAAGAAAGTAGCTACATCATATCCAGTTATAGTTTTGTGGCTCTGATATTTGACTGAAGAAAGCAGTAAGTGTTGAAAAAGTTGACAATAGTATCAGAAGTGACTTTCAACCACAGGAGCTTTTTTTAAAATATTCATGGCTTAAGGAACAAAAAGATGCTGTATAAAAAACAGCAGGTTGAAGTCAATTAGATGCTAAGTTATCTGTTACATTTAAACAAAATAGTTTTGTTAGCCTCTGTTTAATATAACTTGGTTATGCTTCAGATTTTGACAACATCTGAAATATGTGGACTCTGGGAATGAGGTCATGATTTAATTTTTCAGTATGGAATTTCAGCTTTTTGTGACTTGGTGGTAGAACAAAGTTTATCGACTCCTGGAGCTGGCCATGAGGAAGATTCTTTTGAAATTCTAGGTCTCCCATCTAGATTCCAGTGTTAAATTTAAAACTAAGTTTGATCCCTTTCAGTATGTTTAACTCTTCCCTTTAATAATACTCATATATTCCTGGTACTTTTGCTTTTGAAAGCTGTTTATAACCCACTTCCCCCTGTATAGTTGACACAAGCTTATCTTTCCAGGGCAGCCAGAACCAACCACCTAGTTATACTTGTTTAACCCTAACAACAGAATTTAATATTCCTCGGCTTTCTTTTGTTTCTTTTCTTCCTTCCTTCTTTTCTTTAAATACAAAACAAAACAAAAATTCCACACAATGACTATCTCTGCTTTTAATAAATCCAAATGTTCAGTGTGGCTGGAAAAAGACAGTTCTGGGTGACAGTATCTATTTCTGACTCCACTGGAAGGTGAGAAGAGGTGATCACCATCTGTTCTGTCTACCTGACAGATGTGTTCTCTCCCAACCCTTCTGCCCCATTATGAATGCTGCTGGGAGCTTGCTATACTGAAGGATTAATTTCCAAGCAAAGAAAGAATTTGTTTGCTTGTACACCTGTGCTCTAAAGGAAGTTTTCCTATTGCTATGCCAGTTGGATGACTTGCTGAATTCTTTAGCATATATAAAAATGCAAAGTGCCTGAAATAGGAATCAAATGATAACATTATTAGAATTCTCTCCTGGGGTCACATGAGACAGATGGCTGCATTAGGAGGATGTGCCTGTGTACAGTTTCTTTAGTCTAAATTTGTTTCCCTTCTGTGAAAGCAATGCACATATTAAATATGATACAGGACAGAAAGCACATTTGAAATAAAGATGGCACAGAATAAGACATGAATTTCAAAACTTCCATTGACTGAGTTTAAGGCACAAGCATTGGGTAAGGCTGCTATAGGTCTTTTGAATTCCACATTTTCTCCTGCTCTCTCCCCTAGTCAGGCAATCTCACAAAAACAAGTTGTGTGACTAGAGAGCTGTCACCCTAGAATCAAATGAATTTGCTTTTTTCAAACTGTCGACATTTTCAAGTAAATTAGACTATATCAACAGATATTTAAATTTTTAAAATGTCCTCTATGACACTAAAACCATAGGTCTCATAGTATTTGGGCCCTGTGTGCCCCTCTAAATTAATTTCTAACCACTCTCCTTTCTTACTCTGTGTCAGTCATCTGGCTTCCATGATCAGAAAGATGACAGGGTCTAGAGGCAAAAGGGAAGGGAGAAGTTCAGTTTTAAGGTAAGAACTGTATCCCTTTTATAATAATGAGCAAAAGATGTATAGACACAGATAGCAGGGAAAAACTAGGAAATTCTTCTTTAATGATGTATTCTTTTATGAGTAAAATGAGTTAAAGAAAAATTTTGGAAGAATCTCAAATTCCTGCTTTTCTCATAAAATGACCTAAAGAAATTAGAGTTATTTCATGTACCTAGAAAAAGAAATGATAATTAGAAACCAGCATGTGTTTACTAAGTAACAATTTTGGTGGCAAATTTTATTACTTTCTAGGCAGTGTTATTAGATGAGAAGATTAAGACATAAAAATAGCATTTGGAAAGGTCTTTTTGATGAAAAACCCTGCCTCCATGTTTATACATTTGATAGATTAGAAGCAGAATAAGTGACTTTGCCCAAAGCTATTGACCATTAGAAAACCAGAAAAGGAATCCAGTTGTGACTCAGAGGCTCAATATCCTCCCCTCTGTTCACAAGGTAGGAACATTTGGCATGAAAACATTCAAGGCACTTTTATCAAATGTATGGTCACCTGAAACTTGGAAGCAGAATGGATAGCTATGTACAGAATGAGTATTTAGAAAAATCATTACAAATAAATGCATGTGCCTGATTAGTAAAGTCCTGAATATTCCTTTGTTTCCTTTTCTTTGAAGAGCTTTACAAGTTGAAGTGCTTTCCCCATGATTTTCCTTAAACCAGGTATGGAATGTGGTTTGATAAAGGAGTTCTATGTGACTGTAAAATGGTGACAGGTGATGGTATCTATTCTGAAAAGTGTTTGACAGTGTGATGGTCCACACTTGTTCTCTCTACTTGGAGAAGAAGGGTTAATTGTCCCTTCCCCTCTCTACCCTGATTATTTTGGGGGATTATAGTCCCAGCCACTTTCTGGTTCTCTCTTCTGATTTAACTTTATCCTTGAAGCCGAGAACATCCAAAACATGAACCACACTGTGTCCACTTTCTATATTACATATTTTTCCTCCTAGTAAGATCTATCTACGTGCCAGGAGGGAATGTGATGTATTTAGTCTAAACAGGAAAAAGCTAGGCTCATTTGCTGCAGATAGATTCCTATCTTGAAATCATGTACAAATGTGTTTTTAACATTTTATTCCATTCAAAAGGCAAGTTTCTAATAGTGGACTTTGTGCTGAGATACTTGCAAGTCATGTTCACAGCCAGAGATAATAGAAAAACTTTTAGAGCTTCTGATTTTTTTGTTTGTAATTGAGCCTTCAACCCTTGCTGATTTATGAGGAACTTGAACTAAGATGAGCCAGAAGATGGGCATTTGGTTTGTTTTAATATGTCAGATGACTAGTTCTTGGAAACCAACTAATATTTACTTAGCTGCTTCCTCAGACAAGGGCTTTATACTTTCTTACTCATGTAACAAAATGCTTAAACATGCTGAATTATAATCTGTGAGGAAAAAACAAGGGCATTGTAGATTGTTCAAGGAAGAGATGAATTGTTTTAAAATACACTGAATTCATGGGGATGTGCGGCTGTACTCATTTACCACTGCTAAATTGTGCTGAGATAAATGGAAGTCCTCATTTTAAAAAATATTTCCTGCAAAATTGTTTGCAGGAAATAGTTAAAATTTGAGAAAAACATTTGTAGAATTTGATAAATATAAGTTTTTCTTTCTCTTCTAAATTATGTTAATGTAAGGCAATAAAAAACACTTTAGGATGTTTTCCAAAATTTATTTAATGGGATTGTTGTGGAATTAACATGTTTCTCACAAATATGGATTTAGAAAAGCTGCACACTTTATATATTCCCAAACCAAAAATGTTCATAACAGGTGACTGGGTAAACAAGTTACGGTATATCTGGAATCAGAGGTTACTACTTGTCAATGAAAAGGAATAAACTACTGGTAACTGCAACAATGTTGGTGAATTTCAACAAGAATATGTTGAGTGAAAGATGCCATAAATAAAAGACTGTATATTGTATGATTTCACTTATGAGAGTCTCTAGAACATGGTCTAACTAATTGACAAATTCAGAGGATCTGTGTTGTCCTGACCCAGGTTTGGGGATGCAAAATAATATGGAAACACTTTTCTGGGTGATGTAAACATTTTGATCTTGATTATGTTGGCAGTGATTCAGATGTACAATTGTGTCAAAAACAAATTAAACTATATATTCAAAATTGGTATAATTTATTTATGTAAATTGTATCTCAATAAAATTGATCCCAAAAATGAACAAAAAAAGAAGTATAAAAAATGTTTATATGTGGATTTCTGATCACGTGGTCCACCATAAAAATATTTATACATCTCTTATTTCAAACATCAAAACAAACTTTGTGAACTTGTCAAAAGTCTCTTCTTCCTGATTACAGAAGTTCTCACAGCCTGTGTGTCAACCAAGCTTAAAATGGGGGTTGCCTTGGAGAAAAGTAAAGTGATATTTATGAAGTATCCTCTCAGGTCTGCATAGGGTACTTTCAATGCATGTGATATGTAGTGTTGTTTTGAAGAATTTCTGTTAGCAAAGAGATCTTCTGTTATGATAGGAGTATCTTACATGTAAGAGGCCTGAATATAGTAGAAGTGTTCTCTACAGGAGTCAAGTCAAGAGATTGTGAATTGTCACAGGAAGCCATTGGAACGTGGGATGCAGTGGCCCACTGTTTAGACAGAGTAAGTAGGTAGGAGAAATTTGTGGGAATTCTGATGAGAACCTGCCACATGACCTTTTAAGTCTACAACAGAGTTTGTAATGTTTATAACAGAGTTGCCAGCTTGATTCAGGATGACCAGGGTAAAAAAAAATAGAATTAGTGAAGAACAGGATTCAGATTACCAGGCCCACTTGCTGGAAATTAGCAGAGGACTTATAAGGCTCAGGGTTTGCCTGTGTTAAATGTACTGGTTGCATCTTTCCTATGTGAATCTGCAGAACTGATTTGACTTTCTGAGTTACACATTTATACAATATTGTTTTTATAACATGTAACTTAAAATTATCTCATCGTAACAAATGACAATAATAAAGTTCTAAGACTTCAGAGCTGAGAAAGGAGAAGGAACCTCAAAGTCTGGCTTTCAGCCTTTTGAAATCCATATACTGCAAGTGTGAATTTATTCTTTTATTGTGGATTGTGTGTAAATTATCAAATATCAGATATTTGTGTAAATATGTATTCTGAAGCCAATGTTTGTTTTGGTGAGACTTTGTTTTAGAATAATCTATTATGTAACACCCTACTCAAGTTGGTAAAAAAAATTAGGGATAAATTTAAGTAAAAGTTTCAAGTATTAGTATTAAAAGTTTACTTTCTATATATTAGATTCACTATTATAAAGTTTCTAAAATGATACTGTTTTGCTTTTACATTAATTCTATTTAGATTTTTTAATGTTATATTCTTAAATGCTTCCTTTCTACATCTTCAGGGATAAATGAAACCAATGTTTAGGTCTAGGAGAAAGAAAATCAGTCTTCTGTATAAGTAAGGAATTATTTATATTACCACATTAAATATAAGCATTGCCTTCCTAGTGAACACAAGAACACCAGGGTTCCAGACAAAGAATAGCTTTAATTCTGACTGTGTCTTCTCTCTTTTATTTTCTCAATTTAGTGTTTGTGAAAATATTGAACAGCTTCACTATTATTTTCCTGAATGAATTTAATTTAAATAAATTAAATAAATAAATAAATAGCTAGATAAATGTAATTAGCCTATAGTTTTGGCCTACTTAGTATTTTTATGTATAGTTTAGAGTATACAGATTGTTAAATGACTTTAAGAACAAGGTTTTCAATCTTTAACCCGTGGCCCATATAAAAATGAAATGATAGAAAATACTAGAGTTCAATACTAAAGATGGTAGCCAAGTAGGTGGAAGCTGAGTCCACTTGCTTCTGACCCCAACCAAGATTTTTAGCTGAACTTCCAACAATCAACACTGAACAAGCAACAGAATCTAGCTGACACAAAGTTTTGAAGCCAAGGAATACAGAAAATGCTTCATACCATCCAGTAAGGGGGTTTTATAAGTGGAAGAAAAAATAACTTGTGCATGGCTCCTGTCACAGCTAAAGGCCAGACAAATCACAGCTTTGGACCTCCCTCAATCCCTTGGAGCAAGGGGCCTCAGTCCCACATAGGGATCCCTAACACTAATAAGGGAAATCTGGGGGAATCCACCAAATCTGTGAGACCACGGTTGCACACTTACAGAGAGTAGAGCTATCATTGTTGAAGCTCCAACCTGGAGAGCTCAGGGTGGAGGTTCAGACTGCTAAATGGAACAGGTTGCTTCAGTCGGTCTGTTAGAAGCACCTATAGGCTGTAGCCAGCCATGACTTTGAGAGATATTTTGCTTCTTGGGGTGGATTTTTTGCCTAGAGAATCAGACAGTGAATCTACTGCAGTGTGGGTACTGCATAGAGACTTTTTAAAAGGAATTAAAATGTGATCAGGCAAGGAACCTGTGTGACTTGCTTTGCCATCAGATAAACGAGATTGAAAAAGCAGTGATGGTGTTCCCACCCCTTTGAACTGTGGTGCCATAAAAATACTCACAGCAATAGGGAGGGAAGGGGAAGCTGTGGGGTTACTGGTGGTAGGATACAGTGAAGTTCCAACACACCTGTGAAAATCAGAGATCACAAATTCAGCATGAATAGTGTCTAAGGTTGGGGTGCCAGACAGAAGAGTTCAGTATAAAAGCTCAGACTAAAAGAAAAACCACGCTGAAACAACAGGGCTTCTGAAGGTGGTGGATATCAGTGGCACAGAAGGGATCTCTGACTGTGGGGAAGGCACAAGTGGGAGACCAAAACAGAGAATGCGCTGAGTCAATTAGAAAAAATTACCAGTTTCTCCACTCTCAAGTGTGCAGACTGTGCCCACCCTTAATTATGTGATATCCTTGTTGTTGCTGCTGCAGAGAAACCTAGCTAAGTGGGAAAATTGATTTTTGGCCCATTCTGAATTTTTCTCAGCTGCACAATGTCATGCTGGATCTTCAGGTCCTTTCCTACTAAGAACAGCTGGGCATGGAGGCCAGAAATTTATGCACCAGGGTTTTTTGGGCCCTTTCCAGCTCTGCTTGCAAGCAAACTGGAGGCTGCACAGAACAGAGAGTTCTGGACTGTGCCTCCTGCAAAGGCTGTGGGCTGGAAGTTAGAAGAATGAGAGCTGAGTGCCTGGAATTCTTTGTAGTGAGGTAAACCAATTGCAGCCTACCATCCCTTGGGAAGGAAAAGGAATGCCTCTCCATCTCCTGAAGGGTTGCAGACACCACTTTCAAAGGGGAAACTGCATGTCAGCCCTGCCAGGTCCAAGATTCCCCTGCTGGGTGCATTTCTGCAGAGGGAAGAAAGAGAAACTCCAAATGGAGCCTTTCAAAGAGTGAGACTTGTGAGGGATATCACATAGGAACAGGACAGAGATTAGCCTCCTACTGAGGTCTTGGAATGAGAGAGGTTAGCTCCCACCCATGGTCCAGTCTTGCCCCAACCTCAATGGGAGGCTCTTTTGATCAATTCCCTGAAGTTGTGAGCTACTGAACTTACTCCTGAAAAGGGGAAAGTTGAACATATCCATCCTGAATCAGCAGTGAGCCCCTCCTGATAAAGCAAGTGCCAGAATCTTTGGCAAAGACTGAAGGGGTTGTCTTTGAGTAGGGGCTACTCTCCCCTCACTGAGTGGCCTATAGAGTGCAGGACCAACAAAATGGAAATCTGCTAGTCCTATTTCAACAGACCTGGCATCAGTTTATGGACCCTCATCAGAAGGTTCTGGAGAATAGCCACACAGCCTCAGGGAAGGGCAGAGAGGCTAAATGAAGAGGATGACCCCGGGGAGCTTTGGCTCTTATATAGAGCTGCCACCAGCTCCAAGCAGGAAAGCACTGACTCTTTTACACAGACTGGCCCTTCACATGCACAGGCAACTCCGGTAAACACAGACACAAGCAAGTGAATGGTCTGGTAGCTGCAGAGAGACAGCCTAGAGATGGTTTCATACATTGTCTGAAAGCAACTTGTTTCTGAACTTCACCCAATTGGACCCAGAAACAATAAAACCAGTGGTGGGTTTCAGCCCTCACCAAAACTCAAACCAACTAGCTAGATAATCAGTGTACCCAAAAAGGGACAGTTGAAGGCTCCAAACACTGCTGAGAACAATGATGCATCAAGGAGAAACAACTGCACAGCATCCCACCCATGGAGGTCGAGGGTTATTCTGAGTTATCCATCCTGAAAGTATACTATACTTGCAAGAGAGTCATAAGCATTTAGTATACAAATACAACAAAAGAGTCACAGAACCCACAAGAAACACTCCTGGACCATGGAGTTCATGTGCTCCAAAGGACTTGGCAACTAAGCCCAGCAAGACACCTTTATAATTAAACAAGCAAAGTAGTTTCAGGAGACATAGCACACCTACCTAACAAATGGGGTTACAAAGAAAAATGTCCCAAGCAAAAGAACATGAGAAATATCCACAAAAATAATTAAATATACATAGATGAAATGGAAACAATACAAATACCAGGTGCAGAGTTCAAGATACTCGTTATAAGGATGTTCAAAAGCCTTAGGGAAAAAACAGATGATCTCAGTGAGAATTTAAATAAAGAGATAGTAAGCATTAAAAAAGGATATAGAAGCCATAAATAATGAATATTAAAACATCTGAAATGAAGAATTCATTTGAAGGAATCAACAGTGGGAGATGAAGCAGAGGATCAAGTCAGCAAATTGGAGGACAAGGTGACAGTATCTACCCAAAGAGAAAAGAAAAATGAGGAAAGCCTAAGGGACATTTGGGATAACATCAAGCATAAAACATCCACATCAAGTTGAGTGTAAGAGAGAGAGAGAAAAACTATTTGGAGAAATAATGACAGAAAACTTTCCCAACCTGATAGAGTCACAGGAGTTCAGGAAGGATAAAGTCCCAATAAAGATGAACCCAAGGAGACCTACACCAAGATACATCATAATTAAAATGGCAAAGTTTGAAGACAAAGAGAGAATTTTAAAGACAGCAGGAGAGAGACAGTCAATTATATACAAGGGAGTCCCCATTAGAATCTCAGCTGATTTCTCAGCAGAAATGCTACAGGCCAGAAAACATTGGCAGGAAATATTCTGAGTAATAAAAGCTAAGAACATGCAGCCTAGATTACTCTACCCAGCAAGGTTATCATTTAAAATTGAAGGCCAAATAAAGAGCTTCCCAGAAAACATAAGTTTAAAGGAGTTCATTGCCACCAAACCATCATTGCAAGAAATGTTAAAGGACTCTCTGTAAGAAGAATAAGGAATATACAGAGACAAAAACATAGGTACAATATTGAAAAGTTAATAAATAAGTACCTACCTATAATAACCTTAGATGTAAATGGATTAAATTTTCCATCAAAAGACATAGAGTAGCCAATTGGATAAGAAAACATGCATATACGTGCTGTCTACAGGAGACCCACCTCAGAGCAAAGACTCCACAGTCTGAGAGTAAAGGGATGGAGGAAAATATTCCATGCATATGAAAAGGAAAAAAAAAGTGGGTGTAGCAATCTTTATATCTGAAAAAACAGACTTTAAAGCAAAGATCATAAAAATATAAAGGAGGTCACTTCATGACTCTTAAGGATTCTATCCAAAAGAGGATATAACCCTTCTATATAATATATGCACACAGTACAAGAACAACTAAATATAAAAAAATGTTGATGGACTTTGAGGAAGATATCAACAACAATACTGTCAAAGTAGGGGATTTTGTCACTCCAATATCAACAATAGACTGATCTACCAGACCTCCCAAAAATCAACAACGATATACTGGCATTAAATGACACACTATATCAAGTGGATTTAATTGATAGCTATAGAACATATTACCCCAAAGAAGAAGTATATACATTCTTCTCAAGGGCACATGGATCATTCTCAAAGATAGAGCACATGTTAGACCAGAGAACAAGCCTTAACAAATTCATGAGAACTGAAATTATATCAAGCATTTTCTTGGATCACAATGACGTGAAATTAGAAATCAACCTCAATAAAAAATAGTCAAAAACATTCAAATACTTGGAGGCTAAATAGCATGTTATTGGACAATGAATGGGTAATCAATAAGATCAAGAAGTAGATCAAAAAATTCTTTGAAACAAGTGAAAGTGAACATACAACAAACCAAAATCTATGGGACACAGCAAAATCAGTCCTGAGAGGGAAGTTCTTGGCATTACAAGCCTACATCAAAAAGCAAGAAAAATCTCATATACACAATCTAATGCTACACCTGAAAGAACTAGAAAAACCACAACAATGCCCAGAGCAAGTAGAAGGAGGAAAATAATCAAGACCAGAGCTGAAATCAATGGCTAAGAGACTAAAATATACAGTACAGAAGATCAATGAAACCAGGAGCTGGTTCTTTGAAAACATACACAAGATTGAAGAACTTTTAACTAGACACACTAAAAAAAGAACGGTGAGGACCCACATAAATAAAATCAGAAAAGAAAGAGGCAGAATAAGAACTAATTATCACAGAAATACAAGGTATTATAAGAAATTACTGTAAACAAAAATATACTAACATATTGGTAAACCTGGATGAAATGGACACATTTCTAGAAACATATAACCTCCTAAAACTGAACCAGGAAGAAGCAGAAAACCTGAATAGATTGATAACAATGAATGGAATTGAAGCAGTAATCAAACTTCTGGCACATAAAGGCCCTGGACCAGATGGTTTCAAAGGAGAATTTTGCTAATTAATCAAAGGACAACTATTACCAAACCTTTTCAAAGTATTCAAGAGTACTGAAGACTTTCAAGCTCTTTCAACAAGAGAATTATCCTAATTCCAAATCAAGGCAAAGGCACAACAAAGAAAGAAAATTATAGGACAATATCCCTAATAAACATGGATACTAAAATCTTCAACAAAATATTAGCAAACCAGATCCAGCAATACACCAAAAAGATCATACACCACAGTCAAGTGGGATTTATCCTGGGGATGCAAGGTTGGTACAATATTCTCAAATCAGTAAATGTAATACATCACATAAACAAAATGGAAGACAAAAATCACAGGATCGTATCAATAGATGCAGAAAGAGCATCTGATAAAATCCAGCACCCATTCATGATAAAAAAAAAGTCTTAGCAGAGTGGGAATAGAGGGATGATACCTCAATATAATAAAGCCATATATGAAAAACCTACAGCCAAAATGATTCACAATGGGCAAAAACTAAAAGCATTCCCCTAGAGATAAAGTACAAAACAGGGATGTCCTCTTTCACCAGTCTTATTCAACATAGTTGTGGACGTCCTAGCCACAGTGATCAGATAAGAAGAAGAAATAAAAGGTATCAAAATTTGAAAGGAGGAAGTAAGCAGTCATTATTCACATAGAAAACCCTAAAAACTCCACCAAATTGTACATAGGAAACTCCAAAGACTCCACTAAAAAACTGCTAGACCTAACGAATTAGGCAAAAATAGCAGGATGCAAAACTAATACCCAGAAACTAATGGTATCTTTATACACCAATAATGAGTGATCAGAAACAGAAACTAAGAAAACAACTCCATTTACTATTGTAACAAAAAATATGGTACCTAGGAATGAATTTAGGAAGGAAGTAAAAGACCTGTACTCAGAAAACTATAGGTCACTGAAGAAAGAAATCAAAGAACATACAAATAAGTGGAAGCACAAAATGGCTCATGGATTAGAATAATTAACATCATTAAAATGGCTATTCTACCCAAAGAAATTTATACATTCAATGCAATTCATATTAAAATACTGATGGCATACTTCACAGAACCAGAACAAATATTCCAAAAAATTATATGGAGCCAAAAAAGCCCCCAAATAACCTCAGAAATCTCATGAAAGAAGAACAAAGCTGTAGGTATCACAAACTATACTCTAAGGTCACTGTAATAAAAACAGCCTGGTGATAGTACAAGAACAGACTATCAATGGAACAGAATAGGGAGCCCAGGAATAAACTCACACTGGTATAATCAAATGATATTGGACAAAGGTGAAAAGAACATACAATGGAGCAAAGACAGTCTCTTCAGTAAATGGTGTTTAGAAAACTGGAGTTGTACATGCAAAAACGGAAACTAGACCACCAACTTTAACCATTTGGAAAAATGAACTCATGGATAAAATATTTAAATGTAAGCTGAGAAACCATAAAAATCCTTGAAGAAATCATAAACAGTAAAACCTCAGATATTCAGCGTAGAAATATATTTGCCTATATATCTCTTAAGGCACTGGAAACAAAGCAGAAAATAAACACATAGAACTACATCAAATTGAAAAGCTTCTGTACAGTCAAAAAGCCATCAGCAAGACAATAATGGAACCCACTGCATCAGAGAACATTTTTGCCAATGATACAACTGACAATTCAAAATATATGAAAAACTAATGTAAAAATGTCAGAAAGACAAACAACCCAATTAAGAAATGGACAAAAAACCTGAACATGCACTTCTCTGAAGAAGGCATACAGAACACACTTGGACATATTAAAACATTCTCAACATCACTAATCATCAGAGAAATGCATATTAAAATCTCAGGGAGATATTACCTTACACCTATCAGAATGGCTACCATCCACAAGCTGCTAAATCAACAAACAACAAGTGTTTGCCAGGTTGTGGAGAAAAGGGAATCCTAGTACACTGTTGGTGGAAATGCAGTCTGGTAAAGTCACTGGGGAAAATAATATGGAATTACCTAAAAAAATTAAAAATGGAACTCCCTTTTGATCCATTGATTCCACTTCTGGAAATTAACCCGAGGACCGTGAAACACCAATACAAAAAATATATGAACCTCTATGTTTATAGCAGCACTATTTACAATAGCCAAGATCTGGAAACAGCCTATGTGCCAACCTGTAGATGAGTGGATAAAAGAAATTGTGGTATATTTACACAATGGAATACTATGCAGCAGTAAAAAAGAAGAACTCTTACACTTTACAACAGCATGAATGGACTTAGAGAAAATTATGCTAAATGATTTAAGCCATTCAGTGAAAGACAAATACCAGAAGATCTCATGTATATATGGAATCTAATGAACACAAAAGATAATCAACAAAATAGTAACAGAAGCTTAAATACAAAAACCAGACTAACAGCTGCCCAAAAGAGTGGGGGTACAGGATGAGAGATGGTGAAGGAATTAACCAGAGAACATTTATGCACAAACCATGCACATGGACAACAATATGGGGATTGACTTGGGGAGGGGAGAAAGTGGGGTTGGGTGGAAGTGGGGAAAGGGAGAAAAATCGGGAATGATTGTAAAGGCATAAACAATGAAAATATATTTTAAAGAAAGAACACACTAGATAGAAATCATCCCACATAGAAACCATAAATAATGTTTCATGAAATAGTTTGCTGCTGCTTATGCACATACCTCTGTGTGTGTGTGTGTGTGTGTGAGAGAGAGAGAGAGGCTGAGACAGAGACAGAGAGAAGGAGAAGTACAGAGAGAAAGAGAAAACTGGGTTGACAAATTAAGAAGTATTCCTTACCATGGGTTGGGAACAGCACATATGGTTTATAAAAGTATTTTAGAGAATCACCTAGGAGTCTGTGATGGCTGAAATAATTGGCCATCCTTCCTATAAAGGAATAGCTAGTAAATGATTGTTTAGCTGAGTACTTTGATCCATAAATTGCATTACAATGGGATTGACTAAAAATCTTAGGTACACAGACAACTCTCCTGTGTCTCTTTCTGAAGTCATTAAACAATTTTTTAATTCTTTGCTTAAACAACATACCTTAAAAGATTTTGTCAATATATTTTGAAGACACTTTAAAAATCAAAATATCATAGAACCTCTGCAGTTCATATAGTGATCAGATATACATATCTCCATCATTTGTTTCTTATTTTTCATTCTTTTTTTCTGAGGATGTTCTGCTTCTAGCTGGTCATATGAATGAGTACTTTGTAAAATTCAGATATCATCTCTAATATCTCCTCTAAAGAAGGGTTTTCTGAATCACATGATATAAAACACATCCAATCAGTATGTCACAATATATTTTTTCTTTTTAATCATACTTATCACCATCTTAAATTATCTTTTTTAATGAAGATATTTGTTACCTTTGCTATTATTCTACACCACAATTTAAAGTCCACCTATCTGTTTGCCCAGAATGTGAGCACCACAAGAGCAGGGTCCTCACCTGTCTTGTCCACTTCATGCCTTAGGAAAGTGTCTGACACATAAATATTTGTTGACTCGATGACTGATTGAATCTCAGAAATGATAACAAAATTTTGACTATTGCTCTATAAAAACTTTCCAAAAGGGAAGTCAGAATGGCTATTGCAATATAACATTTTATGAGGGTTTCTTTTTGGCTTGGCTTTGTCCTGATTTAGGCCTTATCTATATTTTATATTAACTCTGAGTAGGATTGTTTAGATTGCGAATCTTGAATGGCCGAGTAACTAATCATAAAAAAGAGTTTATTACCAACCCTGACCAGCAATGACATTTAAAACTGGAATCAACAACAACTATCATGAAGGGAATTCAAACACAGAGTTTGTAACTGAGGTGGATGCTTTAGTCCATCACTGTGGGTCCATCTGCTGTTTTAGGGTTGATACAAACTCTCAGTGCATAAAACATGTCATATGTACTACTGAGTACTTTTTTCAGCACACAGATTAAGAGGAGTGGGTGACTAAACTTTTGTTATAAGTTAGGAAACTAATATGTCCACCTAAGGGAACTTATTTTAATGGACAATGAGTGTATATAAAGCATGCCAAAAAGACACATGAAAAAACCTTTGAGCTAAGAAGAAGTGGACCTACATTAAGGTTTAAATACTTACAAAGTATTATTATTTGGGGGAAATTTTGCTTTTATGGGTAATTAAATTTACTCTTAAAAATTCCAGAGAGATACAGCATTTAATGTGCTAAATGAGATTTTAGTAAAATAGGAATATTGAGACTAAATTGACTATATACCTTCCCACCTAAGATATTATTGTACTGTGTAGCTATTTAAATTACTTAAGTTTTTTTGGCAGAAAGATACTATTACAAGTATATTACATCCATTTGAATACTAAGGCACAGTTAACAACTTTTAAGTTAAAATTTGTTTTATTTATAAACTTCTTCCTTCAGATCCTCATCAAGTGCTACCCTTGTTTATGTTATAACAGATGCATGAAACGCCAAAGAGGAAATATGTCAAATCAAATTGTTTATTATTTGATCTTGAAGATCATCCAGGAAAGCAAATGTCCAATGTTTAAAATCTGAGGCCTAAACTAAATATTTCAGAAAGACTCTCATCTTTTGTTGATTGCTAAAATATACCACAGAATCTCATTTCTTCACTACTTAATGCACACAAAGAAATAAAAAATTTCTAAAAAGAATTGCTTTGTTTGACAAAATAGGCATTTAAAAAATAGACTGTGCTTACTTCAGCAACACATATACTAAAATAGAAGGATACAGAGAAAATCAGCAGGGCTCCTGCATAAGGATGGCATGCAAATTTGTGAAGTGTTCCATATTTCGGATATATATGAAAGCTGTCAAGAGACTAGATCCTAAGGGCTCTCATCTCAAGGAAAGCATATTTTTGTGTTGATATGAGATGCTAGATTTTAACTTATAACATTTCATGCTATATGTAAGTCAAATCATTAACCTGTACAGCTTAACCATATACAGTGTTGTATGTCAATTATATTGGAATAAAACTAGAAAAAATAGATTGATTATATCATAAAACATCAAATTGAACAGTGATAATTATAATATTAACAACAAAATAATGTTAGACTATTTTATTAAGTTAGTGTCAGATTCTGACCCAGGCATTTTCTCAAAAAAATATCTCTAGAAAGTAGTTATGATAAAACGCCATTTCTGAAAGATACTTAGTAACTGATGTTTACAGCTTATTCTCACAAGGATCACACACCATAAATCTAAAGCCTCTTGGCCATTATCATATTACCCTTGACTTATACTTCATTCTTATAATAAACACAATAGTGAATGGGGGGCAAGTAGATTTCCATTTCATAACTGAATACAGGGAATTAGATGTAAACTTGTTAATGTAAGATTTGAGGTAGATTAGTGAAATCAAGTTTCCATAATTGTCAAACTAATAGTACTCAAATATGTATATCATTCAATAAAAGCAACAAAAAATATGCATATACCATTCAATTTTTGACACTAGAAATCTATGATATTGTTGTATGTAACTCTTATGCATTTACTCGTGTGTGGTACTCCCCTGGTGGCAAAGATTATTTCAAGATGGCCCAATCACAGTGAAGCATATACATGTTTTTATTGGTTGTAGGAAGCAGCCTCCTTCTGTTTTGAAAATGGAAGCTATGTGTCATACAGGTGACAGCAAGCATTTAAGTCCACCAGCAAGGAATTCTGCAATACAGAGGAGAGTAGAGCAATTGCTGAAAAATTGGTTAGGATATGTGGTTAAGCCATGTCTGGAGAGAGATTAGTTTTAGAATTTTCAGTTGTGCTCAACTAAAATATTTAATTTGATGGACTTTTTATTGCTTTCCCTGAAAATGGTCTGGCTAATAGTTGCCATATCTATACAAAAGACATTTATGGAATTTCTCTCAACTTTGATATGAAGATTATTACTCTGTCTAGCTTAGTACTTCTGGCACTGAACATATTATTTCTATAAATGTCCAATTTTGATCACTGAGGAGTGACAGACCAGGGTTTCCCGCAGGAATCGGTTTCATTTATTTGATCATTAGTGAGTTTGTAGCTATCATAATTGAGGCAAGGGAGACATGTATAACATAGATTTAAGGCAATCAACCCATCATCCAAAACAATATAATGTTACTGAAAATAACATTTTCAAGCTAATCCACAAAAATACCATCAGCCCCAAAATACTTGGGTTGCCTTTCTATGCTCTAGAGATAGTTAAATTGGAATTAAATTATATAGCCATTTGAATAACCTTAAGTAACCTGCTAATATAAAATTAATTTTGCCCTGCTTGGGTTGCTCAGTTAGTTAGAGAGTTGTACTGATTCTCCAAGATTGTGGGTTCAATCCCTGGTCACGGCATGCACAAGAGTCAACCAATAAATGCATAAATAAGTAGAACAAGAAATCAATGTTTCTGTCTCTCTCTTTGCTTTCCCTATGTCTCTCTAAAATCAATCGATAGAAAAGAAGGAAATCAATTTAAAAAAGTAAAACTAATTTCTGTTTTAAAAATTACTAAAATTTAGATAAATAAAAATTAAAACATTTTGTACCTAAAACAAAAATTGATTAAAATCAATCAAAAATTGGGAAATGAACCAATAAACATGGTGTTTATTTAATTCAACTTTTAAAAAATATTTTATTTATTTATTCTTAGAAAGAGGGAAAGGAGGGACAAGGAGAGGGAGAGAAACATCAGGGTTAATTCAACTTTCATCAATTGGTGTTTAGGCTGTCTGAAGAAACTTTAAAATATAACACAAAACAATGTATATATAGATACATATACATACATACACATGTGTACACCAAATCTCTGGAGGGAAACTCCTTTGTATTAATCAGATTTTCAAAAGGATCTAGTATCTAAGAAACATTTAGGAACAAGGATATGGAATTCAATTCCATAGGTTTGGTTTTCTGTCATATGTGGTATAGTCTATTATGTCAATCTATAAATAGTAGTGAATAATCAGTGTTTCACAAAGTTAAACTTTTGGTATGAAAAAGTGGCTAAAAGAGAAGATTCTGGAGTCTGTTTACTAAGGTTTGAATCTGATATTTGTCACATACTGATTGTGTGACCACAGACACATACTAATCTCTCATTTTACTAACCATACTTGTTAATAAATTGGGAAATTTATAATGCTTAGCTCTTAGGTTTATTATCAGGAATAATGAAAAATCTGACATAACACATTTAGAATATTGTTTAGTATAGAGGAAATCATCTTAAATGGGGTATTAGTATACTACTTGTCTTCCTTGGAAAGGGAGGGATTTGCCCAGTTTTACATATGTATTGTGTGCTTATTTTACAGTGTATCTAGATTACATATTTGTTTGAGATGCCAAGGAATATATAGAATTTGGTTTCTTTAATGTAATTCTTAACTGCTAAAAGTAGTATAAATTTTAAGAATTTGTGTATTTACACACATATATGTAGTTAAAATGGAAAATACATTCTTTCCATCTCGTTGTAGGGAAAAACCTCAGTTCAGGCTACTGTCTGAGTGTTCCCTTTGTTACTCATTCAAAACACTTCACTTCTGACACTTCTGGTCACCAAATGTGTGGAGATTTTTCCTACAAGAAGCAATTCTCTGAGACATCAGCTGGGTGTCCTATAAGTAATTTCAATTCTGACATTATCTACCTGGAGAGAGTGTCAGATTCCACAGGTTAAGGACTTGGCCCCATAAGACTACACCTCCCCACACACACTTCAGATGGCAATCAAAAGTAGGGGACCCCCAGGTTATGCACAACTGTATCTGCCTTGGCTACAAATCAAAGGTGCCTGACTGTCTTATCAGGTTTGATTGAAAATATGTAAATATTTGGTCTCTTGTAAGATTCAAACTTTTAGAATATATAATTATTTCATAATTTAAATAGAAATATAAACCTTATGTATGAAGAAATTAATCATATAAGTTAATAAATAATTTAAAATATGAGATAAATGAGTATAGTGTACTTAGCATCTTTTTTACTGTTACATATAAAGAGTTTTGAATTGATTAATTAATTTGGGATTGGAATGTAAAGAGTTTGATAAAATGTAGTTTGATAAAATCTGTTAGAGACAATCCTCAAGGCATTCAAGATGATAACAGCAGATGAAATACTTTCTTTATCGTTAAGTAGGGAACTGGGACATTGATTAAGACAAATATTTCCAAACATAGTATAGGCATTTGTAGAGTCAATTGTGACACCTTTTCTAAGTAAACTAGGAAGGAATTATCTAACCTAAGAATTTTCTTAATTATCAGTATCCTCAATCATAAAAGTGCATTGTGTTCTCCATGATATAACATTCTTTTAAAGAGATAAATATGAGAATGGACTAAAAACACACAATTATGGACAGTAACTTAAGTGGGGAAAGTTGATATCAACATGATAGAGAGAGTTTTCATTAACATTATTTTAGTTACCTCTAAGAACTCTGATTCAATTAAAGATCTCTCAGAATATATGCACATGAAAATTTTTAGGATAGAAATGTATGGTCTGAAATATTTAGTTATGTATTCTGTGCTGAAGCATTTGCATTAATGAAATGGTACTTTTACCCCTTTCTCTATAATACTTTCAATTTATTTAGATTCCTATATTTTATATTTGGAAAGATTTCCAAATATAAAATAAAAGACTTTATGCCCAACACAACCTAAAGAATGATGTTGTCATAAAGTATTACATGCCCTCTCCTCCTAAGATATTTTCACTCCTCAGGGAAACTCAAGTGTCATACAAATCTTAAGGCTCACAGTAGTGACAATCAAATATGGCTACCTAACTCTTAGCTTCAAATTATGTTTTCTGTTTTGCTATTATTACAGAACAGACCAGGAGGGGTGAATGATAAATTATTACCAAAAGGACCCTCCTTTTTTTCTCCAGAGGTTCCCCTGCCCTGTACTAGGTTCCCTTTGCCAACCGCCAGAAGAAAGATGTCTCTCAATTCCAGAGATTGGTGAAAAAGAAAGGAATTACTTATTTGAAAGTTATATAGACTTAGAGTAATGACTTAATGTCTTCATTAAAATACTAAATTTCTTTGGAATACCCACAAACACACACAGTCCTCCCTTCTCCCCTTTGCCTAGTCCGGGGTACCATATCTCAGGAAAAGAAGTAGAAGTCTGTGATTCAGGCTTCCAGCACCATGAGCTGTGTCGCTGCCATGATCTCCTGTTAATTCAAAGCCATGTGTTACCTTCTGATGTCCCACCAGCAAGAGTCCTTTCACTCCTTTTCTTCCAGGCAAAGTCTCTCCTGCTGCCTAAGCCATGTGGCAAAAAGGAGCACCCCAGAGCTGCATGGTCCTAACTCTTGTCCAAGTCTCATGGTCCTGACTTGGTATGGCTGCTGAGCCTGTGTTTAAATCCCCGTACCAATCTTCCTCTGCAGCCCCATTTCCAACTCCTCGCACAATCAGTTACACCTGCCAGCATTCCAGTACTCATCCAGCTTTACTGGCTGCCATAGTAAGTCTGGGTAGGCATGGCCCCATGGCGTGGAGCCAATCATCTCCAAGCTCTCATGCATGCACTGTAACCAGGCGGAGTTTCTTCCAAGTTATATTATGGGTTGAAGTCACTTCCATCCCCTTGGCTCAAAGTGTGGCCACAGCTACTTAATATATCCATGACACCAGTTAAAGGCTATAGATTTGTTAAATGACCTTGCCAGAGGTTAGCTGCAAAGCTCTTGCTTTGCAAAACAGCTCAATGGCCCTGCTCCATGTGCCCCATCCCCCAGCTCAGACTGGTGGGGGTGAGGACATCATATATATATTTTTTCTCTAATATTTGCTGAACACCCTGAGTTCTGGATCCCATTACAAATCTCTACTTGGGGGCACCCCTTGGTTGCACCCTGTTACACTATCATAAGTAATTTTTCAATGTCTATATTTAGTATGTACCTATTATACATTAGTAAAAAATTAACCTTCAAGCAAATACTAAAAATCAGGACAACATATGAAAAATGCATCTGGTGATGTTACTGGGGTGCAAGTAACTGACATGTAATTAATCTAACTGAAGCCTAAGCATTATCACTATTATGTATTAGTGTCTCTGGGCTTTTAATTACCTGGTATAATGTATTCCAACACGCTGTTAATGCCTCTATTTTCAGGGGAATTTTTTGTGTGTTTTACTTGCATTTTATAAATCTTGTCAATATTTAATTTAATGATAACCATGAAAATCGTCTTACTCTTATGTCTGTGGATGCAAATCTTAAAGAAATTGGGTTCAGCAATTTTGATTCTTTTTTTTTCTATTGTTTGGAACTGACTGAGAATGATGAATATTTAGTACAACTGACCATTTCAAAAGAAATGCAACAGAGACTGAATTAGAGATAATCATCTACTCCTTGTTCTACAGGTGATAGTTATCACAGTTTTGATTGCTAGTTGATTTTGATGAGCTGGTGTCTTCATGACAATGGAGACTCAAGAATTAACATTAATTTCTTACAAAACAGAAATAAAATTGAAACTCGAACAACATGGAATTGAACTGCATGGGTCTAAACTGTGCAGGTCCATTAATATGAATATTTACTTAAAAAAATCAGTTGGCTTTTCTTATGAGTAGACTCAACTACCCTTGAGTCCAGAAAAGTATTTTTCTCCAACTGTGGATTGAAGTGAAAGAGTGAAAATGGCAAAGTGAAAACGCTGTTTTTAATCCAAAGTTGTTTGATCTCTTGATGTGGAGGGCAGAGGGTAGAGGCAAAAGTTACCTGCAGATTTTCAACTTCACAGTTATGCCCCCACCATGCACACCCTGTTTTATCTAAAGGTCTATGATAACCACTCTCTGAATGACTTGGTTTCTATGAGAATGAAAACAGAGAGAGGTGAGAAAGTAAACTAAACATACTTTCTAGTTAAAAAGAAAAATAACCTTCCTCATTGTTAGCTTTGACTTAAGAATCTTTTGTTGGGGAGAGAGAAGGCCTAAGGAAGAAGTTATTCAATCATTGAGAAAATCAGAATAAAGTACAGGAATCTCAAAAACATGATGCTGCAAGGAACACCTGTCTCCACCCACTCCCAAATCAAATCTGTCAATATGGCCCAGGTAAAGCTCATTATGTTACTGTCACCTCATAAAAATATTTTCTCTTGACCAACCCTGTAATCCTTCAACATCACTACAATTTGACCAATGTTTCCAAGATTCAGACACAAAATAGAAAGTATCAGTGCTTCACTTTTAATTGTCAAATAAATATACTATTGTATGAATATACCTTATTTTTTTTGTCCACTCGTAAGTTGATGGATATATGGATTGTTTCCACTATGGATTATTATGAATAATGATGCCATGAATATTCTTATACAGCTATTTGAGTGGATGTATATTTTTATTTTTCTTGAGCATATACATACATGTAGAATTTCTGGATGATATGGTAACTATGTTTAACACTTTGAGATACTGACAGACTCTTCCAAATGGTAGCTTCATCTCACAACCCCACCTGCAATGTATTATGGTGCCATTTTCTCCATATCCTTGCCAACACTTGTTATTCTCGTAGTTCTAATAGTTTTTTGTTTGTTTATGTGTAATGAAGATTATTCTTAGTTTGTTGAGTAATTTTGTCTTAAAGTATTTTGGATTCTATCAAGGGCTTTTTGTGCATCCTACAAGGTGATCATGACATTTTGTCTTTAGTCTATTTAATGTGGTAAATTATATTACTTGATTTTTCACTTATTAAACTACCTTAAATTCTAGCAATAAATTCCACATTGTAATAGTGTAAAATCCTTTTTATATACACTTGAATTGGATACCTGGTATTTATTAAGATTTTTTGCCTGTAGATTTATGAGGAATACTGGTCTGCAGTTTTCTTTTTATGCAATGTCATTGTCAGGGTTTGGAGTTAGAGTAATCCTGCCTCATAAACTGAGTTAGGAAATGTTCCCTCCTCTTCAGTCCTTTGGAAAAGTTTTAAAATAATTAGTATTATTATTCTATTGATGTTTGAATTTAACAAAGAAGTGATAAGCATAATTTGGTGATGGGGAGTATTTTCATTACTAATACAATTACTTTTCTTTATAAATCCAGATTTTCTTTTGCTTTCTGAGTCAATTTTAGAAGTTTGTGTTTTTCAAGAAATTTGTCTAGTTTGAATTGTTAACCATTTAATTGGAAAAATATACAAAAATGGATCTAATTTAGTTTTATTCTATTCAGCATCTTTGTGACTTTTATAATTATTTTTCCCTTAATTTTTCAATGTGTCCCAAACAAAATATAGGAAGCATACAGCCATAGAAATAAAAAAGCTTGTGATTTCTTATATAAGTGCATGTAGTTCAGGTCTACATAGTCATGAAGGCCATTTGATTAAAATTGATTTGATAGTCATTTAATGATATCACTTTTTATGGTAATAAGAATTAAAGAATGTACTAAAATATATATTATAAGCATAAAAAATTAAATTTTGTTTATTTTATCCCACTTAAGAAGTCAGGAGAATAGTCTATTTTAGTCTAATTTAAAAAAATTATCAAACAAAGCAGAGAGTAACTATTTTAAACACACATTGTAGGGTCAAATCTCAATCTGAAGATACTTTGGTAGAAAATAGTCTTACATACCTGTAAAATACACTTTTATGATTCACATTATTCTTTGCTGAATATGGGTTCATATTCTTGAATTAAAAGGCACTTTTGACTCTCTATTAGCTTGTGTGGAATATACCATCTCCCTCTCCTTTCAAAAAAATGCCAGAATTTGTTCCTTTAAATCCCTACATGCATGAGAGCTTTGCTCAGCAACAAAATGAAGAGATGCAATGTTTTCCCATGCAAGCAGTGAGGCAGTAGGTTAGAGAAAAGGAAATAGAATTATAAGGTAGGACAGAAATGTGTCTGTTGCACACTAAGTGGCTTAGGGAGGATTTAAGTATACCTTAGAGATGGGAAGGTAAAAACCTATGCTGAAGGAACTAGTCAAGAGCCTCAGAAACCAAAGACATTATTTCCCCCTTCTCCCCAGAATCCAGTACTATGCTATTTGATTCTGGATTGGAGGCTATAAGAGTATTAGAATACAACAAGTAGGCTTTACATACTGATGATCCCCAAGTGGGTGGTGGCAGCATCTGGGGATCTCCAAATGGTTTTCCTCATGGAGAATGCAGACAAATGGGACACAGAAGAGTCAAGGGAAAACAGAGTGACCAACATACAAGGTCTGTCCAAAAGGTATCCAGCCATGCAATATGAAAAATAGAGGCATTTAGTGAAGAACTTATGAGATACAGGCAACATTGTACATAGGACTGTGATGCCTCTTTCCCCTTCAAAGTAGGCACCTTGGTTCTTCACACAGGTTTTCCAATTGTCATCAGCTGCTGGGTCATATTTTCCTCCATCAAAAGCCTGAAATCTTTTCCCTTTCAAAGGTGATTTTAATTTTATGAAAACCCAGAAGTTGAAGAGTGCCATATCTGAACTGTAGGAGGCTGAGTCACCTGATGTTTCTTTAAAAAATACTGCATGAGATATAATGCATAAACAGGCTCATTGAAGGGATAAAGCTGCCAAACACCAGTTGCCTATAGCTGTGGCCTTCTGAAATATCCCAGTAGTTTTCACCAAGGAATGTTCGAGCTTATGGCAAATTTTTTAAAAATTTTATTTTAATCATTGTTCAAGTACAGTTTTCTGTTTTACTCCCATTCCAGCCCACTCACCCATCACTCCCTACCTCCCTACCATTTCCACCCCTCCCTACCATTTCCACATTGTCCATGTGTCCTTTATACTTGTTCCTATATACTCTTCCCCTTTTCCCCTGAAATTCCTACTGTCAGCCTGTTCTCTATTTCAGTTACTTAGGTTATATTTTGTTTGTTTGTTTGTTTTGTTGTTTAGGTTCCTGTTAAAGGTGAGATCATATGATATTTGTCTTTCACTGACTGGCTTATTTCGCTTAGCATAATGCTTTCCAGTTCCATCCATGCTGTCACAAAGAGCAGGAGATCTTTCTTTCTTTCTGCTGCATAGAATTCCATTGTGTAAATGTACCATGATTTTTTGATACATTCATTTACTGATGGGCACCTAGGTTGCTTCCAACACTTGGCTTTGTAAATTGTGCTACTATGAACATTGGGGTGTATGGGTTCTTTTGGATTGGTGTTTCAGGGTTCTTAGGATATAATCCTAGCAGAAGAATTGCAGGGTCAAAAGGCAGATCCATTTTTAGTTTTCTGAGGAAATTCCATACTGTTTTCTACAGTGGTCGTACCAGGCTGCAATCCCACCAACAGTGCACTAGGGTCCCTTTTTCTCCACAACCTCTCTAAAACTTGTTGTTTGTTGCTTTGTTTATGATGGCCATTCTGACTGGTGTGTGGTGGTATCTCATTGTAGTTTTAATTTCCATCTCTCTGAAAGCTAGCGATACTGAGCATCTTTTCATGTGTCTCTGGATCCTCTCTCTGTCTTCCTTGGAGAAGGGTCTGTTCAAGTCTTTTGCCAATATTTTTTTAAAGATTTTATTTATTTATTTTTAGAGAGAGGGGAAGGGAAGGAGAAAGAGGAGAGAAACATCAATGTATGGTTGCCTCTCATCTGCCCCCCACTGGGGACCTGGCCCGCAACCAAGGCATGTGCCCTGACTGGGAATTGAACCGGCAACTCTTTGGTTCACAGGTCCACACTCAGTCCACTGAGCTATACCAGCCAGGGTCCTTTGCGAATTTTTTAATTGGGTTGCTTGTCTTCTTAAAGTGGAGTCATGTAAGTTCTTTGTATATTTTGGAGATTAAGCCCTTCTCTGAGGTATCATTGGCAAATATGTTTTCCCATATAGTTGGTTCTCTTTTTATTTTAATATTGTTTTCTTTAGCTGTGTAGAAGCTTTTCATTTTGATAAGATCCCATTTGTTTATTCTTTCCTTTATGTCCCTTGCTCTATGGGACGTGTCAGTAAAAATGTTTCTGTGTGTAATATATGAGATTTTCCTGGCTATGTTCTCCTCTAGAACTTTAATGGTATCACGGTTTTTTATTGAAGTCTTTTATCCACCTTGAATTTATTTTTCTGTATAGTGTAAGTTGGTGTTCAAGTTTTATTTTTTTGCATGTAGCTGTCCAGTTCTGCCAACACCATTTGTTGAAGAGGATCTTTGTACTCCATTTTATGTTGTTGCTCCTTTGTCAAATATTAATTAACCATAGAGATTTTGCTTTATTTCTGGGCTCTCTGTTCTGTTCCAGTGGTCCATGTGCCTGTTTTTATGCCACTACCAGGCTGTTTTGATTACAGTGGCCTTGTAATATAGTTGGCATCAGGTATTGTGATCCCTCCTACTTTACCCTTCTTTCTCAAAATTGCAGAACTATTCGGGGTCATTTATAATTCCATATACATTTTTGAAGTGTTTGCTCTATGTCTGTAAAATATGCCATTGGTACTTTAATAGGTATTTCATTGAATGTGTAGATTGCTTTGGGTAGTATGGACATTTTGATGATGTTAATTCTTCCAATCCATGAACACGGTATATGTTTCCATTTATTTGTGTCCTCCTTGATTTCTTTCTTCAGTGTTAGGTAGTTTTCTGAATACAGGTCTTTTACCTCTTTGGTTAGGTCTATTCCTAGGTATTTTATTTTTCTTTTTACTGTATCAACTGGCATTTTTTTCTTGATTTCTGCTTCTGCTATTTCATTGTTGGTATACAAAAATGCCTTTGATTTCTAGATATTGACTTTGTATCCCTCTGTTTTTGCGAAATTCATTTATTAGGTCAAGAAGTTTTTTGGCCCAGTCTATAGGACTTTCTATGTACACTATCATGTCATCTGCAAACAGTGACATTTTTGTTTCCTCCTTTCCAATTTGGATGCCTTTTATTTCCTTTTCTTTCTGATCGCTGTGGCTAAAACTTCCAGTACTATATTGAATAGAAGTGGTGAAAGTGGACAGCCTTGTCTTGTTCCTGATCTTAGTGGAAAAGATTTTAGTTTTTGCCCATTGAGTATGATGTTGGCTGTCGGTGTCTCATATATGGCCTTTATTATG
>CM052544.1:69318965-69365819 GCA_028533065.1 Trachops cirrhosus
TATTATTACCTTTCATATTGTCTTGCATTTCTCTTAATCCCTCTTCATTCTTTCTGAGCCTCTTTTCCTGTTCTTGCTCTTTCTGGGTGCTTTTTTCTACATTGTCCTCCAGCTTGCTGATCCAATCTTCTGTTTCATCAATCCTGCTTTTGATTCCTTCTACTATGTTCTTCAATTCAGAAATTGTATTCTTCATTTCCTCGTGGCCCTTGTTGATAGTTTCTATTTCCTTTTTCATATTGATATAGTTTGCAGTGAGTTCATTGTAGCTCCCCTGTAGTTTTTGGTAGCTTATTGTGAGTTTGTTGAACTTCCTGATAATTAGTGCTTTGAACTCAGTATCTGATAGTTGAGTTGTCTCCATTTCATTTAGCATTCTTTCTGAGGCTTCCTCCTTCCTCTTCATTTGGGGCTTGTTTCTTTGTCTTCTCATTTTTTGTGAGACTCTTCTTGTTAGCCTCAGCTTCTTAAATTTATCTGTTCTGGCTCCCTGGGTTTATGGTGTGTATGTCTGTGGTCGAGTACCTTTGAGATTCTGTGGTACAGTCTCCTTGTGGTATCCAGGTGTTCACAGCTTCCACCTACTCTTTTCTGTGATCAGTTGAAGGGGTAAGGCAAAGTGGTTTAAGACAGCAAGAGAGTATTCTATAATATTTACAGTAGCAGTCAGTAGAGAAGAGATAGGAGATCCTTTGGCTGTGTATGATGTTAACCTTGATCTTTCACCCCACTAGCCACTTTTTAGAAAGGATGGAAAGAAGATAATACTCTTGTTGGGAAGGAAAGGATTGTGAGTTGGATCTAGAAAACAGTGAGTTTGTGGGAGGTCAGATTCTGAGATAGGGTGAGAGTAAAGAGTAGTAAATAGGTGAAGTGTGTGAGAGAATAGAGTTAACCACTATAGTAATAGAATTCAGGAAACATGGAAAATGGGTTAATGTCTGGGAGGGATGTTGCGTACTATTTACAATTGTATGAAGTAGCTATTATTTACAGTAATATTAGAGCAACAATCATATGACAGAATCTAAGAGATCTAGATAACAAGAATAGGAAGTATGGAGCCTTGAGGATGTACTAATGGAACACAAATGAAGAACAGTTAATTTGCTATACACTATGCATGAGATAACAGGAGAAACCTATTAAATGATACATTATAACTAGCCAAGCAAAGAAGACTATACAGAAAGAAGAGGAATACTAAAATACTATTGCGATAAAAAGTATAAGAATAATGAAATTATAATACAGATATGCTATTGCTTGTAGGTTCAAAAAAAGAAGGAAAAAAGCAGGAGATGGAAGGAAGAGATAAAGATGGAAAGAAAGGTAGAAGGATCAACACTAGAAAGAAATAGAAGCATAAGGAATTGAACGATACAAAAATAATAAGAATTAAAAAATAAAAAGTTACTTAATAAAAAAATCAAGCAAAAAAGAAAAAGGAAAAAAAGAGAAGAAAGAAAAAAAAACCTTTTTTGGTTTTAAACTGGCCAAACCAGTTTTCTTGGTTTTGGTGGCTCCAGCAGACTTAGGGGCGAATGCTGTGGCTTTTTCACCTTCCTGTTCAGAGCTCCATCAGTCTCTGGCACACTGTCCCCAGTTCCTGGGCACCAGATCTGCATGCTCCCAAGCACTCCCTCTGGAGCCCACTGTGGAGCACTCGCGCCTTTTCCAGTTTCACGGGTGTGAACTCTGTGGATCCTGAGGGTCACGCAGTTCCCCACCCTGATTGCATGGCCTGGGCACCGGAGATCCCACTGAACGCCCGCACCTTTTCTGTGCTCCTGGCTGTAGGCACCAGGCCTTCCACCAAAAATCACTCTCTCTGTGTTGAGGCACTGGTGCAAGGACCGGCCATCCCCGGTCCCGCTGGCTGGGCTGTTATCTCCCCAAAGCCCACTCCCTGGTTCCCTGGATCAGCGCTGCTCCATCCTTGTTTGGCCAGGGAGGGAGTGGTTGACCCAGCTCCCCCACTCTGAGAGCCCTGCGGCAGACCCCGGAGCTCCACCACGGCTGGGGCTGCAACCTCCCTGGTCCCCAAGCTGATTCCCGGGCCATTGTTATCCTGAAGTAGTCTCCTTACTGTCTGGTCTTTCAATGTCTGCTACAATTTTTGATATCCTATATTCATATATGTTGTGATAATGTTGGCTTTTTGCTCTGGTCCTCTGTAGAACGGCTAGTTTTTTCCTCCTGTGTGAAGAGGGAGGTAGAGTGTGCTCCCTCCTACCACACTGCCATCTTCCTCTCAAGGGAAAAGTTTTTAATTTTTGTCCATAGGGATGATGTTGGAAGTAGGTTTCTTGTATATGGCCTTTATTATGTTGAGGTACGCTCCCTCCATTTTCACTTTGATGAATGCTTTTATCATAAGTGGGTGCTCAATTTAATCAAACACTTTTCAGCATCTATTGATGTAATCATGTGGTTTTTGTCCTTCATTTTCTTTATGTGGTGAACATCAGTAAACATCAGTATTATGTTTACTGATTTGTGAATATTGTATCATCCTTGCATCCCACTTAATCATTTTGTATAGTCTTTTTAATGTATTGCTGGATCCAGATTGCCAATATTTTGTTGAGGATTTTAGCATGTATGTTCATCAGAGATATTGGCCTATATTTTTTCTTTGTTGTGTTTTTACATGGTTTTAGGATTAGAATAATATGGATTTTGTAAAAAAAGTTTGAGAGTCTTCTTCCTCTTGAATTTTTTTGAATAGTTTGAGAAGAATAGGAGTTAGTTCTTCATTGAATGTTTGGTAAAATTCACTTGTGAAGCCATTTGGTCCAGACCTATTGTGTGCCAGGAGGGTTTTTTTTATTACTGTTTCAGTTTCACTAGTTGTTATCAGTACATTCAGGCTATCTGCTTCTTCTTGATTCAGTTTTGGAAGATATTTGATTGTAGGAATTTATCCATTTCATCCAGGTTTTCCAAGTTCTTGGCATATAGCTGTTTATAGTAATTTCTTGCAATCCTTTGTATTTTTGTAGTACACGCTGTTACATCTCCTCTTTTGTTTCTGATTTTATTTATGAGGTCCTCTATTTTTCTTCTTGATGAGTCTGGTTAAAGTTTTGTCAATTTTGTTTATTTTTTTCAAAGAACTATCTTCAGATTCATTGATCATTTTTTAAAATTTCTGCATCATTTAATTCTGTTCTGATTTTCATTATTTTTTTCTTCTACTTACTCTGTGCTTTGTTTGTTTTTGTTCCTCCAGTTCTTTTATATGTAGGGTTAAGATGTTTATTTGATATTTTTATATCTCCTTAAGGTAGTCCTATTGCTATGAACTTCCCTCTCAGTATTGTCTTCACTGTGTCCCATAGGTTTTGAGGTTTTGTTTGTTCATTTTCATTTCTTTCAGGTACTTTTTGATTTCTTCCTTGACCTTATTGTTAACCCATTCATTATCTAATAACATGCTATTCGATCTCCATATATTTGAATGTTTTTGAGGTTTTTTTTTCCTTTAGGTTGGTTTCTGGTTTCAAGTCATTGTGATCCAAGAAGATGCTTGATATGACTTCAACTTTCTTGAATTTTTTGAGGTTTGTTTTGTGTCCTATTGTGTGGTCTATATTTGAAAATGACCCATGTATGTCTGAAAATAATGTATATTTTGTTCTCTTGGGGTGAAATGCCCTGCAAATATCAATTCAGTGCATTTGATCTAGGGTACCACTCAATACTACAATATTCTTGTTGATTTTTTGTTTGGACGATTTATCCATTATTGACAATAGTGTTATAACCCCCTTTAAGAACTGTATTGCTATTGATGTTCTTATTAAATCCTTTAAGATTTTCCTTATATACTTAGGTGCTCGTATGTTGGGTGCATATATGTTTACTGGGGTTAAAACCTCTTGTTGGAAAACACCCTTAAGTTTTATGCAGTGAACTTTGTCTCTTGCTATGGCCTTTGTTTTGAAATCTATTCTTTTTCTGCTATAAGTGTTGCTACCCCAGCTTTTTTTTTATATCCATTTTTTTGGAATATTTTTTCCATTCCTTCACCTTTGGACTATGTAGATCTTTTGTTCTGATGTGGGTCTCTTGTAGAGAGCATATGTGTGGATCCTATTTTCTTATCCATTCAGCTATCTTATGATTTTGGATTGGAGCATTTAATCCATTTACATTTAAGTTTATCATCCAGAGGTATTTACTCATTGCTATTGTTTCATTTTGTGCCTGTGTTCCTTTTGCTCTCTTTCTTCATCTTCTGAATGCAATCGCTTAAGCATCTCTTGCAATGCTGGTTTGGTGGGGATGTGCTCTTTTAGTCTTTTTTTGTGGGGGGGGGGTCTGGGAAATTCCTTATTTCAGCTTCCATTTTTAAAAATTTAATCTTTATTGTATTTTCCCATTACCAGTTAGTCCCCTTATGCCCTCCTTCCAACCACCACACTGTTGGCCATGTCCAGGAGTCCTGTTCCCTTTTTGCTCAAATGAGAGCCTTGCTTGGTAGCATAGTCTTGGTTGTAGGTCTTTGCTTTTCATTAATTGAAATATTTCATACCATTCCCTTTTGGCTTGTAGTGTTTCTGTTGAGAAATCAGCTGATAACCTTATTGGAGCTCTCTTGTATATTACCAGCTATTTCTAGCACTCTGCAGCTATGGACGAGCTGCTCACTGTGTGTGTGCAGCCTGAGTCTCTCAGACTCCATCTATCCTCCCAAGTCTCTCCCAATTAGGGTTGGAGGTTCCTTGTATGGGACCAGGGCCGTTTGTTCCAGGCAGGTCAGTAGCTACTAAGCTGATGTTTCTCTTCTCTGATATTGGCACCTTGTGCAGAGTATTTTCTCTTTAACTTATAAAATCTCTTACTGGATGGTCCAAAGCATCCTCTGTACCCCTTGCCTCCAAATATTCATACCAACTAAGATTCCCTTGATTGTTCAGATCACTTGTCAGAAGATCAGCTGTAAATCCAGTCTGGGGTCACAAACAAGTGGACTCAGCTTTCACCTACTCTTCCACCATCTTCTTTCTAAGTTCCAGTTTTTACTCATTCCTAAGTAAGAAGGTCCTGAAGGTTAAGATTGTATATTATTTAGTGCTACTTATAACATCATTACATTTAACTTCACCAAGACCAAAGTTATATACTTTGCTATTTAGAGGAACCATTTTCAACTAATTTTTGTTGTCTTTTTAAAAATCTGGAGTTAAACAACCCCTTCCCTTGAGCTATCGCTAAAGAAAAATATCTAAGTCAGCTAGATCTCAAAAGAATTGACCATGTGAAGTCTGATGCTTACACATTATGGGGAAGAACAGAGTTTTCCACAAGATAGAAATACACCAAATTAATCTCTCTTTCCTAGAATAACTTTAAAATGTATTATTTCCCATGGTTCTCCACAAAATTTTCTTAACTGAGAAGTTGGAATATTTTGTTTGAATAAGTATTTTGTTGAAGACAATATTCCATGGACTACATTTCATTAATATTAGCAACAGACCCTAAACCTCCCTAGAATTCAGTACACATGGTGATGGGTGAGCAGAAGTACACTGGATTTCTGGGTAATGGGTGAAAAAAATTTGGTATTTGAACTGAGTTCACATAAATTTTTTGACACTCAATATAGTCTTCTGTAAAAAAATGATAGTAATATTGACTTTTTTCTCAAGAAAGAAAAGAAATAATCTTAAAGAAAAAGTATTCATACACTGTATAATGCTCCCTAAATATTACTTTATTATTGATGATTATTATGGATGGCTTCACCAGTTTGTGTAAAATGTTATTGTTCCATTGATAGCAGAGATAATACCGTGGAGAGAAAGAAAGCTTTAATATTCTCTGGGCTGTGAAAGCCACCCATTTGCAATGGCATTTACTCAGTTATGTCACTGGCCATGTGTGGATCTCATATTTTGTTCTCCTAAGTGAAGTTATTTTATTAGAATTGGTTGTTTATTTCCTCTTTGCAGAAAGAATTTAGAGGCTTCTTAGCATACATTCTCTCTATCTTTGTCTCTGTCTGTCTCTCACTCTGTGTGTGTGTGTGTCTCACTCTCTCTCTCTCCCCACCTTGGGAAAAGAACAATGATAAATTTGCTTTTTGATAAAAATATCAAATTATAAGAAAGCTTCTTAACTTCTGGCATTGCTTTATTTGCTTCAAGAGATATAATTCTCTGTAAGCAAGCATTTTGCAATAGCACTATTTCAAGGTTATACCTTCAAGTGAAGAATTGTATTATAGCAAATTCAACTAAAATGTTATAAATTAAGTAGATGTTCAAATTATCAATGAGATTTCCAGAGGCTAAATTTAAAATAATAAAAGCCTTGAAGATCCAGCTGAGAAACCTAGAAAGGGCATTGGAGAGATTGGTCACAGTGATGGGACTTTGTACTGACTGTGCAACATTTGAACTCCTTTAGCTTAAAGTTTAAGAAGAAAGTGCACTTTAAAATCCTCAAGTTGTGTCACAAAGTCTGACAGATGCTGATAAGTAATCAATGTTTGGTTTTGACCTTCTTTATGTCAACTTTCTTTTATTTACCTAGCTTTCTCTCTCTTTCCTTCTTGCCTTCTAATTGTTTCATTTGATTTACAATCAGACTCATGTGGACAAAAAATTGAGAGATAGAAAATAAAAGACTGATAGATGTTAAATGAATACTCTGTAAACATATTTAAATAAGTTTTTCTATGGATGCTTCAATATAATTACTTCTTAGAGAAAAAGTAATTTTTCTAAGCTTAAGTTTTACAAATTACAATATAGATTGTTTTGTGGGAGGAAATAAAATGTACTGGCTAAAATCAGAAATCTAGTAGCTTGACTGAAAACAAGAAGTGTGTCAACATTTAACACCTTTATGATAGTATGCAAGTGATTTAATTTATACATGTGGTCATATTATTGCTATCACAGTTGCCGCTTTTTTCTACTTCATTTTCAGCTCATATGTTTGTAAACCACCACCAAAAACACTAGAAATTTTTTTGAAATAATGGCATTTTTCTTTGGAACAAAGTCAGTATTTTAACACCACACAATTGGTTGGAAAACAGCTGTGGGTTTATGTCATAGCTGCCTCTTTGGGCACATTGCTGATTCCTGAATGGGGTCATAAAACCTGCCTAAATGTTGTGGATGAACTAGATGGCTTTCTGAGCTTCCCTCTTGATTAGAAATCTGTGAGTCTGATAATTGCCCTGAGAAAATGAGACCCAAATAAAATTTAAACGTACTTACACGATTTGCTGCACAAATATTATGAGGCTGAAAGAAGATAATACTAATGTTAGTGAATGGCATTCCTTTACTTAGAGGGAGATTGGCTTACAGTCAACCTTGTTCCCCTGCCACACCTTCCTCCCTGCTTCCTGCCCTCTGTTTCCCATGATGAGCTTCTCCCTGACTGTCACACAGGTAGACACTCCTGTGTTCTAGGAACTGGTCAGAGTCCCTGACTTACACATATGCTGCAATATTTGTTAGCACACTGAGGGGGGTGGGGCTATGTTTAATATGCATGGCTATGCTCAAGTAAGAAGCAGTTAATAAATTTACTATTAAATAAGTTTTATGGCTAAACTAGTCACCTGACTAAAAATCAGATAAAAGGTGTTTATGTTTACACAGTTTTACATGCTCCTTATATTTTAAAGTATATACTTGAGACATTTTAAATATTTTTCCCTAAACCACAGAATCAAATAGTATATTAGTAAATATGTTTTATTATATATATAGCAAATAAGCTTTATAGGAAAGGCCTTAATATCACAGATAATAGCAATTAGTAAAAGAAATATGTATAAGTAAATTTATGTGTATAATCCACAGCTTTCAGTTGAACAGACTGAATCTACCCCTTGTCTCCCTGGAAAAAAATGTTCCATCTTCTTTAACTTTGATTTGAAATGGACAGCAACTGTTCTCTCTAGGGAAATATTCTCAGCAGAAAATCCAGGAAGTCTATGGTCAATAATAAAAGAAAAAAAAAGAGAAATGGGAAAAAGATATTCTGAATAAATACATAGGTCACAAAAAGAATGATATACTTGGAAGCACTTTTATGGTGTCTGTACATCCTCTTTCCAGGGCTGGATTTAATCAGAGAAACACCCAGCAACATGTGAGTTGTGTGATGCTATGGCATTCAAAATGATACAAATTTTTGAGCAAGGTTGTAAATTACATAAAATATCTCCTTTAAAATCTGAGCTTATACAATTATATCTACTCTATAGTTGAAGTGTATGTTAAAGTAACTATAAACAATAATGTTCTCAACTAATAATATCTGGAATAGTTATTTTTATCTTGTAATAGGTAAGTTCAGATCACCTCATAACCAGAGTGTAATGAAATTGTCAACATTTTCTTCATTTCTTCTTTTCCTGACAAATGGTGTGAACATATCACCTTTTTCTCTTAATGGAAAACCTAACTAGAATACATCAAATTGCTATTAGACTTTTCATTTTCTTACACAATGCAATGCTGGGACATTCATGCAGCCCTCATTGGGGCACCACTGTGGAATATCCTTGTCCCTGATAAAATGACTGCAAAAGAAAATGAGGCAGAATTGTTCTCTGGATGGCATTGTTGCTCCTTTGTCACAGACTCACCCAGAATGTGTGCAGGGGGATTATCTGTGCTGTAGGAATACACATGAGTTATTTCACCAAAATGTATTTAAAATTTTACCCAAGTAATTTTAATGTGCAAGCATTAATGAAACTGTCTTCATGTCCCACACTACCCATGCATATGCTCTATTTTGGAATAAAGAATTGCAGCAGCATAGACTGTCTGCCATAAGTCTCAAAAGATGCTTATTGCAATATTATGTAGAAAGAAGGAAACATAAAATCAAGTGTCCTTACCCCATGGGAAATATCTGTAGCCTATTCATTGTTTAATTTATTTTGTCTTGAACTAAACCAATAGTGGTATATAACATAAATCCAAGTGAGCATACATGAAGCATAGAAGTCAGTATAGGAAAAGGACCTTCTTTCCATCTATAAAATTTTACCTATAGATTACAATTATTTAAATATCAAGTAACATTTTGCTCTAATGGTACTTTAACAGGAGGAAAACCTTAATAGTATTTTTGTTTTCCTCATATGCAGTCAGATTACTTTATAATAAAATAAAAGTAAGAATACTTATAAAATGGAATACATATATGTATATACACACATATATGCATTTTGTATACATATACACATATGTATGTATATGTGTATAGGTGTATATCTATACATGATTTTTCATTAATCTCAAATGATTTTTCAGTAATCAACACAAATTGAGATATCATTATTAGATAGGTAGTCTAGGGTGCCATAAGTAATCTCATAACTTAAGAAATCATTTAACTTCCAGGAAAAATAATTTAAAGTTATTTTGAATCCCCGTAGGATTTGGCACAGTAAAAATTGCTTCATGCTGACTTGTACCAATCAGTTCTAAATACTCTAAGTTGTTACTAAATTAACAGACCACTGAATGTTTTGTCCAGGTATATTATTCTTGATGAGGTTTTAGCAATTTTTCTACTAATATCTAAGCAGTAAGACTTGATTTGCTCTGAATGACAGGTCAGGAGCAAGTATATCTCCTAATGTTTGGGAATAACAATAAGTATTTTCTTGGATCTTTTGTTATGATTTACTTTAAAAATTTAGGTGGTATTATGGGAAGACTTCATAATGAAACATTTTCATTTTATTCTGACCTCCACAAAAATGCACCAGCGGTGCAGATAAACTAATTTCAAGTACAAAATGATGATACAATATTGAATAACCAAAATACCCAGAACAAAGAGTTGTTAAGAATACACAGTACAGTCCTTCCAAAACCCAAATAATTTACTATTAAACATGGGGTCTACACTCTAAGGGCAGAATAAAGAGATTAATGCCCATACCTCATTTCTTATTTTCTGTGTCTGAATAATCAAAAAGCCAAAACCAAATATATATGCATCACATTTTCCTTAGGGGGATAATTTTCCAAAGAAACATATTGTTAAATTGAAAATGAGGATTTAATTTTGTGCTGATTTTATATATAGGTAAAAACCATTAAAATGATTTGGAGACTACTCAGCCACTGTCTTCAAATTTGGTTGAATTAAGGTACAATAGTCAGTATAGAAAAATTTGTACTTTTTATTCAGGCTCATCAGTGTGGTATAGTTATAGTCTCAGATAGATGTGTTTTCAAATCAGGGAAAAATTAAATAAAATGCACATAGAAATCAAATGTTGAAGGCATTAGCCACAACCATTTGGTCTTGCTAAAATAGCAGCCCAATAGTCTGCATAGCAATTTACATAGCATTAACCTTTATACTGTGTTCTGCAATTTGGCTTTAGGAGGTTACTATACCTTGATTTACTTTGTTGAAAGAGAATATTTTCTAGGCATCAAAGTAATGATGTTTTAGGACCCACTATATCTCTGCTGGCAGCTTCTGTGAAAACAAGGTGTCATGAACTGAAAACCCTGAAATTTTAACCGCAAAAAAAAAAAATCTTTAGGACAAACCTCACAATCTTCTATTTTAAAAAAATCAAAGGGAAAAAAGATAAATTAGAAACTAGTATCTATAGATTTTAGCCTGTGTTACATTTTGTATCCATGGCCTAGATTTCTCAGGCTTCTGCTATTGGGATGGCATTTATTTGCTTTATTTTTAATTATAGGTGTGAGGAGGCTGCCTCACTGATTCATTTACTTTAGCATTAGCTGCTCCTGGTAGATGCTCGATCCACTAGATATCTGTCACAGTTTTGGATTGGGTACCCATTATCGAGATTGATGGCAGTTATCAAACCTCAAAATACGTGTGTGTTCTCTTTTAAATATTAGCTGTCAGAGTGTGATAAGTTGTGTCGGGTTGTGTGGAGCAGGGTTGAACATATGACACAGTAAGGCTTAGTTTTCAAGATGAACACAGTTGATAGCTGAAATCCAGGAAAAAGAGAAAGGCAGGCAGAAAGCCAACCTGTGCAGAAGACAAACACATCAATGTTCAGTAACAGTTCCAGAGACAGGAAAACAATGTGACCTTCCTAGTTTTCGTCTTATAAAGTGACTTGTTTACCTTTTAACTTTAAAAAGCATAAAAGCAAGAAAGAGCATAAAATGGATGTGGTTGTGACATGGGGAATGTGATGTTTATTGTTAAGTTCTTGGAGAGAGCTTTCTACCAAAGAATTAGGAAATTCTTGAAATTGGTGTTCTGTGTCATGTCCTATTTCATGAAAATACTCCCATTTTGGAGAGGTAATTGAAATTGGTATGGGTCACTTGGGAACTGATTTTTAAAGGTGACTTAGTTTGAGGATTTTTTTGGTCATATATTTAATATGTTTCTGTTAAACACCACCTATCATTTTAGAAGAAGTACATATTGGCATATCAAAGCTCTAGCATATTTAACTTGCTTTAACTATTTTATTTCTCCCTTTCTTTTACATCTTAAATAATGGTCTGTAAATATTTTGATTAACTATTTTTCTGGAGAAATATGTACATTAACTCTACCTAATTGACTACCCGAACAGCCTTTCTGGTGTCCTTGCAGAAGAGATAGCTCTCAAAAGGAAGCCCCAGGTCAGGGTTGCCCCTTTAAGTTTCTTTAAAAGTATGTAATTGTCCCTTTGTCCACGCAGTCTAACAAATGTTCTCCTCTTCTGACAAAAGCTTACTGCTAATTTTATTACTATTGTGTTATTTGTCTTTAAAATATACTGGTGGAGAGTCCACTTTTAACCAAGTAACTGCATTTTAATTAAGCAGAAAACTTGAAAAAAGAAGGCTTTTGCAGAGAGGCTTAATTGCTTCTTGCAGCCTTTATGAACAGGGCAGGGTGTTAAAACAAACATCCCACTTTTATTTCCAAAGGAGAAAAAATCAGAGCTAAAGATAATCTCTCCATTAGTATTTTTCATAGTGCTCAGCTTTCTTGACATGCTTTCAAAGCAGACAGACTTGTCATGAGCATCACATTTGCAAGCACTGTCACAGCTCCTGAGGACTCTGATGAAAGCAGGGAGGTGTGTTAACAGGAAATGCAAACGGCCTTTGGGGAATAATAGGCTTACCTGAGACTGTGCCTAGCTTTCCAAAAAACAAGTCTTTACGTTGTAGTCCATATTCTCGGTAGTGGTCATATGATATTTGACCCAGCATCATTTTTTTAAGTACTGTTTCCAGTTCTAAAGTTCTTTCTCATCCCCGTTGGAGTATCTAATTTGAATGTTATAACATGCACCCACAGAACAGTGATTCCAATATGCCTGTCCAATGGTTTCTTGCATGAGGGCTTAGCTACTCACTTTGGTGGATATGTATTTTACATTTTATCCAAAATATTTGAGTGTATAGTTCTGCTAAGTCTCCTAGTACTCAGGTGTTATAAATAATTATCCTTTAGAAACTCATGGTATTAAGCTAACAGCCAGAGATGATCCCAAGATTTTCAGAACAATGTGTCATGAAACTCTGGAAGCAAATCAGAAGCACTTAACAAGAACAAAGTAAAAGTCTTACAGAAATGTGTGTAACTAGGATATAATTTCTGTTCTCCTGTTCTGCCTTATAATTAATGTGCTCTATGTTTCTGGTGTCATTGAATAAAAGATTTTTGTGATGGCGGTTTCTCTAGGCAAGCTGGCCAAGGGGTTGGGCTAACTTTATATGATAGTATTTTGTTTCAACAGAGCATGGTTGTAGCATAATTGTTTGAATAGGTAATCAGCTTGGATATTGTTTTGAGATTTGTTTTTTTTTTCTTAGGTCAAGTCAGTCCTTAACTGACATCCTTTTATAGAATTAGGTGAGGACTAACTGAGTTTGGCATCTAATCTGTTTTAGCCAGGAGTTCATTTTATCCATCATTTCCATCCACTGGGAATGCAAATTCCCCATCATGTAAACCATGTGGGCTCCCTTTCTTTGTAGAATTTTTGTGCAGTTTTGTATCAGAACTGAAATATGAAATGAAATATTTCAGATAGTCACATGAAATAAATATGCTATAGAAAAATCTCAGAAAAAGGGTGTCCTAAAAATAAGACAGATTCACACACAAACATATCAGATATATTGACACAATTTTTTAAAGTCATTATAATTTTAGAGGGTTGTACATAGAGCTATTTAATCTCTCTTTATTTGCTATAATATATTTAATATACCTCACAGTGTTCATGAGGAATATGTTTACCCTGTAAGATTTTTAAACCTGTAGGACAGAAAGTCAGATTATAATGGGTTTTTTACTGGGTAAATGTTTTCATTTAGATCCCTAGAAAGAAGATCACAGCAATATATGCAAACCAACCAGTATGTGGTTTCCCTTATTAAATATTGCATTGGAACAATGAAGTCTTAAAATAGAAAACATTATAGAATGCGTAAAAATCAAGTTTTGATCCACTAATATAGTTGTTAATATGTGATTCACATTCAAAACATACCCAAAAGAAACAAAGAAAAGGCAGATGGGTTATTGTTCATTGTTGTATTTGAGTGGGACAAGTACATCCTCAAAGACTTTATTTTATCTTTTATTTAATCTTTATTGTGTTTTTTTCCATTACCACTTAGTTCATCTTATACTGCTTACTCCATCAAAATATTTTATAATTGCTTGAAACCAATAGAAACATGCAATTAAGTTATTAGGACTTGAATTTATAAATATATATACATGTGTAAGTGTACATGTTATGGCTATGTGTACATATGTACCTTCATGTATACACTAACATATATATCACTCTAGTGACCTTTTATTCTTCTATTAACTTCATTTGAAGATATTTAAAATGAAAATAAAAAGAAAGAAGGATAAAGAATTGTCCCTATCCCTCCCTGATTTAAAAAAAGGATAGAAAATATTATGACATTATTGGAGGTGTTTGAAGCTTTTACCTTGGAAGAACCCCAGAAATGTCATATGGTTTTGTTCATGGTTATTTTTCTCCCATTGAGTGGACCTTTCCAACCTTCAGCTCTGATGCTCAGGGGAAGGAAAGCGCAGCCGTTGAACTCAACCCACTCACACTCTACCTGACTGTGAAGAAAGATAACAGTTCTGGTCCCTGTCGCTTTCAGTTCTTTCCTTGAAATGACTTAATTCATCATAACCAGAAGAAACAATAAAAAATAAGGTTGAAGTTTGTGCTTTTGTATGAATATAAACTCTTGTTATATATATTCAGATTCATGCCTAGTTGGAGGAAATATTCATGACTAATATTAAACTAAGCCCAGAATTAGGCAAAATGTATCAGACATATTGAAGTGAGCATTTTATTATGTGCCATGTCAGCCAGATTAAAGAAAAGAGTGCCTGACACCTAAGGGATATTGCATGTATATCAAGTAATCTATTTATACGTGACAGGGAGGGTTTGATTTCTGCAGAGTGTAACCTGATGAAATCACTACTTGCCTTCAAAATCATGATGGTATAAATGTATATGTTTTAAGGTGGGATTTTAAATTACAATTAACAAAGTGTAGATGAATATGCTTAAGAATTAAATAGTGACATAGGGAGTGGACAAATCGGTATAAATACAAAGGTTTTCAAGCCATCAGTGCTAGAGTCTAGTACAGAATGTTTGTCATGTCCCTGAAAATCTAAAAGCAAAAATTTTCACACAAGTTAATATCATTCTGCTACCCAGAGATAGGTGTGGCTGTGGGAAGGAGTTACATCACCAATTGTGGAAGTAACTAAAATATAAAATTAGAATATAAAACATAAACAGTATTCTGTCATTAGCAATACCTACTTAATCAGGAAATGCCTATATTTATAAAACTCAGGTCTATTATGTTCTTTATATTGTCACTTTTTCAAATAAAATTATAGAATTTGCTCTATAAAAGTCTGTTTCTATGTCCCTACTTCTTTTCCTTATTTATTAAGGAATAATGACTGAAGGAACGCAAACCATCGTGCCAACACAGTTTAATTATTATTTAACTTTCATGTAAGTGGCCTTTGGAGAAAGAGAAAGGGAGGAGGAGGTGTTGGGAGAGAGAGACAGACTAAAGTTGAAACCACTCACTTCATTACCAGCAAAAACAAAGTACAGTGAAACAGAAATTTTTTGAGTGCACAATCATTGCACATGGATGCTCTTACCAGGTATTGGGATAGAGGAAAGAGCAATCAATGGTCAATTGACTTTATTTCCCTTTCTTAAGTAATTGGTATTACTTTAACACATTTGCAGGACTAGCCGAGTAAATCTAACAGAAACCACCTGATAAGCAGTCCATAAAGTTTGTTAAACAAGATAAACAGAGGTTGGATGTGATGCTTGTCAAGTTGGGTTCTGATAGAGGCAGCAGGTAGAGTTATGACTGAAGCTCAAGTCAGAGATTTAGGCAATATCTCCATGGTGTATGTGGGGGAGCTATAGGACAGACACAATCAGAGCTGTCTTTGTACATCAATAATGGCAAACTATATTTTCTTATAACCTTTTCTTTTTTGTTCAAGAGGATAAATGTCATTTTAAATTGTAATCTGTGACTTTTGAAATCATCATGGCAGCCTTATGTGCAGGTGAAAGGTACAAGACCTTCAGGAAATAATTAAGTTTCCCTCACCCCAAGATTTCTGATAGAATAAAATTTTTAGGAAATGGTAATTAGAGTTATGCACTAATATTGCAGATCAGTGAATACTGGCCACAAATACTGCTAAAGTTATTTTCACAAGACCAGACTAGCATCTAGGTTTAAATATTTTCTACTTTCAATTTCCAATTACATTTTAACTACCTGCAACTTCTGAATGTATTGCTAATACCATCTTAATCACAAATGGACATTTGATGATCTAACTACAACAGCAAACATGATGACTTAGAAACTATAAGACTTTAAGATATAAAGTATGGTAAAGATAATATTTTTTAGAGATCGGGAAGGGCAAGAGAAAAAGAGGGAGAGAAATATCAATGTGTGGTTATCCCTCACAGGTACCCTACTGGGAACCTGGCCTGCAACCCAGGCATATGCCCTGACTGGGAATTGAACCAGTGACCCTTTGCTTCACAGTAATCCACTGAGCCACACCAACCAGGGCATAGTAAAGATAATTTTTTTTTATCTAAGTGGTCATTATAACAGTCTGGACAATCCCAATGTAGACAAATTTAAATGTTGGCTTGGAAATCATTTATTCTCTCTCTCTCTCTCACTCCCTCCCTCTACCTATCTTTCTCCCCTCTTTCTTAGAGAGTGAGACTTTCTGGCTGCATAGTTGGTAGACATTCAGCACACTAGCTAAATCTTAGGGAAAAGTGTCCTTTTCCAGGAAAGGTAGTGCGATTTAGCCCCTATATGATACATCACCCATAATAAATAGGGGGACACAAAAAATTAGAATTATCTTCTGGAGAGTGGGTCCCATCTAGTACAGGCTTCTTCCACTAGGTAAGTGTTCTAGAAACTCATTCATATTAGTATTATCATGTTATTGGTATTAGTGTACCAATAGATACTGTTGTGAGAGGCTGTGTTCAGCTTCATTGAATTGTTTTTTTCTGAAGACTCTGTCAATGCAATTGCTCACTTCATGATGGGTGATTTACTAGTGCACCTGCCCACACCACACTGAGTATTCAACGGTTTTTGACTGAAAACAGTATGACCTTGGGCCCCACCTTCCTTATTCACCTGATTTTGCCCCACCTTCCTTATTCACCTGATCTTGCGACATTTTTTATTGTTTCTCCTGATGAAAAAAAAGCCTCAGAGGGAAACATTTTGCCCGTGTGGAAGAGGTGAAATAAAAAATGGCAGAAGTACAAAATCGACAAGTTCAGAAACAGTTTTGAGCAGTGGGAAAAAATGTCTTGATAGATGCATTGCATTGAGTGGAGAGTGCTTTGAAGGTGACTTAAGTTTAAACATATAAGAATAAATACACATTTTTAATAAATAAATTCTGTTTTGGAGGGTCCCCCATTATTATATAATATACATTATATATATTTAATATATCATATATATGTATCTTGCTTGGACATCTTCTATTAGACAACCTCAAATAATCCTACATCCTTTGGGAAAATATTAAGAATTTTAACCTTTAAAATACTTACTAAAATTATGGAGAAAATGGTATTCTTTAAAGGTTTATTTATGTATTGGACTTCACTATTTTCTTTTCAATAGGTTTACAATTAGGAATGCCATGTGCTATAGGACATAGTTTAACTATATCTTGACCCTCCAAATGAAAAAACAGAGATAATCAGTCATCTGGTGAAGCAATTTCAGTTTATTATACATACAGTTAACTACAGTGCAAACCCTCTCTGAATAAAACAAAAGAATGGTTGCTTTTTTGGTGTGTTTTTGTCTTAGAACATTAGAAGACAGAATATTTGGAGATGATTCTTATTGCCTCGTAAAGCTAACTACATATCCAAAAATAATGCTCATGAAAAAAGTATTGGTGTGGTTTATGTGACACATAATCCATGCATTGTCTCTTTGTTGGCACTTTCCTTACCTCCCAAGCTCATGATTACTCTTTCCCAATACTTAAGCAATGTCCCAAATCCCACAAGGCTTAACGCAGACACTTCCATTAGCATACCTTCAGTATCATATTGAAATTGCTCATTTAATTCTGTATTTCTTGAACTAGCCCATCATTTTAGTAGTTTCTTGAACAAATTATTTAGCACCGTGTCTGATAGAAATGGGCATCAATACATGTTGGGTGAGTAAATCTAGACAGGGGCGTACAGGTAACACATATGAAACAGTTTGACAATATGACTATAAGTTTAATTATATGGGATGGAAGAGAATAGATATTGTACTTGAAAAAAAAAGAATTAGACATAAGTAAGTACCAGTATTAACAACTATGTTTAATAAGGACAAGCACATGAAAACAAAAGTGTAGAATTTAACCATGAGGATTTGACTTCAAAGTATTTAGTAAATGCATGTAAGCTGTGATTGATATATATACTTTTTAATTTTAAGCTTTTTGAGCTAGTGTCCCAAATGAGCTGTATATAGGTGTGGGCAGAAAACACATTTACAGTTGTGAGTACATGACACACAGAGTTTATTCTTGCATTATTATTATTTATTAATTATTGTATTATTTATTTTTATTACAGCTGTAAATCTATGTTAGCCCACCCATATGTTAACATTTGGTGAGGGCACACTCTTCCTCAGAGATTAAATCAATCTTTTTTGTTTAGTTTTTTAAATTTTATTTTAATTGTTGTTCAAATATAGTTTTCTACCTTTTACTCCCATTCCAGCCCACACCCCAAGCCCTCCCCACCTCCCTCCCTTGCTTCCACCAAGCCCTTGGTTTTGTCCATGTGTCCTTTATACTTGTTCCTTCCCCTTTACACCTGAAATTCTCTTTTTTGTTTAGTTTTGTTTGAATAAAATATGACCCTTACCACTTATAACTTTGAAATTGATTAAAGTGTTCTTTATGGTCTAACATGTGATTAGTTTTCTAAAAGTTTATGAACACTTAGAAGCAAGGTTTGGCACACATAATGTTTCATATACATGTATTATATCTTAATTACATCACTCACTTCTATGAAACCTGTCATAACATTTTTACTTATGTAAATTTCACCTAGTATTTCTCTGTTACAGAATAGTGATGCTGTGGTATTTAGAAAATATAGGTTCAAAACTATCATATTCTACTTAAATTATATAAATTAACTAACCTGAAATTTTACTATCCTTCCCAACCTTGTTCAATTTTGTTTACATTTGTTTGACATATCATTTACCGCTGCAGTTTTTAGTCCTTGTAAGTTCTCTTATTTTATATTAGGTGCTGCTCGGGTCAGTACATATTTAGACTTTGACTGATTGCACTTATTACTATGCATTATACATTGGGCTGTATCTCTTTCATCTTCTATGCTTTTGTTTTATGTTTCTATTTTAAGCACCGCCTTGATATTTTCTTTGTTTTTTAGATTTTATTTGTTTAAATTTTGTTTTCAGTATTGCTTTAAAGATGAAGATGGTATTAGTAGCGCTACGTATTGACAATTACTTTCTGTATACTGAAAACATACTTAAATGCTCATGTATCTAAAACTCAATGATAACACAAAACAAAAAGCAATGGTCTGGTTCTACTGAATCTACACCAATGCACTATTATGAACTATTGTAGACTCTTCCATTATAATCATGTTTCAGAAAGAATTCTATCTTTTTGAAGTTTTTAAACTTTTATCTGTTTAAGTACCCACTTGCTATATGGACAGTTTTGCTATTCCCACTCCCTCCTTCACACTATTCTTCATCCTTTACCTTGTTTTGTCCAAGTATGTGAGGCACTTACAAGTTCCCGCCAGGAGGACTCTCTGACCATGGCTAGAAGAGTAGGGCTGGTTGAAGGTTTATAACATCTTTCAACTATTATTCCTGACACTGACCTTTGCTGTCATGAGATGTTGCTTATCAACCTGAAAATAATACTATACTATAAAACCACTTCTACTTGTCTGTGAGATAGAAAAGATCTGCTTGTGTGCAATGAAGTAAACACTTTTGTAGGATGCCAGGTCTATAGTAACTTCATGATATAAGAACAAATGTTTCCTGGTATGCCATTTGTGTGGAAAAGTTTGAGACCTCATACTGCAAACTTTTTCCAGCAAAAGCATTTAACTTTATATTTTCCTATTGTTTCTATCTTTTCCATTTTTGGTTGTTCTTAGTATTTATTGTTGAATCTGTTTTTTCTATAACTGTACAATTATTTTTTATGTTCTATATTGAAAATATAGAACATACAAAAATATAGAAAATACAAGCTTTTATATGTTTTAAGATCACAACAATGTGCAGAAGGTAAGAGATTTCCCGTATACTCCTGTCTCACACACATGCACAGACTCCCTCATGAACAACATCCCTTTCACAATGGTGTGTTTGGTACGATTGTTAAACTTACATTGACCTATTATAATCACCCAAATTTCATAGTTTACATTAGGGGTAATTCTTGATGTGCTACATTTCATAGGTTTTGACAAATATAAATAACATGTATCCACCATTATAGTTTTATACACTAAAATTTTATTGCTGATGGAAATGCAAAATAGTATGGCCACTTTGGAAGACAGTTTCACGTTTCTTTCAAAACTAAACATACCCTTACCACAGAATCCAGCATTCATGCTCTTTGGTATTTACTCAAAAGATTGAAAGCTTATGTTCATGCAAAAACCTGCACACAGATGTGTGCTAAACATCCTGTTTCACCCACTAAAAATTTCTGCACTCTGTTCATCTCTTCCCCTTAACACCTAAAAGACCACTGGTCATTTTACTGTCTCTATGATTTTTTCCCAGAATATCATATAGTTGGAATCATAGAGTATACAGTCTTTTCAAACTGACTTTCTTCACTTAAGTAATATGCATTTAAGGTTTCTACACATCTCTTCATGGATTTATTACATTGAATGTCATTCCATTGTCTGGATGCACCACACTTTTTACACATTCACCTAATAAAGGACATGTTGGCTGATGTGAAGTTTAGGTAAGTATGAGTAAAACTGCTATAAACATCTGTGCAGGCTTTTGTGTGGACATAAATTTGTAATTCCTTATGGTAAATATAAAGTAGAGTGAGGGCTGACTATATGGTAAGAGTATGGTTAATTTTGTAAGAAACTGCCAGACTATCTTCCAAAGTAGCCATCATATTTTGCAATTGCACCAGCAATGAATGGGAGTTCCTGATTTTCCCCATTCTCACCAGCATTTGGTGTTGTCAGTGTGCTGGAAATTTGTTACTCTAATGGGTGTCTAGAGATATCTCACTGTTTTGTCTTTTTTTTAATTTGTATGCCCCTGATAACATATGATGTGGTACATGTTTTCATGTGCTTATTTTTCATCTGTATACATTCTTTTTTGAGGTGTCTGTTAAGATGTTTGGACTATTCTGTAATTGGGCTTGTTTTATTGTTGAGTTTTAAGATTTTTTTGTATCTTTTGGATAGCAGACTTGTAACAGATGTGCATGATGTAATTACTTTTTCTAGTCTGTGGCTTGTGTTAATATTCTCTTGAAATTGGTTTTTGCAGAGCAAAAATTTTAAATATTAATGAAACTCAGTTTGTCAATTATTGCTATTAAGGATCATGATGACTATGATGCTGTATCTAAAAAGCTATCACCATACCCAAGGTCATCTTGGTGTTCTCCAATGCTATCTTCTAGGAATTATAGTCTTGCATTTTATTATGTCTGTGATTCATTTTGAATTAATTTTTATAAAGAGCATAAGTTTATATCTAGATTTGTTTATTTTTGAATATGGAAATCCAGTTGTCCTAGTGCCATTTGGTAAAACATTTATTTTTGCTCCATTGTCCTACTTTTGTTCTTTGGTAAAAGATCAGTTGACTATGTTCATGCAAGTCTATTTCTACTTTATGCTCTGTGCCATTGATTTATGTGTATATTCTTTCTATAATACCACAATGTCTCGATTAGTGTAATTTTATAATAGAAAGTCTTGAGTCAGGTAGTGCCAGTGTTACATCTTTCTTCTTCTTAATCATAAAGTTGTCTACTCCAGTCTCTGCTTTTCCATGTAATCTTTAGAATTAGTTTGTCAATATTCACAATATACCTTCCTGTGTTTTTGGTTTATATTACATAAATCTATAGGTCAAGTGGGGATTAAATGACATGTTGAAACTATTGAGTCTTCCTACCATAAACATAGAATATCTCTCCATTGTATTTCTGCTTGATATCTCACATCAAAGATTTTGTAGTTTTCTGTATACAAGATTGTCAATATTTTATTAGATGCATATTAAGTATTTCACTTTTGTGGTGCTGTATAAATGGCACTATGTATTTAATTTCACATACCATGTTCTCATTGCTGGTATTTAGGAAAATTATTGGTTTTTGCATATTAACATTGCATCTTGGAAACTTACTACAATCACTAGTACAAGGATGGGTTTTCTTGTTAATTATTTTATATATTTTCCATAGACAATAATATCATCTGTAAACAAAAACAGTTTCATTTCTTCCTTCTCAATATGTGTATCTTTTACTTCCTTTTCTTGTTTACTATTTTAGCTAAGACTCCCATTACATTGTTGAAAACAGTGATAAGAGGGGTTAACCTTATTTCATTCCTCATCTTAATGAGAAAGTTCAGAGCTTTTCACCATTAAGTATGATATTGGCTCTAGGGTTTTTGTAAATTTTTTATCAGGTTAATGAAATTGTCTTTATTCTTAACTTATTGGGAGATTTTTTAATCATGAAATAGCATTTCATGATTTTGTCAAATGGTTTTTAAAAATCTATTAATATGATCATGAAATGTTTTAGCCTATTGATATCATGAATTATATTCATTGATTTCCAAATGCTGAGTCAGATTGCATACCTGAGATAAATCCCATTTGGTCATTGTGTGTAATTCATTTTATACGTTGCTGGATTGGATATGTTAATATTTTGTTGAGAATTTTTGCATCTATGTTCATGGAAGATATTAATCTGTAGCTTTCTTTTCTTGTATTGCCTTTATCTGTTTTTTTTTAATAGGGTAAGGCTGGCATAAGGGAATGAGTTAAAAAAAAACATTCCCTTTGCTTCTATCTTGTAAAAAATGTAGAAAATTGGTGTAATTTCTTTCATAAATGGTTGGTAGAATTCACCAGTGAACCCACTGGGGTTTTACCAGTTTTGGAGAGTTACTGCTTGTTTATTCAATTTCCTTAATAAATATAGGCCTATTCATATTGTGTGTTTCTTCTTGTGTTAGTTTTGGCAGATTGTGTTTTCCAAGGAATTGGTCTATTTCACCTAGGTTATAAAATGTATGAGCATAGAGTTGCCCACAGTATCCTTTTATTCCTTTTTTAATTTAATCTTTATTGTATTTTTCCTTTACCATATAGTCCCCTTCTACCCCTTCCCCCCAGCAATCACCACACTGTTGTCTATGTCTCTGAGTCCTTTTTCCTTGTTGTTCAATACCACCCTCCCAACCTCCACCCCTGCATTAGCTGTCATCACTTTCCATCTATGAGTCTGTCCCCATTTTCCTTGTTAGTTCAGTGTGTTTATTAGATTCCACATATGAGTGAAGTGATATCGTATTTGTCTTTCTCTGACTGTCTTATCTCACTTAGCATAATGTTCTTCAGGTCCATCCATACTGTTGCAAAAGGTAAAGGTTTCTTCTTTTTAACACAATTCCTATCAAGCATCCAAAGATGTATTTCACAAAACTAGAGCAAGTATTTCAAAAATTTGTATGGAACCACAAAAGGCCCTGTATAGAAACAGCAATCTTAAGAAAGAACAAACCTGGAGGAATCATGCTACCTAACATTAGACTGTACCATAAGGCCATGTAATCAAAACTGGCATAAAAACAGATATACATATCAATGGAACAGGACAGCCCCAAAATAAACCCACACCTTTATAGTCAATTAATATTTGACAGAGGATGCAAGCACATACAATAGGCTAAAGATAGTTTATTTAATAAATGGTGTTGGGAAAATTGGACAGATATATGCAGAAAAATGAAACTAGATCACCTTTCTTACACCACACAAAAGAATAAACTCAAAATGGATCAAAGACTTAAATGTTAGACCCAAAACCATGAAAATGCTAGGAGAAAACATAGGCAGCAAAATCTCAGACATTGCTCTTAGTATTTTATGGAATATATCTCTTCAGGTAATGGAGACAAAAGGAAAAATAAACAAATGGGACTATATCAAACTAAAAAGTTTTGTTTTATTCTTTTTAATATCCATTGGATCTGTAGTGATGTCTCTCTTTCATTTGTGCTATTTGTAATTAGTATTCTCCCTCTTATTTTCTTAGTTATCCTGACTAAGATAATCAAAACAAATAGCTGGTTCTTTGAAAAGAATATTTTATTTATCTTTTCAAAAAAACATTTTTGTTTTATTTACTTCATTGTGTTTCTCTTTTCCATTTCAATGATTTCTCCTTAATTTTTATAATTTTTATTTCTTTTGTTTACTTTCAATTTAATTTGCCCTTATTTTGTTGGTTTCCTATGATGTAAGTTTAGATATTACTTTTTAGATCTTTCCTTTTTTCAAATATATGCATTCAATGCTATTAATTTCTCACAAGGCACTGTTTTGTATGACCCAAATTTTGATAAGTTGTGTTTTTATTTTCATTTAGTTAAAATATTTCAAAAATCTTCTTAAGATTTCTTTTTGATGCATTTGGTATTATTAAATTTGTTCTTTAGTCTTTAAGTATTTGGGTAATATTCAGTTATCTTTATGTTATTTATTTCTGAGAACAGATATATGATTTCATTATTTAATATCCTTTGTTAAGAATGTTATCTAAGTGAATAGTTCAAGTTTGCTCAGGAATATGTATTCTGATGTTGTTTGATGACGTAGTTTATAAATGTCCATAAAATCAAGTTGATTGATGGTGTTGTTGAGTTCGTGAATGTTCTCACTGATTTTCTGCCTGCTGGGTTTGTCCATGTCTGATACAGGCGTATTAAAGTGTCTACAATAGCAGATTCATCTATTTCTTCTTGCAGTTCTATCAGTTTTGCCTGACATATTTTGATGTTGTGTTGGTAGGATCATATACATTAAGTATCATGTTTTCTTGGAGAATTGACCCCTTTGTCATTATGTAATGTTACTTTTTATCACTGGTAATTTTTCTAGCTCTGAAGTCTGCTCTATCTGAAATTCATATAACTATGGCTGCTTTCTTTTGGTTACTTTAGCATGGCATATTTGTGTACATTTAACCTATATGTGTCTTTATATTTAAAGTGGGTTTCTTGTAGGCAACATGTAGTTGTTTTTTTTTTGTTGTTCCACTCTTGCAAATCTGTCTTTTAATTGGTTCATTTAAATAATTCACAAAGTGATTATTGATGTACTTGGGTTATCTGCTTTATTTGTTACTCTATTCTATTTGTTGCTCCTGCTCTTTATCTTTTTCTCTTCAAATCTTTTTCTGATTTCTACAGTTTATTGAGAATTTTATATGATTTTATTTTTTCTGCTTCTTTAGCATATCAGTTATACTTCTTTATTTACTCCTTTTATTAGTTGCCCTAGAGTTTGCTATACACATTTACAACAAATTCAAGTTCACTTCAAATAACACTGTATCACTCACTGGTAATGCTAGTACCTTATAATGACAAAATAATCTTAATTTCTCCCTTCTGTCTCTGTATCATTTTTATTATTAATTTAATTTTCCAAGAGGATATGTAAGCATACACACATACATATATGGACATAAGCAATAGCAATGTTTCTATTACTTTGAATAAACTATTACCTGTTATATCAATTAAGAAAAATAATTTTTACTTTAATTTATACTCCCCTTTTTTTGTAGATCTGTGTTTCAGGTACCCTTGCACAGGGGTCCCCAAGCCCTGAGCCACAGAAAGTGCTGGTTTACAGCCCATTAGGAATTGGGCCACTAGTGAAGCTCACCTGACTTCCACCTCTGGTTGCACAACACCACCCCCCCAAGCAAGGAAACCAATCCCTGGTGGCAAAAAATTTGGGGGACCACGGTGCTAGTAGTATAAAATGTAAGTCTAGTTTTAAGGATCTTGTCTGTCTTGTTTGCTGGCATTTACACAGTACCTGGACCATTCTCTAACTTAGTGAACAGCTATTAATAAATTATTAACATTCATTAATTATTGAATGAATAAAAAACAAATGAATACACTATAGAAAATAGCCTTTTTCTTTACCATAAATGTCACCGTAATGTGGCAGAAAAAGCTACTAAAATGTTTTCCTACCCTGGAAATATGTGGTAAGTTTGCATTCTAAAATACATGATTACTCAGACAGAGACTGCAATTAGGCAATTATACAAATAGTTTTAAAATATTATTAAATTTATGTTATTGTTCCCTTTAAAATGCCATTCTCCAACATTACAAAGATTCTAATCTTCCCATTAAATACATAAAAAAAACACAAAAATGTAAGTTTCTCTGAGAGTAAAAATCCCATGAAAACCCAAAATCCTGAGAAAATTATGAGAGCAGGGTACATTTTCTTTTATTAATGTGTTAAGGTTCTTAGATTTACCCTCATTTCATTAAGGCTATGAATAAAAGTGAAATTCACTATTCAAGCATAAAATCTGTATAAATGGGGGAAATGATTTGTGTTTCTAAAACATAGTCACAGAGTACATTATTTTTTTCTGCCTCAATTTTTATTATTCCTTGGAATCTTTAACATGTTGATGTGAGGGCATATAGAAAACCCTTAGTATGAAATTTCCATCATGTTTGTTATCTGAAAAAGAAAAAGTTCCATTTCTACCTTCACACTAAGGGTGGCTGGGATACCATCTTCTTAATACTTTGAGTTTCTTAGAGGAGAATATCTATATAAATATAAAATATCATTTTAGGTTTTCTGAGGAAATTCCATACTCTTTTCCACAGTGATTGCACCAGTCTATATTCCCACCAACAATGTACTAGGTAGGGTTTCCTTTTCTCTACAACCTTGCCAGCACTTGTTGATTTCATTATGATGGCCATTCTGACTGGTTTGAAGTGGTATCTTATTGTTTTTTTTTAGTATGCATTTCTCTGATGGCTAGTGATGTTGAGCAACCTTTTGTATGTCTCTGAGCCCCCTGTATGTCCTCCTTGGAAAAGTGTCCAAGTCTTTTGCCCATTTTTAGTTGGTTTGTTTGTCTTCTTGGAGTGGCATCGTGTGAGTTGTTTATATATTTTGAAGATCAGCTGGGATTATACTGAAAGTATACTGACACACCAATTCAAAAGAACCTATGCACAGCAATTTTCATAGCAACACAATTTACAATAGCCAAGTGCTAGAAGCAACTTAAGTGCCCATCAGTAAATGAGTAGATCAAAAAAGTATTGTACATTTACACAATGGAATACTATGCAGCAGAAGAAAAGAAGGAGCTCCTGTCCTTCACAACAGCATGGATGGAACTGGAGAGCATTATGCTAGGTGAAATAAACGAGGCGGTGAAAGACAAATACCATATGATCTCACCTATAAGTGAAACCTAATCAACAAAACAAACAAGCAAGCAAAATATAACCAGATACATTGAAATAAAAAACAAACAAACAGTAACCAGAGGGGAGGAGGAAGGGGGATAATGGGGAAACAAGGTGAAGGATTCTCAAGGAACATGTACAAAGGACTCACGGACAAAGCCACAGGTGGGCAGGATTGAGGGTGGGAGGTGAGGATGGATGGGTTGGGGAAAGCGGTGGTGGGAAAATGGAGACAAGTGTACTTGAACAATAAAAAATAAGTTTAAAAATGATATCATTTTAGGGAAATTTTTGAACATTGGAAATCAAATAATAAGAAATAAAGACTCAGAATTATGAGAAAACTTCCTGTTTAAAGGGTTTAATCAAAAAACATATTTACATAACAGACACACAGATAAGTGTGGTAATAGCCAGAGGGAAAGCAGGGTGGGGGGCATATGGAGATGGGCAAAGGGGGATAATGAGGACAGAAAGAGACTCTACTTGGGCCAATAGGCACACAATACAGTGTGCAGATTATGTTTTATTGAGTTGTACACTTGAAACTTGTATGGTTACCTGAACCAATGTCACACCAATAAATTAAATAAAAAAGATTAATGGGAAGGAAAAGTCAGTGAGATTTCAGTATCACACTTGTTGTAAATAGAGGGTTAAGACTGAAATTAAAATGTTTAATATTAAAGACCTTAGCTGAGGGCTACTAGGCAAAAAATTATGCATGCTTTTGGTCTATTTCATAATATTTAAATGATATTTCATGATGCCATTGTTTTCTGTAATTGTCTGGATGTTGGCATGCAAGTTTCAGTTAACTCTTTTGTCTGAGAAAATACCCTATTTGAATAAAGATGGACTAAAAAAAATCCATAAGAGAAAATTTTACAACCTGCTGAAATTAATTTGAATAATTTGGAGATGTGTTTATTCATCACAGCAGTTTCAGAAATATATATTATTACCAATTGGCCTGTTCCTATGGTGAACAGGAGCAAAGGAAAAGAGCTTTCTGAGAGTGAAGTGCTTCACCATGGGACTAGAGTACCTCTTTATGAGCAGTGGGTCTTATGTGCCAGGAACCTATTCTGTGCTGCTCAGTGGTTTCCTAGAGACTAAATGAAGTTAATTTGTCAGACTGTAACTATAATAACAAAAATAATGACAAAATTTCCTTTTGCTTCAGTTGATTTGGGCAAGATATTTTGCTATAATTACAAATTCTAACCTTAAAACATATAAAAATGCTCAAATTTTTGAAAAGGAAAGAAAAAAAAATTTAAGGAAAGAAAAAGTAATACCTCCAGAAGCAAGTGAATAAGTTCATTTACTGGAAGGAACGTTTTTGTCCCATTGCATATTTATTATCTGATTCTAAGACTGATGTCTTTTCTTCCTTTTTAAAAGATCAGTTATGGGTCCCTGGATGGTAGCACAATTGGTTGAAGTGACATCTCCATAAGATGCCAAGGCTGTAGGTTTGATCCCCAGTTAGGGCATGTACAAGAAGCAACCAATGTTAATATTTACAGTTTATTTTGTTTTGCATAAAATTTATGATGTTTATAAATTTTTATCTGTTTTTCTTAAACTATTTTTAATTTTTTTAAAATTTAGTGGGCTTGATTTATTACCCAAACCCAGCCACCTTCTTCATCAAGTTTTGTTAAGTATAAATAACATTTTCTAGAAAATGATTCATAAGCCTAAAAAATGAATAGTTTATATTAATAACCTATTGTTCTTTCAGTTGGCCTTATCTTTTTAGTTTTGAATGTGCTTGTTACTCTTTTGAATATATACACACATACATGTATACACACATACATATATGTAAACTTATGTTTATGTATGTTTGCATGTGTTTGTATATATCTCTAAATGGATGGATGGATAGGTAGATACAGTCTATTTTTATTGTACTGTTATAGGATGTTTATGATACTAAATTCTATAGTGTTTTTTTTCTACATTGATTTTAGAGTGGCAAAATGCTTATAACACAAAACAAATATAATCTGCATTCTTGAGACAGGGCTTTCTTTTCACTAAAACATCAACTCTTAAGGCAACCTTGTCAATGCTATCACACATATCTTTTTGTATTCTGTATCTCACTGACATCTCATCTCTTCAATGTAATGCCCTGACTGCTAGTGTGGAACAAATTTTTTGAAATTTGATGGAAAGAGCTGAAAAAATAGTGAAAGTTGCCAATATTGGGAGTCTGATTTCAGATAGAGATAGTGTGTGTGTGTGTGTGTGTGTGTGTGTGTGTATACACACACACACACACATATGGAGAGAGAGATCAACATAATATTGTGTGTGTATTGTGTCCTGTCCCCCTCAGTAAATATTATAATAAACTTTGAAGGATTGACAGAAAAAGTACATAGTTCCTTCTATTATTTATTCATTCAACTCATTCCTTCCTCATTGTTACCTCCCAAAAGGAGTGAAAACTTCCTTAAGATTCTGGTTTCTCCTTTATACCTATTTTTGAAGGGAGATAATTATGTGTTTGGTTTAAAGTGTGCCCTAGCATTTCCTAAGTTCACGACTGAAAATGATTGTGAATCTAAGTTGGGGAAAAGTCAATATGGGATTTTGATGTAATTCAATGCCAATGACAAAGAGAAACTGAATACAAGATATAGCTCTTATTTACTGAAATTTAAAAAAGAAGCTGCCTACAGATAAGCAAATGTTGACTGTGTAATAAAATGCTGGCTAAGTAAAGGCACAGACAAAATAATGCTACCATATCCATTTAGATAGAAACAGAATATTTCTACATATGTAATCTTATGTTAATGTCACATTTCTTTAGACTAAAAAGCTCCCAGAATTTTATTTTATTTTATTTTATTTTATTTTATTTTATTTTATTTTATTATTTTTAAGATTTTATTTATTTTTTAGAGAGGGGAAGGGAGGGATAAGGGGAGAGAGAGAGACATCAGTGTATGGTTGCTTCTCATGTGGTCCCCACTGGGGACCTGTCCCGCAACCCAGGCATGTACCCTGACTGGGAATCGAACCTGCGATGCTTTGGTTCGCAGCCCGCGCTCAATCCACTGAGCTATGCCAGCCAGGGCCCAGAATTTTAAACTTGTCGTCATCCTGGAACAATTTTAGGGAAATGCTCTGCAACCATGAGTGTCTACTAAAGGGCATGTTCCAATCTTGATAATACTACAGTGATAAAATAGGGGTGTATATATGACTTCACTATTGACACCACTATTGGAATTATTTCCCTAGGGCATTAAACAATCCCATAAAAATTTTTGAGAGAAGATATGACAGCATTGAAGCAAATCTAAAGACATGAAAAACATTTTTTATCATCTCAGAAATTCACCAATATCTTTGTCTGCTCCTTGATAGTATCAGTGTAATAATTCATAAATGGTCATCAATTGTCCTTAATCTATAAGAAATAACAGGGAGATGATAAACATAGTAATTATTAACTACTAAAATTTGGCATGGTCTAAATAAGCATTACCCCCTGTGAAGTTTTGCTCTTGATCATCTTGCTTTGGAAAATCCTTGTATTGTGTTCTATAGCATTACCCCTCCCTATGGGGACACATAGTTTTAATGAACTAATGGGACATGACCAACCAGAGGCCAGAACCTACTTCTAGACAGCCTGAGTCCCTGAAATTATCTTTAATTTTCAGCAAATAACTAATTTGTTAATGCCACAAAGAAAGGGAGTGGTCTGGATCTCAATCTGAGTCCAACTTCACAATTTCTGTTCTCATCTACTTTCTGTACAGAATTAACTATTTCTGCAATTTTGTCATTTGTAAAATTTATGCCATAATTTTATAAAGGAAAAATGAAAATATCATTCTAAATTTATCAATATTTCTGAAATATCAATACTTAAGGATTATCTCCTAGAAATCCATGTTACCCTCACTCAGAAGCTGATCAAATTCTGCCAAAATGTAACTATTTTTAGTGTTATTCAATTTGAACCAATTGGATATGATGATTAAGACTGACTACATTTTTCCAAAAACAATAATTAATTTTGTTTCATCAGTTATCAGGTATTCTGCATCATGCCCTTAAGTCTACATTGTCTAATATGGATTAAATTTTATCATATTTCTTTAATTTTTACTTTTTATTTTCAACTTTCTCAGTCCTTATATTTAAGATGTAGCTCTTGTAAAAAGTATTGAATCTTATTTTTATCTATTCTTCTGATGTTTTACTTGGAACACTTAGTATATTTCAATTTACCATAGTCCCCCCTTGTCCTTGGGGTATATATTCCAAGACCGCTAGTGGATGCTTGAAACTGTGAACAGTACATACCCTGTCTATTTTTACTATGTTTTTTATCCTATTACATACAGACCCATGATAAAATTTAATTTATAAATAAGGCATATTTAGAGATAAAAGATTTTATCTTACAGTAGATCTTAGCAATGTCAGCATATAACTTTTCCTAGCCTTAAAAATAGAGAACTTTCACATTTCCAATGAAAGGCAGCCCTTATGGCTACTTTTTGGCATGTCCAAATTGCCAGAATCTCTGTTTTTGCACTTTGGGCCATGATGAGGTAAAGTAAGAGTTACTTGAACACAAAACCTGAGATACCAGGACAGTCAATCTGATCACAGAGATGACTACTCAGTATCTAATGGGTGGAAAGCACCTACAACATGGAGAAATAGGACAAAGGAATGATGGATGTCCCTAGCAGGAGGGAGGGAGCAAAACACTGAGAGATTTCATCACATTATTCACGAGATTGTGTGATTAAATCTTATGAATTATTTATTTCCAGAGATTTTTATTTAATGTTTTTGGACCATGGTTGACCTCTGGTAACTATTGTTAAACCATAGGAAATAAAAAAACTCAGATAAGGAAGGATTACTGTAATGAATACTCACTTGAATGGGGATATCTATTTATCTAATCTTCCTTGTTTTTCTCTCTCACATTTTATGTTATTTTTCAAGCATTTACTTTAACTTATGTTCTACCTCTACTAAGTTTTAATTTACATTTTCATTTGCTGTTCTTTTACATTTACCTCAAGAATACACATCTCATTCTTGCCACAGTTCAGTCTGTTCCTTCATAAGTGATGCCAGCTTTTAGACCATTTATGATGGGGGATGCCAAAACCCATAATTTATTTATACAAATGTATATTTATTCCCATGTGTTTAAACTTCAGTCACCTTCAAAGTACTCTCCATTTAATGCAGTACACTTATTGAGATGTTTTTTTCCCACTACTCAAAACAGTTTATGAACTCATGGATTTTGATGCCTTTTCGTGTCTCTGCTGTTTTTAGTTTCACCTCTTCCACATGGGCAAAATGTTTCCCTTTGAGGATATTTTTCATCAGGGGAAATAATAAAAAAGTCATCAGGTGAATAGGGCAGGTGGGAAATGGAGGTCATGATGTTTTGGTCAAAAATTGCTGAACACTCACCATGGTGTGGGCAGAGGCGCTTGTAAATCACCCATCATGAAATGGGCACACTCACTGAAAGAGTCTTCAAAAAAATTCACTGAGGGCAAACCCAGCCTCTCGCAACAATTCCAGCTGATAACACTGATGGGTTTCTACAACACACGCCTAATGGGGGAAGCCTATACTACAAGGTTTCCACCTGCCAAAAGAAAATTTTTTGGGGGAAACCTCTCATAATGGCATGGTTTTTAATACCTTTTATGTTGTTATGTAATTCATTTTAGTTGTACATTTTTTTGAAGATTTTATTTACTTTTAGAGAGAGGGGAAGGATGGAGAAAGAGGCAGAGAAAATCAATGTGTAGTTGCCTATCATGCGCCCACAATCGGGGAACTGGCCCGCAACCCAGGCATGTGCCCTGACTGTGAATGAAACCAGAGACTCTTTAGTTTATAGACTAGCACTCAATCCACTGAGCCATACCAGCCAGGACTAGGTGTACATTTTATACTGCAAAGATTTTTTTACTAATATTATTATATAGAATATTCATTTAGATCAATCCATGTACTTACTATCTCCATTGCTCCTCATTTCTTTCAACATTTCATATTTCTAACAGAGATAATTTTCTTTTGGCACAAAGTAACCCCCTTATTATTCCTTTTGATGTAGTTTGCCCTTCAGGTATGCTATTATGATTTTTTAAAATTATTTTTCATTTGAGAGAAACTTTTGCTAAGCATTTAATTCTAGGTTGCTAGTTTCTTTCTGCACTGAAAAGGTAATGTTATATCGTGTACTATTTTATATTATTACTCTTAACAGGTGTGATACTTGTCTAATTGCTGTTGTTTTGAAAGAGATACAGTTTTACTCCTCTATCTGCCTTTCAAATGTATTCCTTGGCTTTAGGTTTTACTTATTTTTTTTTTTTTAGGTTCTAACAGCTTTTTAAATATATGGCTTTATTTTTTTTTTACCATTCTGCCAATTCTCAGCCAGTGTCTATTCAAATATAGTTTCTGCCTTTGTTTCTTTCTCCTTCTCTTCTAAGGCTCCAGTTAAATATATTGTTTTTTTTGGTCTTTTACATATCTTCTTTTTAAATTATAATTTATTGATTATGCTATTATATTTGTCCCAATTTTACCCCTTTTGCACCTCTCCACCAAGCCCTCTGCCAACTCCATCAAGCAATTCCTATACCATGGTTCAAGTCCATGGATTATGCATATATGTTCCTTGACTACTCAATTTTCTATGCTGTATTTTACACCCCCATCACATTTTGTAACTACCAATTGTACTTAGTTCCTTCACCTTTTTCACCCATCTCCCCCACTATGCTCCCATCTTACAACCATCAAAACATTTTCCATATTTATGATTCTCTTTTGGTTCTGTTTGTTTTTCTTTATTCAATTTAATTGTTGATAGATGATAGATATGATTTTTTGCCATTTTATTGTTATGTATTTTTTTATTTTTTAAATTATTTTATTGTTGTTCAATTACAGTTGTCTGGATTTACCCTCAACCACTCCCCACCGACCCCAGCCATCTCCATCTCCCTCCCCTCTTCCACCAACCCTTAGTTTTGTCCATGTGTCCTATATTGTTGTTCCTGAAAACCCTCCCCCCTCCCCCCATTAATCCCTTCCACCTCCCCTCTGGTTGCTGTCAGATGGTTCTTAATTTCAAGGTCTCTGATTATATTTTGCTTGCCTGTTTGTTTTGTTGATTAGGTTCCACTTAAAAGTGAGATCATATGGTATTTGTCCCTGACTGCCTGGCTTATTTCACTTAGCATAATGCTCAACAGTTCCATCCATGCTGTCATAAGGGTAGGAGCACCTTCTTTCTTTCTGCTGCATAGTATTCCATTGGGTAAATGTACCATGGCTTTTTGATCCATTCATTTACTGATGGACACTTAAGTGGCTTCTAGCACTTGGCTATTATAAATTGTGCTGCTATGAATATTGGGGTGCGTAGGTCCTTTCCATTTTGTGTTTCAGTGTTCTTAGGATATAATCCTAGCAGTGGAATTGCGGGGTCAAAAGGCAGTTCCATTTTTAGTTTTCTGAGGACATTCCATACTGTTTTCCACAATGGCTGCACCAGTCTGCATTCCCACCAATAGTGCACTAGGGTCCCCTTTTCTGCACAACCTCTCCAACACTTGTGGGATGTTGATTTTTTTGTGATGGTCATTCTGACTGGTGTGAAGTGGTATCTCATTGTGGTTTTAATTTGAATTTCTCTGCTGGTTAATGATGCTGAACATTTTTCACATGTCTCTGGATCCTCTGTATGTCCTCCTTGGAGAAGTGGCTGTCCAGATTTTTTTGCCCATTTTTTTACCTGGGTTGTTTGTCTTCCTGGAGTGGAATCATGTAAGTTGTTTATGTATTTTGGAGATCAAACCCTTGTCCAAGTTATCATTGGCAAATATGTTTTCCTATATTCTTGGTTCTCTTTTCATTTTGCTGATGTTTTCTTTAGCCATGCAAACCTTTTAAATTTGATGAGGTCCCATTTGTTTATTCTTCCCTTTATGTCCCTTGTTCTAGGGGACATATTGGTGAAAATATTGCTACAAGGAATGTCTGAGATTTTCCTGCCAATGTTTCCTCTAGGACTTTTATGGTGTCATGACTTATATTTAAATCTTATATCCACCTTGAATTTATTTTTATGTATGGTATAAGTTGGTGATCAAGTTTTGTTTTTTATGTATGTAGCTGTCCAGATCTCCCAACACCATTTATTAAAGAGGCTATTTTTACTCCATTGTATGCTTTTGCCCTGTTTGTCAAATATTAATTGACCGTAGAGGCTTGGGTTTATTTCTGGGCTCTCTGTTCTGTTCCATTGATCTATGTGTCTGTTCTTATGCCAGTACCAGATTGTATTGATTAATGTGGCCTTGTAATATAGTTTGATATCAGGTATTCTGATCCCTCTTACTTTATTCTTCTTTCTCAAAATTGCTGCAGCTATTCAAGGTTGTTTATAGTTCCATATCAATCTTTGAAATGTTTGTTCTGTATCTGTGAAATATATCACTGGTATTTTAAAAGGGTTTGCTTTGAATCTATAAATTGCTTTGGGTGGTATGGACATTTTGATGATGCTAATTCTTATAATTCATGAGCATGGTATATGCTTCCATTTGTTTGTGTCTTCCTTAATTTCTTTCTTCAGTGCTGTGTACTTTCCTGAGTACAGGTCTTTTACCTCCTTGGTTAGTTTTATTCCTAGGTACTTTATTTTTGTTGCTGCTATATCATTTGGAATTTTTTCCTGATTTTTGTTTCTGATATTTCATTGTTGGTGTACAAAGATGCCTTTGATTTCTGAATATTGACTTTGTATCCTGCTGCTTTGCCAAATTCACTTATTAGGTCAAGTAGTTTTCTGGTGGAGTCTATAGGATTTTCTATGTATACTATCATATCATCTGCAAACAATGACAGTTTTATTTCCTTCTTTCCAGTTTGGATGCCTTTTATTTCTTTTTCTTGTCTGATTGCTGTGGCTAGAACTTCCAATACTATGTTGAATAGGAGTGGTAAAAGTGGACAACCTTGTCTTGTTCCTGATCTTAGTGGGAAAGCTCTAAGTTTTTGCCCATTGAGTATGATGTTGGCTGTAGGTCTTTCACATATGGACTTTACTATGCTGAGTCTTTGCTTAGTGTTTTTATAATAAATTTCAGATGCTTTTTGCAAATCTATTGACATGATCATGTGATTTTTGTCATTCCTTTTGTTTATGTGATGTATTACTTTTATTGATTTGGGACTACTGAAACATCCTTGCATCCCTGGGATGAACCCAACTTGATCATGGTGTATGATCTTTTTAATGTATTGTTGGATGTGGTTTGCTAATATTTTGTTGAGGATTTTAGCGTCTATGTTCATCAGCAATATTGGCCTGTAGTTTTCTTTCTTTGTTGTGTCTTTATCTGGTTTTGGAATTACAATGATGTTGGCTTCATTAAAAGAGTTTGTGAGTCTTCTCTCTTCTTGGACTTTTTGGAATAGTCTGAGAAAAATATGGATTAGCTCCTCCTTAAAAGTTTTGTAAAATTTTCCTGTGAAACCCTCTGGTCCAGGGCTTTTGTGTGCTGGGAGTTTTTTTGATTCCTGCTTCTATTTCATCAGCTGTTATTGGTATGTTCAGATCTGCTTCTTTTTATTGAAGCTTGGGAGATTATATTTTTCTACAAATTTGAGAACCAGCGTGAGCTGGATAAATTTGTGCAGTTCAGCCTGGTTTTCAAATTTCTTGGCATGTAGTTGTTTGTATTAATTTCTTACAATCCTTTGTATTTCTGTGGTGTCTTGTTGTAATCTCTCCTCTTTCAATTCTGTTTTTTTTTTTTATTTGGGTACTTGCTTTTTTTTTTCATGATGAGTCTCCTTACAGATTTTTAAATTTTGTTTATTTTTTCATTGAACAAGGTCTGGGTTTTATTGGTGCTTTGAATCATTCTTTTATCCTCTATGTTGGTTAATTCTGCTCTGATCTTGATTATTTCCTTCCTACTATTCACTCTGAGCTTTGTTTGTTTTTGTTTCTCCAGTTCTGGTAGATGTAGTATTAGGTTACTTACTTTAAATGTGTCTATCTTTTTTAGGTAGGCCTGTATCTCTATGAACTTCCCAGTCAGGACTATATTTGCTGTGTCCCATAAGTTTTGGACTGTTGTGTATTCATTTTCATTTCTTTATAGAAACTTTTTGATTTCTTCCTTAATGTCATTATTAATCCATTCATTATTTATTAGCATATTATTCAATCTCCATGAATTTGAGTGCTTTTTAGTTTTTTTCTTTGAGCTTTTTTCTTTGGGGTTTTTAGTTTCAGGTAGGTTCTTGTGGTCAGAGAAAATGCTTGATATGATTTCAATATACTTGAATTTGTTGAGGCTTGTTTTGTGTCCTGTTATGTGGTCTATGTTCAAAAACATTCCATGTGCATTTGAAAAGAATGTGTATTTTGCTTCTTTGTGATGAAAGGTTCTTTATATATCTGTTAAGTCCGTTTGAGATAGGATATTGTTCATTGCCTCAATATCTTTGTTGATGTTTTGTTTGGAAGATCTATCCATTTTTGGCAGTGAGGCGTTAAAATCCCCTAGTATAAGTGTGTTGCTGTCTATATCTTTCTTGAAGTCCTCTAAGATTTTCCTTACGTATTTAGGTACTCCTATATTGGGTGCATATATATTTACAATATTTATGTCTTTATGGATTTTTCCCTTTAGTAGTATGAAATGTCCTTCTGTGTCTCTTTTTATGGCTTTTGTTTTGAAGTCTATTTTGTCTGATAAAAGTATTGCTACTCCAGTCCATCTGCTTTTTTCTTTTTCATCTGCTTGGAATATATTTTCCAACCCTTCATTTTTAGCCTGTGTAGGTCCTGTACTCTGAGGTGGGTCTCTTGTAGGCAACATATGTGTGGATGATATTTTCTTATCCATTCAGGTACCCTATGTCTTTTGATAAGGACATTTAATCCATTAACATTTAAGGTTATTATTGGTAGGTACTTATTCATTTCTCCCCTTTGTGCATGTGTTTTTCTCTCTCTTTCTCTTGCTCCTTTTCTTCCTCTTCTTATAGTAAGTAGTACCATTAGCATATCTTGCAGTACTGGTTTGGAGAAGTATCTTTCACCCTTCTTTTATCTGGGAAACTTCTTATTTCATCTACCATTGAGAGCTCACTGGGTAGAGCCGTCTTGGTTGCAGTCTTTTGCTTTTCATTACTTGGAATATTATTTGCCATTTTCTCCTGACCTGTAGTGTGTCTGTTGAGAAATCAGCTACTAGTCTTATTGAAGTTCCCTTTTATGCTACTTCATGTTTCTCCCTTGATGCTTTTAAAATTCTCTCTTTGTCTTTAAACCTTGTCACTTTAATTATGACGTGCCTTGAAGTAGGCTTTTTTTGGGTTCTTGTTTAGGACTCTTTGCTTCCTGAGGTTGCATGGTTTTTCCCTCTCCTGCTTTGGAATGTTTTCTGTTATTAGTTTTTCAAACAAGATTTCTATTGCTTGCTCTTTTTTTCTCCTTCTAGTTTTCCTATGATTTGATGTTGTCGCATTTCATGTTGTCTGGCAATTCCCTTATATTATCTCCATATTTTTTAGTTTTTTTTCATGCAGTTGTTCCACATGTGTGTTTTTTTCTATTTTGCTTCCAGCATACTAACTCAGTCCTCTGCTTCATTGAGCCTGCTTGTATTTCATTCTAGTGTGCTTTTTATTTCAGAAATTGTATTCTTCATTTCTTCCTGATTCTTGTTTATAGTTTTTATTTCCTTTTTCATACTGTTGGATTCCTCACTCAGTTCCTTGTAGTTGTCAATGAGTTCCTTGAGCATCCTTATAACCACTCTTTTGAATTTTATATCTGATAGTTTGCTTACCTCCATTTATTTCATTTAGCTCTTTGGGTAGGCAGTCTAACATTCCTTTTGATTGCTGGTTCTTTCCTTGTCTTTCCATTTTAGGTGACTCTTTTTGTTTCTTTCTGCAATTCCTGGTGTTCTGCTTTGCTATGTCTTTATAAGGCAAAATTCTATGGTAGGAGGCCTATGGGATTCAGTGGTGTGGTCTCTTGGATCTCCTTGTCTGGATGCTCTAGGGTTTCCCTATCTTCCATTTGTGTGGGCTTTCTTGTTGTACTTGGGTTTTACCTGTTGGTGGTTCCTTCTTTTTTATTTTTTATTTTATTTTATTGATTATGCTATTACAGTTGTCCCATTTCCCCCATTCATTCCCCTCCACCTTGCAAACGGCCTCCCACCCACATTCCCCCACTTTAGTTCATGTCCATTTGTCATAAGTTTTTTAGCTTCTGCATTTCCCATACTATTCTTGCCCTCCCCCATCTATTTTCTACCTACCATATATGCTACTTATTCTCTGTACCTTTTCCCCCTCTCTCCTCCTTCCACTCCCCTGTTGCTAACCCTCCATGTGATCTCCATTTCTGTGGTTCTGCTCCTGTTCTAGTTGTTTGCTTTGTTTGTCTTTGTTTTTTTAATATATTTTATTGATTATGCTATTACAGTTGTCCTATTATCCCCCCTTCATTCCTCTGAACACCCTCTCCCACCCACATTCCCCCCCTTTAGTTCATGTCCATGTGTCATAAGTTCTTTAGCTTCTACATTTCCCCTACTATTCTTGCCCTCCCCCTGTCTATTTTCTACCTACCATCCATGCTACTTATTCTTCATACCTTTCCCCCCTCTCTCCTCCTCCCACTCCCCTGTTGCTAACCCTCCATGTGATCTCCATTTCTGTGATTCTTTTCCTGTTCTAGTTGTTTGCTTAGTTTCTTCTTGTTTTTGTTTCAAGTGTGGTTGTTAATAATTGTGAGTTTGCTGTCATTTTACTGTACATGTTTTTATCTTCTTTTTCTTAGATAAGTCCCTTTAATATTTCATATAATAAGGACCTAGTGATGATGTACTCCTATAACTTGGAGAAGCACTTTATCTGTCCTCCCATTCTAAATGAAAACTTTGCTGGGTAGAGCAATCTTGGATGTAGTTCCTTGCCTTGCATGACTTGGAATACTTCTTTCCAGTCCCTTCTTGCCTGTAAGGTCTCTTTTGAGAAATGAGCTGACAGTCTTATGGAAACTTCTTTGTAGGTGACTGTCCCCTTATCTCTTGCTGCTTCCAGGAGTCTCTCCATATTTTTAATCTTGGGTAATGTAATTATGATGTGCCTTGGTGTGTTCCTCCTTGGGTCCAACTTCTTTGGGACTCTCTGAGCTTCCTAGATTTTCTGGAAATCTATTTCATTTGCCAGATTGGGGAAGTTCTCCTTCATTATTTGTTCCAATAACTTTTCCACGTGTTGCTCTTCCTCTTCCCCTTCTGGTATCCTTATAATTTGGATGTTGGAACATTTAAAGATGTCCTGGAGGTTCCTAAGCCTCTCCTCATTTTTTTTGGAATTCTTATTTCTTCATTCTTTTCTGTTTGGTTGTTTCTTTCTTACTTCTGGTCCACTCCATTGATTTGAGTCCCAGTTTTCTTCCCATCACTTTTGGTTCCCTGTGCATTTTCCTTCATTTCACTTAGCATAGCCTTCATTTTTTCTTCTAATTTGCTACCAAAATCAACCAATCCTGTAAGCATCTTGATCACCAGTGCTTTGAACTCTGCATCTGACAGGTTGGCTATCTCTTTGTCGCTTAAGAGTATTTGCTCCTGGGCTTTGATCTGTTCTTCCATTTGAGCCATTCTTTTTTTGTCTTGTTGCACCTGTTACATATGAGGGGAGGAGCCTTAGGTGTTCACCATGGTGGGGCAACCCACCTCGCTGGGTTGTGATGCTGTGTGTGGGGGTGGGGTCCGAGAGGGAACAATGGGGCTTGATCTGCTGTCTCTGGGATTTCAGTCCCTTTCACCACGTCCCCCAAACCAACTGGGCCTTTCTGGTGCTGATTCCCTGGTGGGTGGGCTTGTGTACATTCTAGAACCCTGTGGGTCTCTCCAATGAACTCCCCTATGAGGCTGGGAGTCTCTCACTGCACCTCAACCCCCACAGGTGTTTTCATTCAATCAGTGTTTTGAGGCTTTATTTCTCCAAGCTGGGGCCCTGGTCTGAGCGGTCTGTCTCACTCCTCAACTTCACCTAGTTTGTCTGCGCATGAATGTGGGACTGCTTGGTCAGCCAGCTGCCCTGCATGCCTCACTGTGTCTGTCCGCTGTCACCCTTTGCCCAGGGTCCATCAGCTGCTGCCTTGTGTGCCAGGGTCCACAAGCCTTTGCTGTGACCCCTCTTTGCCTGGTGCCTGACTCCACCCGGCCACCCAACTCCACCCCTCCTATCAGACTGGATGAATGTGTCTAACTCCTTGGTTGTCGGACTTCCATACAGTTCAATTTTCTGTCAGTTATTGTTGTCTTTTTTGTTTCTAAATTTTAGTTGTCCTTAATTTGGTTGTGGGAGGAGGCACAGTGTGTCTACCTATGCCTCCATCTTGGCCGGAAGTTCTGGTGGTTCCTTCTTGGTGGGTTGTGTCCTCCAGTGGGTTTACTGGTATTCACAACTCCCACCTTATCTTGTATGTGATCAGTGGCAGGGACAAGGTGAAATAGAATAAGTCAGTGGGAGAGTATTCTATGGAATTTAAAGTACCAACAAATAGCAAACAGATAGGAGATCTTTTGGAGAAGTATAGCAATAAATGTGATATTTCACCCAACTAGCCACTTTTTATAAAATGTGAAAAAGTGTTAAGACTCTTATTAGAGGGGAGAAAAATGTGAGCTGAATCCAGAAAACAAGGTGCTTATGCAAGGTTTGATGGTGAAATATAGTGAGAGTAAATGGTAGAAACAAGGCAAGGTATATGAGAGAATAAAGTTAACCACAGCAGTAATAAAGCTCAGGAAGATAGTGAAATGGGCCATGACTAGAGAGGGTGCTGTGTAAGATTTACAATGATACAGAACAACAAATATTTACAATAGTATTGGAAGAACAATAATATGATAAGACATATATGATCTGAATAAAAGAATACAAAGTAAAAGACCAAGTATAGTGTGTTATTGGAATATGAATGGAGAGAAGGAAAATTAAAATGCAATGTGAAAGGAAGAACAGAGAAAACCAAACAGTGCAATTAAGCCAACAAACAAAACAAAGAAAACTAAACAGCATGAAGAGAAATTTAAAAAAAAATAATAAAGTAAAAGAAATAAAAATAACCAAAGAAATAGCAATAAAAATACAAAATCAAATGCAAGTTTTGTAGGATAGCAAAGTGAAATTTGTTTCAGTTTCTTAGTTGTTGGTGTTGGCCTTCTGATCTCTCTCTGGATTTGTATTTGGTCCTTTCATAGCTCCAGGTCTTATTGTCTCACACTTGGGGGAAAAAAAAACAGAAAAGCCTCCTGGTGACTTTAAACCTGCCAAAGGAGTTCTGCTGGTCTTCCTGGATGCTGCAGGCAGAGTGGAGCTGGGCTTTCCTTTTTTCCTTTCTTGTCATTTTGTGAGGATGAGGACTAGGTCTGGGCTGCAATATTCATAAGTACCCAGCCTCCAACAGAAGCCCTGAGAGTGCTGTTGCACCCACTGTCCATCCGAGCCAGGCTGGCACCTTTTAATACACCACACTGCATCACCAGTGAGGTACACTGATTAGGAAAAACTTGCACTCCTCCTTCTCCTTCTTGGCTGGCCTTGCTATGGCACAGGAGAGGTCCTTGCACAGCAGCTGAATGCCATTTCTTTAGTGAATTTCCTTTTGTTGCAACTGCCATTCTGATTTAGTGCTTGGCTTTTCGCACAGCCCAACTCTCTGACCAGTCCCAAGACTCTTTGGCTCATGGTCAGTTGTGGCCCAACTCTTCTCCTATTCCCAGGTATCTCCCTGTTTCCCAGTTTCTCTGGTACTGTCCCATCCAGTGACCAAAGTCCAAGCTGGGGAACACCCTGTGCTGTGTGTCTCCCACAGCATCTTTATCCTCCCAGCAACTTGCATCCAGGTCTCTCCTAGGAGGGTTTGGTTTCTCTGTTCTGGGAAAGGAGGGAGCTTCAAGTTAGAATTGCTGATCTGGCTATGCTTCAAAGCTCCTACTGCAGCATGGACAAGGATTGGAGCCACCGTGCTGTGCTGTGGTCCCAGGCACAGGGCATGGCAACCTTCCCATCTTCTTACAAAATTTCCTTACTGCTCATTTTTTAATGACTTCTGGAATCTTGGACTTCCAAACTTCATATAAGCTTGGATTCTGTTTGCTGTTCTCTCTATTCTTCAGAAGATCAGCTATGTGTCCCAACTGGGTGCACAAGCAAGTGGGTTAAGCTCCCATCTACTCCTCACTGCCATATTCCAACTCCAGAAGACTTTATTTTTTTAGTTGTTATACAAGTACAGGTGTCTCCATTTTCCCCATTCTGCCCCACACACCCCTACCTCCCATCTTCAGTCCTACACCCCCTTTGGCTTTGTCCAAGTGTCCTTTATACATGTTCCTTGATGACCTTTCCCCTTTTGCCCTGTTATCCACCCCCCATCCTTCTGGTTACTGTCAGATGTTACTTTGTCTTTTATTTCAATGTCTCTTTTTGTATTTTGCTCACCTGTTTGTGATCAGGTTCCACTTACAGGTGAGATCATATGGTATTTGTCTTTCACCACCTGGCTTATTTCACTTAGCATAATGCTCTCCAGATCGATCCATGCTGTCACAAAGGGTAGGAGCTCCTTCTTTTTTTCTGCTGTGTAGAATTCCATTCTGTACCATAATTTTTATCCATTTATTTATTGATGGGCACTTAGGTTGCCTCCAGTACTTGGCTACTGTTGATTTTTAACATTAATTGTAAGTGAATTTGGCAAAATAGTGGGATACAAAGACAATATTCAGAAATTTATGGCATTTGTGCACACCAACAACAAAATATCATATAGAGAAACTAGGCAAAAAGTGAATTTACTAAAACAACAAGAAAAATAAAAAAAACCTAGGAAGAAATTGAACCAGGGAGGTAAAAGTCCTGTACTGGGCAAACTATAAAACAATGAAGAAAGAAATTGAGGAAGATGCAAATAAAAGAAAACATAAACTGTGTTAATGGATTGGAAGAATTAACATAATTAAAATGTCCATATTACCCAAAGCAATCTCTGGATTCATGCAATCCCTCTTAAGATTGGAATAAAGTTTTCAAAAACTTATATGAAACCATAGATGACCCTGAATAGCCTCAGCAATCTTGACAAAGAGTAATAAAGTAGGAAAGATCACAATACCTGATATCAAACTATATTACAAGACCACTGTACTCAAAACAGTGTGGTACTGGCATAAAACAAACACATACATCAATATAATAGAATAGAGAGCCAAGAAATTAACCCATGTATCTGTGGTCAATTAATATTTGACAAAGGGGGCATGAGTATACCATGGAGTAAATATAACCTCTTCAATAAATAATGTGGGGAGAATCAGATTTGTATGTGCAAAAAAATAAAACTAGACCACTAACTTATATCATACACCAGAATAAACTCAAAATGTATACAAGACTTAAATATAAGTAATGACACCATAAAGATCCTAGAGGAGAACGTAGGTAGTGAAATTTCAGAATCCCACATAACAATATTTTTTGCCAATATATTTCTTAGGGCAAGAAAAATAAAGTAAAAAAATAAACAAATGGGAGTATAACAAATTAAAAAGCTTCATGCCTAAAGAAACCATCATCAAGATAAAAAGGGAACCAACCACCAGGGAGAACATATTTTCCAATGATACATTGGACAAAGGTTTAATCTCCAAAATATATAAAGAACTCATATGACTCAACATCAAGAAGACAAACAATTCAATTTAAAAATAGGGAAAGGATTTAAATAGACATTTTTCCAAGGAGGACATAGAGATGTCCCATAGACATATGAAAAGATGCTCAATATCACTAGCCATCAGAGAGATGCAAATTAAAACCATATTGAAATATCACCTCATACCTGTCTGAATAGCCATCATTAATAAATCAGTAAACAAGTGCTCGATGTAGAGAAAAAGTGACCCTAGTGCACTGTTGTTGCAAGTGTAGATTGATGCAGCCACTGTGGAAAACAGTATGGAATTTCCTCAAAAAATTAAAAATGGAATGGTGTTTTTACCCAGTAATACCACTACTGGCAATATACCCTAAGAAGCTTGAAATACCAATTCAAAAGAATTCATGCACCCCTATGTTCACAGTTGCGCTATTTACAATAGCCAAGTGCTGGAAACAGCCTAAGTGCTCATCAGTAGACGACTGGATCAAAAAACAATAGTATATTTACAAAATGGAATACTATGCATCAGAAAGAAAGGAGGAACTTCTACCTTTCCCTAGAGCATGGATGGACCTGGAGAGTATTTTGCCAAGTGAAAGAAGCTAGTGGGTGAAAGACAAATACCATATGATCTCACTTACAAGAGGAATCTAATGAACAAAATAAACTAAGGAACAAAATAGAACCAGAGGCATGGAAACATGGAACAGACTGACGGGGTCCAGACTGGAGGCAGAAAAGGGATAATAGTGGAAAGAAAGAGGAGGAACTAGTCAAAGAACATGTGTGAATGACCCAGAGACATGGAGAATTGTGTGGGGACTGACTGTGGAAGTGGGGGATGGGCTGAGCAGAGAAGGGAGCAGGGGAAAATTGGTACAACTCTATAGAATAACAATAAATTTTTAAAATATTAAATAAATATATAAAATCTGTGACCAAAACACAATAGATTATAATGAAAAGCAAAGAAATTCATTTTATATAAAGCCACTTTTAAATCACAGTTATCAATGCAAGTTTTTTATAATAGAATGGAAGATCTGGTTATTGTTTCAATCTACTAAATATTCTGAATAATTTCTCAAGGTATGGCAATATTAGGATATGCTTAAATATGTTCTCAAATAAATTCATCATTCTGAAAAAAGAAAATTCTTCTTTCTAATTATGTTCTTCCTATATATAAAAGATAAAGTAATTTAAATGCAATTAAATGAGACATATTCTGTAAGAAAGAAGGAACACATATCTATGGCATGAAATTTCCCAGAATGGTCTGGGTACATTTATGTTTATGTCACTTATGTTTTAGATACATATATATTTCTTTAATTGTAACTAGTTCTCTGTCATGCTAATAAACATCAAAGAATTATGGTTCCTATAAATCCATAAACAAACAAAAAAAGAAAATAGCTCAGTTCTTTGAGATGATGTGTGATGATATGATATTATGACAAAAAGGGATGTATGGGACCTAACATTCCCACCGAAACTACACTCAGGAAACACTGAGATGTAATGAGGGATAATCACGCTTTTTTATGTGCCACCAGACCTAGGTCATTATAATAAGTCCAAGTTTTGAGTAGTTTTTAAAGGTGAGCAAAAATACTTTTATTTTCAGATGATATATCTATTTATATCTACTATGTTTTCTTCATGGCTGTGTTGATTGCTCTTTAGAAGCAAGCAAGAGGAGAGAGAAGATGGCGTAGTAGGATGCAGCAGATTCTACTCTCCCACAACCAGGGAAAAAAAATCTGAGTCATTTTAGGTAGGTACAGAGCAAAGAGCCAACATTATCATGCCATAAATGAAAATAGGAGATCGCAAATTGTAGCGGACATTGAAA